>CAEMYA010000024.1:1512629-1602284 GCA_903131615.1 Diplodus sargus
GAGGTTTCCTTTTTTGGGATATTGAACACTTTACACTCATTACTTTTGCGCTTTCGTGCTGTTCCTGGCACGGAAAAGACATCTTATCAACTCGTGCTGATCTCCCACAAGCTCAGAGTAATTGCAGTTCGCTTTTTCTCCCCCCCGGTGCGAGCACATCTCGTGATGATGTCGCTCGGAAGCCCATTTATTTATTTCACCTTCAACGCCGACATAAAAGATAATTACCTTCAGATAATTAAGGTGGACGCTTTGACAACTCTATATACTATGAAATCTGAACATTACATCATGGGGAAAATAACATCCCACAACTCCGTTTTGCTATCGTCGTTTGCTGATCGCTATTAAGCGACTCACCGTACATTATGCAAGCAAGCACACAGCACATGTACACATAATGAAAAATACACACTCACACACATGACACACGTTTGGCCCCCAACCACACACACTTTTTCACACTTTAACCTCTCTCATTATCGCTTCTTTTAAGCTGAGAACTGTCACTATGCTGAACTATCATCGCACACACACACACACACCCACCATATGTTGCTCGGTCATTTAGTGACTCTGTCATCGCAGCCAATGAAGTTTCACCTCAGCACACTGAGTCAGTCTGTTGGGGACTGACTCCAATGAAAACAGAAAGCATGTCATCACAACCGCTCTGGCCTTCATCAGTGATCTGAGTGCGAGAGTGTCAAATGTTTTAATAGTGTCTGCGCTCCCTTCACTTCTCCCCGGTGATGGTTGCACTATGTATGTAGTTGAATTAACGCAATCATCGTGACAGCCGTGTGACTTTGTCGTGTTTGCTGTACTGTTTTTAACGTTTTAAAAATGACACTGTCGTGAGTTCACATGTTTCGCTGCGCACTACTCTAATGCAATCAGTGTGACTTCGTAATCAGAAGCACAGCAGGGCATTAATAAAAAAAAACTAATTACGGCAAAACATTTTCTTTTTTTTTACCTGATTCAACGTTGCAGTTTATGTTGTGCGACGCTGGGTCTAATTTAGCAGGAAAGCTCCTGGAGGTGGCGGTGATATTGTGTATTTATGTTTTTAAATGCCAACAATTAGTCGAATGGGAGCAGCTTGAAGCAATGAACTTACGTCGAACCGCCGCCGACTCGGCAGTTCCCTTCAGTTCTACACAGCATTTTAGCATCTCTTTAAGCCAACAATTTGGTGTCAAAGCTCGCAGCTGTTTTAGTCCACTCTCAGCCTCATTTCCAGCATCAACAGGCAGCTGTTTGTAGGAAAAAAAAGCTCTCAGGACTCACCGTGCACTACCTGCTCAGCACCAGTCCACTAAGTGACAGATTTAGCTACTAGCTGGTGAACACAGTGGAGCATTTAGTGGCTAAAGAGCGTTTCCTCAGGAGTGAGGAGAAAAGACTGATGGATCGTAATGTAGCTCTGAGTCTCTTCACTGTGTAATTAATCCACTGTTAGCCATAACAGCTTTTTAAAGATGATAATATGTCAATGTTGTGACTGGAAAACAAATGAATGCAGGTTTAAGAATCACTAAACACAAATGATTTCATATCAAACCAACTTACTTTGACCATTTTAATTTCAATTCAGTCTGGCGTTATATTCAGTGTCTGTAAAGTCATTTAGCATCGTCATTATTGTCATTTTATGGGTTTTGCCTTCCATGACATCCTGTTCCTTCCACATTCTGGTGAATTAGTGGAGGGATTTTGTTGCCCGAATTGGGAGCTGGAGGAAAAGGTGGGAAGGGGACCTTTACAAAACTAGCTCCATCTACAAAATGTTTCACTGTATGAAAAGAAAATGAAGCAGACCAACACATTGCATTAAGACAATAGATACTGCAGGTGGATTTGGTCCAGAAAACAAGCAAACTATATTGTTATTGAATTGGAAAGAAAGTGAGGAAATAGAAGATAGGGACACTAGTTTATTTTTGTGGTATTGATTATGTCAGCGTTGCTTTCACACATAATTTATTGATATGTCTAAAAGGCAATTCATCTTCTGACACCTTGGCAGCTAAATTAAGCTATTAGCCAATGGTACTGTCAGATACATAAGAGCTAAGATTAATAGTGATGCATGATGCACTCTTGCAGCATAATGCTTCATTAGAAGATGGCCTGTTGATCCCATCTGCTGGTATTTAGCCAGCCTTAATGATCTGTGGCAAATGTGCGTTTGTTACATGGCTGTTTGGACGTCAGCAGGGGCAGCTTTAGGTTCTGCGGGGATCCGTGGGGTTAAATCTTAAATCTCTTAAAACTCTTTGAACGCAAGTGGGGTAACATGTTGATCAGCAAATATTTCAACGAAAATAAGCGATGACTATGCTTCTAAAATAAACACTTATTGTTAGCATTATCAATTTAAAGTCCCCCAATGGTCAAATATGTGTGTTTCTTCTTGTTGCTACGGGTGAATGTTTGAGCCTCACTATATAGAATGATGTATGTCCAGAGGTTGACACTATAGGGCTGTTTTCATATTCATTGTTCACAGTTTAAATCTTCTCTGACCTCAGAGAGAATCTGATTTTAAGAGGCGGGGCCTACGAGCATGATTTGTGACATCACAAATAGTTTGGAAGCCAATCCTTGTCCAATATTCAACATATACACAGGTGTGATGTGGAAACCTAAAGTCTCTCACACACAGAGAATGGACTTTATGCTGAAGTTTTAGGCATGTTGTGTCCAGCAGTGAAAGTTGTGAAATGAAAAATAATGGCATATTCATATACTGTGGACTTTTTAATGAGGGAGAAGGAAGAGCTGCCATTTTAAGGATTTGGTACATTAACGACTTTTTGTGTGTGTATGCCTTAAAACAGGTGTGGAGGAGATTTCATATCATCTTTCTATCATTGTTATATCAAACACACCCGTACCTACTTCAACACACACTCCACTTTTTCGGTACGCCTATGCAACCAAATGCAATCCAAATCAACAGATATGCCACAAATTCCACATTTAGGAAGATTATAATGTACAGATTCAGTTGACATTTGTAATTGCAATGTTATTTATCAGTATCTTTATTATTTAGGCCGTGGTGTTATACTGGATCGCATTCACAATTGAAAGTAGGGTAGGCAGAACAATAGAAACATCGTCCACTACAACACAGTTTCAGTACAGTCCATGTTTTGGTGGTATAATGTGTGCACCTCTGGGCTCCAGAGGAAGAAAAAAGCCTAATGTGCAGACTTGATATTCTTCTATGAAGGAGTGGCTTTGAGGTGTTCTCTTATTTGGTGTGAGATTTGTCCTGGCAGAGCGAGAGCGTGTCTCCAAACCCATAAAATGTTATAAGAAAATGGAAAATGATATTATACTGCTGGATTTTTACCACTGAGGTACGATTACAGTCATGATTTTTCAGAGACATTCCCAGCTAAAAACCTCTTATGAGGAATGGGAAGGTGTTCAAGATTTACAGAGACACAAAGCGTCCCCATAACCACAGTAAGTCACTCTAACTCCTGCTCGGAGGGGGTGGAGAGACTCTGAGCTGCTCTGTCTCGTCCACCTGTTCGCTGTCAGCGTCCTGACGTTATGAGAAAATGACCAAAAGTCTCTCTGTCGATATGTAAGAGGTGGCAGCTTTGATTTAAAAAGTAAATTGAAGACCGCTGACAGACAATTACGACCAGCATAAGGAAAAGATACCAAGAAAAGCAGTAGGGGCAGGACATGGAGATGGGAGAAGATGGAGGAGGGAGGATTGGTTCTTTAGCTGCTGCTACACCACAGTAAATGTTACTCTGGTAATCTTGCATAATTATATACATCTCTTGTGCAGCTGACTTTCAACATTTCCCACAATCAGCAGGTGGATTGAACAAATATTATTGTGATATGCACCTTTGAATTGTCTAAAATGTCTGAATTCTGAATGCTTAACTTGACGTTAAAAGTGTTTGAGTGCCCTGAATCTAGTTTCTGTTGTCTGTTGTTTCTTGTGAAGACGCATGTTTTATAAGCCCCTTGAAAAGTATTTGCTCCCCACCTGAACAATTCTATTTGTTTTCTCATTGTCTATACGCTGAGATAAAGCAGCGATAAATCCCCGAGTCAATTCGCTCTCCTGCCTTTTCTCCGCGTTCCCCTCAATCTCCCGTTCCATCTCTTTGACGCAAACACAAGCCTCTCTTTGTGCTCTCATACTTTTGAGGACGTACTTTTGGCGAAAAAAAGAGAGTTTTCACACTTAATGAAGCTTTTCAGTCTTTCGTACGGTGGAGTCGTACTGAAAGTTCCGCACGCTTACAGTTGAGACACGATGAGACAAAACTGACGATCACGCGGGCCTCATCTATTACTCGTGACCTCATCAAGCGGAGAAATCCTGAGGAAAGCATTTTCAAAAAAACACTGTAATATCAATGCAAATCTCCGTCGCGGGTTTATCCCCGGGATGTGTGTTGATCCAGGGACGGAGAGAGGTGAGGCATAGTGATGAATCCGGCGGTAATGTTCCAGGAAAGTTCCTTTGAGGTCATCCTTTAAGTGCAGAAAACTTTTGTCTTGTTTTTTTATCAGATTTTTTAAAGGAATAGGGAGACCGTAACATTTTACGCATCACTTGCTTTAGAGTTATTTAATGCCACAAGCTCGTATGAGTGAGAGAACCTCCCGCAGTTTATCTGATTATCACTCTCCGACAGGTCTGTGCTCATGTAGCTCAATGACTAATCTCATCACAGCACAGTTAAGGATAATGCACATCGCCAAGAGCTGGCTGACACAAATGAAATGAGGGCAATCACATCAGCAGGTTGAGGGCAGATGGTAAGGTAATGCATTATATGGCCAAAGGTACATGTACAATTTGTGCTTAAGTATGGAGCTGTTCATGGTGAGAGCCTCAGCTTTTAGTTCCAGTTAAGGAATATCCTTATGCTTCGACACAGTGGTATTTTTAATAATGTCCTCAATTCGGGGGGAAAGAACTGTCTCAACAACCACACTGCCCCCCACACACAGTGCAAGGTCACATTTCCTAGTTTGGTGAGGAAGAGGTGCACCGACCTGCACGGAGCCTCAACCGCAACCTATGCCTTTTAGAATGAACTGGAACAGCAAGAGCGGGCCAGGCCTTATCACCCGTCATCAGTGCTCGACCCCAGCAACTCCTGATTTCCATTAAACGTGGTTGTGTGGATTCACAGTACTTTTTATCCAATCCATCCATACTCTATGCACCGAGTCTGTTTAAACCGGAGCAACTCAAGTCAGAGGCAATATTCAATAATGTCCACATTATTTACATTGTCTTTACGTAGATCTACTTTGAGTGTCCAGTGCAGTGTTGGGTGTAATTTAGTAGATATTACTAGTTATTATCATTTGCAAGGACCAATTTACTGTCTGTGCTGTGAGTAATGTGTTACACTTCTTTTGTGTTACTATCACCAACATAGCTGGAGAAGGACAGCTGGGCATTATACAATGGAAGAGGGAATATTGTTTGGCTTCTATCGCCTCAGATTAACCTGATCTCTATAGACTGTAAAACCTTTTCCTGATGATGATCCAGTGATGATCTGCCCAGATGGTTTTAGGGAGGAACCAAAAAAAAAAAAACTCCTCTCACTGCAAAACTGCACTCTGTCAGACCAGAACCAGTCGGCCTTCTTAACCCAAAGCGCTTCCCATACTCTTGATGCCGTCCTGGTGTGAAAACTAAACAGAAAAAGGTGGAGACACTTTCATGTTTTTGGCAGCAGGCACAGAACGTGAACAAACATACCCAACAAAACCGAGTAGGAAGAATAGAAAATATGCTTTTGGTAAGCAATGGACGTGGATTAATTTCCAGAAAAATGATTTTTGACCCCTTTTGATCAGTGGACCCTGACGGACTGAGGGAACAGAAATTATTAAGGAATGGACTCAACTTTTTTTTGTCTCTTTTGCTGGCAAATCTGAATGCTTTATTCGTTGGTTCTTATAGTTTCCATTCAACCAACCCAAAATGTTTCAATATGTATGTCATTATGAGCTGCTGTGAACACATTACCGGATGTAGTAATATTAGAGCAAATCTTATTGGGAATACCTTATATTACTGCTTTAAGAAATAAATACCTTATCTTTACCTCCAACATGGGTGTACTGTCTACTTGTGGTGAACTGTTGTAGGTAACGAGCTAACAGTTAGCTCAGCCACAGCATTCCCATTTTCTTTCTATTTTCTCTTTTCCCTGTTGTTCACCATTGCACACCATTTTGTTCAACTGGTTCAGTGCCTGTTTAAAACATTTGGACCGGGCTGATTGCCAGGCGTCTGGTGTTGCTGATTGCAGAACCACTAAGAACCACTCATCCAAACTACTTCAAACAAGACACAGTGTTTCCTTGGGGTCTTCAGCAATACACTCACTGATGAACGATTGATTGGATGAGCTGCTGTTGAAAAACTCAAAGGACATACAGTAAGTTAGCTAGATGTGAACTCATTGAGGAGGGAAAGTACAGCTCTCCAACCTAAAAAGTGGTCATATAAGCGTTTTACCCATTAGCTGAGCTTGGTCACTAACAGGGCCATAAGTTCACACAGTGAACATCTTTTTAATTAACTTTTTACGAGCTGGGTCAGAACTATCTGCTCTAAGAGAGGAGGTTAAAAAAATGAAACACAGCTTATAAGCTATGATGGCTTCCTCTATGATGGACTTTCCAGCTGTCCACCCCCTCAGTGGTCAGGATTGTCAAGAGTGCAATCTACGTTTAACATGGAACCAGTGGACACTGGTATCGCAAAGGAGATATGATGGCGTGCATTATGGTGCAATTACGATGCAATGGGGACACATGCAGTGGACATGTAATGGGAAATGCTCTTATTGCTGCATGGGAGCGAAGCCCTGCATCCGAAGTCTTTCGAAGCAGCACATTACCACCAATGGTTTTGGAATGAGACCTTTAACGATCACATTTGGGTGTCCACATACATTCAGTCATGTGCCGTACACACAGGCAAGTGCATATAAGGCACAAGACTTGAATGTAATTTCCTTTCAAAAACGTATAAACATTTATGACCTGTTTCAACCTTGGAGTTTATAAAAGCTTTTAGATAAAATGTATAAGATTAAAGGTGCAGTATGTAGTTTTGGGGAAAATGAAAAAAAAAGAGAACATTTCTGAATTTTGACTTATTTTCCAAAACTACATGGTGCCCCATGACGTTGAGTTGCCATGGGAGACCCCTGCTGGAAAGCTGATGGGACAACAATAGGGAAGCTACTCCTGGTAACCTCAGGCCAGGGAGGTGGGAGGTGGCTTCAAAACACACAACCAACACAACTGACCTCCACATAATGCAGGTCACTGCTAACGTGCTCTTATTGATGAGTACACACATACACACTTGTAGAGGGGGATACAGAGGTCAACGAGTTTCCCACTGTGGCCAATAAAATGTTGAAATCCCATTCAGAAATGTATGCACACACACACACACACACACTGGTATCCACCTCCAACGGCAAAGTGAATCGTTTGCATCAATGAGCAGACTTCTGATTAGTGCTCATGAAGATCTGCCTTTCATGACTCAAACATCATGGAGTCAGTCGTCTCCAATTTAAAATGAAAGAACTCCTCGCTTCCCCATATAAATTATGCTACTCTAATGAACAGAGCAATGCGGGCAATCCAGAGCTTAAGACACTAAATGTTTTATGTTGCATAATGGCAGTCGCTGGATTGGCACCGCTCTGAATGTATTGTAGCAGACAGACAGAAAACTATGAATTAAATAAGAATAAAGACTGACGTTAACTCGCTGAGGTTGATTTTCTTACCTTTAAAAATGCAGAAGGGGGAAACCTGAGAAAAAAAAAAAATAACAGAAAAACCCAAGGCCCCAACTGTTTTAGCACAACCTCCCAATGGGCAGCAGACGGAAGTTGACAGAGGAGGAAAACAAACTGCTCACTCAAGGAGAGAATCCTCATCTTCAACACAAAGTAGCGCTGGTTTAACGTTTCCAAACAACGTGCAGCTAAAAATACGATCAACATCATGAATTAAACATATTTTCCACAGATCCTCCGGGAGAGCTACGTTCGCGAGCGGCTTCACCACATGATATAATTACAGAGGTTACGACGGTGGTGATAAACACAGTGCAAAGACAAATTAAAACTCGCGCTGCCCTCCTCCACCCACAGAGGAATTTGAACAGCTTGATGACAAGAGACCGCGTCGTGACAAAGCTGTCTGTGAACGAGACGATTCAGGAACGAAGACACTTCAAAGTTTACTGCGTCGGACTAACTGCTGCGTTTTGCCGGTAGAGAGGCTGCCAGAGCGTTTGTTGGAACTAGAATCCTGAGGGTGTATATGTTCATCAGTCAAGTAAATATGTGGGGCAGAGTTGTATCTGCGCAGGGGGTCCAATTCCTCAGTTTTAAGGATGATATAGCCATACATCCCATCAATAAAAGAGAGACCGACTTTGAACGCCAACAAAAATGCCTGAGACGGGTGAGCTCTAACCAACTTTAGCCACACAGAATGCAACATTGTTGTGAAAACAGTCTTGAAAGCAGCAGCATCTATTAATATCCAGACATCTGATGCAGCTCTCCGTGTTGCATACCAATGTCCTATAAGCAAAGAACTCACTGTATATCTCTCCATTTGTATTCCTCACCTTTTTAACACTTCAAACCTACTTTTAACATTCAGTAGGGTTCTACACCAGGGAAAAGTTATTCTCAATTGAACCTTAATGCGACGTTCAATTTAAATAAGCCCACTGCTACTCCAGTATTTATAGATGGATTGGATAAGACTAAACGTCCACAGCCATGCTAGTAGCACTCTGAGACTATATAGAAGCACACAATTTGAGCTGCATGCTAACGTTCACAAAATGAAAAAGTTAACACGCATATGTTTACCAAATAATACCATGTTCACTTTCTTAGTGTAGCATGTTTGCATGCTAAAATTCGCAATAAGCACATAAGCACATAAGCAATGTCTTGTATAAAGTCAGGGAATGACCCAAGTACTTCCAGTTTCTCCTGAAGGTAACACAAATGGCAAATTTCATGGCCACCCACTCGTTGTTGTATGACACTTGACAAGAAACGCGCCCCACTGCTCACTCACACTCAGTGATCTCACCACCATGTGGACAACGATATGCTGCCTGATGTTTCACCTCCATAAACTTTCACAAAAGACTGAACAATCTGCATTTTAACCACGAAACATCTTGTCAATTTCAGGTTGAAGGTAATGAGAGAATGGAGACAAAATATCACTTTCTCAAATATTGCGAGAAAAAAATAATGGGATTTGTATTTATTGTCTCTATAATATGTAATGTGATGTCAAAACTT
Source organism: Diplodus sargus (assembly GCA_903131615.1). NCBI lineage: Eukaryota > Metazoa > Chordata > Actinopteri > Spariformes > Sparidae > Diplodus > Diplodus sargus. The sequence goes on from CAEMYA010000024.1 coordinate 1,522,010, forward strand.
ACCAAAGGCAAAAGAGTACTAAAGAGATATACATAGAAACTGAAAAACACTCAGGGTAAGTTTGGCAGGGTTGGAGTTCCATTACTGGGATAGGATCCTCACGATTAATAACCGGCATCATTTGTGATGTGAAGTTTTTATATTGTCCCATGCCTAATAGTATATAAATAATGAATGCAGAACATTCAATCTAAATGTTAATAAATCATATTTTACATTATCGGCATAATGGACCAAAATTCTATTATTTTGAAAAACAAAGCTTGTTTTGACATCTCAAAAGCAGCATTTCATCATCTCATGGAGGATACTTTCCGTGTGGCGACGTCAGCCTTCCATACATTCTCAAAACTTGGAATCTAGAAAACAGGAAGTCATCCTCCATCTTTGCAGCTATGCAGGCGATTACAATTAACATGATCAATTAGAAAACCATTTTAAAAGATTTTCCATAGCTCCATTGTGGACATTGTGTTCCATTACACAATGATAACATCGCACTCAAACATAACTTAAATAGAATACGCATTGGGGTAAGAAAAAGTTAGTAGACTACCATGTAGTCATTCAGCCTCCGGTACGAAGGCTTCCCATTGCTATTCTCAGCACTGCAAGCATCACCATTACCACCCCAGAGCACTACTAGCACACTGGCTAGTTACTGTAGCGCCATGCATAATACATCAGCTCCGCTTTGAAGGGCATTTCTCAGAAGAAATGACATCACTGAAGAAATCGCTTATGGAGGGCAGCATCAAAGAGGTGCAACTGCCCGCAGCGTCTGCCCCGGACCATGGCGAAAGCTTCATTCTGAGCAAGAGAACAGCAACATCAAAAAAGCTGAGATGGCTGTGGTTTGGACAGCATGCTGCAAGTTAGGACGCTGTGAGAATAAATGAAATGTCAGGAAAGCAAAGAGCTGTTGGAAAGCCCTTCCAAATATCTGATTTGCCTCTTCAGCACTTCTTAAGCAGCAGAAGTGGGAATTTTCATGTCTTTAAAAAAACAGGGAAGAAAGATTGATTTTCTATATTTCATAGTTTCAAAAGTGGCAGGCCAAGCAATTTCTTTATCTTGCATCACAAATCAAATTCTTCCTCCATGTCTGGTTATTCTTGTCTGATGTTCTGATGCTGCTTTGGCCTGACAGTGCTGGCATGTTACGCAATTTTGAATCGCTTCAATAAAAAAAAATCATCTTACATCAGAAAAGTACTATAGTCAATGATGCTAAATGATGAGTGTTCCCCAAATATCCATCCATTTATAGGCACAGATGTCCCTTTAACCCACATTAATTTAGCTGTAGCAGCGGAAACCTTATTTTCTAGGCCGCTGCAAGGGAACCAAATAATGATTTCCAGCTTTGTTTGATTCTTACTCACAGGTCAAAGCTTCATCTAAACATTACATAACATAACTGAAATGATTCTTTAAGCTGCATGCCCACTTTGACTTGGCTCCATTTTGGCTTCTTTTCATCATTATCTCCAGCAGAACAGGACACGCTGTTGCATTCCCAGCAGCGCTGATACATTTTTAGCAGTTTCTGCGAAACAGTGCCGAGCTGCAGATGGGTTTGAATCGTCACATTGTCAACAGACAAGCCACGACCAGCGCTTCCCCCCAGCATCTGTTTAGCTCTGTTAGTTAGAAAAAGGAAATCTGATGGCTATAAACTCATTTAGGATGGGACTTGTATATACGGAGAGGCCTGTCCGATGCCATTGCCGTGACATATGTGCATCCTAAAAATTGGGCGCAATTCCGCTTTAGCGAATGAAAAAATGATGCCAACTCTGCCCTGGAGTGTATGCGGTGTGGTCGCTTTCTCTGTCTTTCTCTTTTTCTCTTGCAGTGCTATAAATAGTGGAGAGTGCTGCTGTCTCTCATATTTCATGTGTCACTGGCTCCCACAGTCACTGGTGAAGAATGTTCAATGCGTACATACATAAAGCCTCTTCTTGCCTCCTTTTACACTTGTTTCCACTTCCTCGCTCTCTGCACTGCTCTCTAATAATCTCTCCTCTCCTCCACTGTGCTTTAACCTAGGAGGCCAGGCCTAAGCCTTGTGCCTCAAGTGGCAGGGGACTAGATGCCTACACGCAGGGCCTTTTAAGTGGCAAAGAAAGAGTAACGATTACATTTTTATTCTGATTTTACAGGAAAAACAATAATGAATGTATTTTATAGGCCTCTTTGAAATATGCATCCAATTGTCAGTTTAGTGTAGCGCAGCACTGACATGGAAACCCAGCCACAACCAGGAGGGAAAGTGCACATGAACACTGTTTATGTCAAATGATTGTGTCATTTCTAGCGTAGTTTGTTTCGTGCTATGCTTAAATATTGTTCTCTTTCAAGTCCCCATGGATAGAATGCTAGCCACTTAAGTATAGTTGCGTGTTTCCTCTAAAAACAGGCAGCAGCCGAGAGTGCAGAATGTACATGACAGACAGTCGTGGTGCCCTGAGGACAAATCCCCCGACAGTTCCACTGATGGTGACGTGTAATTTAAGTGAATATCTCAGCAACGACCAGATGGATTGCCATCAATTTGAATATAGAGGATTGTGCACCTTCAGCTAGCAAATTCAAGCATGCTAAAATGCTAAACTAAGACAGCAAAGAAGGTAATCATTAGCCTACATGTTAGCATTGGTGTTAACAGCACCAACACGTAACACATAACTCCGGCATGCAAACAACAACAGTTAGCAGTTAGCTCTGAGCACTGCTGTGCATATGTACAGCCATGCACTGCTGTTTGTGTGGAGACATACAGTTCTATCACAGAACTCGTGGGCCTCCAGTACAGTGACTGTTGGTTTTACCACTGTAGACCTGCCTGCAACCAGTGCCATATGCAGCAACGCTGCCAGTACAAGTGGCTGTAAATGCAACACGATCAAACGCGATAAATAATAATGTTAGACTCACAAAGAGGAGAGTAGGAGTCATACATACAGGTCTGTAATATAAAGGTCCAGCACTGCGGACAGACAAACGTCCAGCTCATCGCTGCCTGATCGATGTCTTGAATTTATCAAGCTGAACAGCAAGTCAGCTGATGGCACTGTGTTATTTCCACGCAACAAATCAATGAGATTCATTTATTTAGCCTGAAGGCAAGGATAAGTGAGGACACTGTGGTTTTACTACAGCAGCTGAGAGGAGTGCAAATAAGGAATTCCCAGCCTTAACTATGAGCACATGGAGTGCAGTATGTTAGCCAGCTGAGCGAAAATCTCTGAGGGATTTGACCCTTAGCCAATAAACTGCAGAGTCTCTTCATCTCTCAGTCAGACACAATGCTTAGTCATCAGGGCGACGCTCAGCTCAACCTGACAAATCCTTATTAGTCAAAGTTAAAAGGTCTGAGAGAAAATATTTCCTTTGAGCTATGTTCACAAGCTCCTTCTCCGTGTGTGTGTGTGTTCAATCAACAGCTGCCAGTGCTGGAGCCGTCTTCGCCTGGCTAGTTCTGGTTGCAAAACGCCCCAAAAAAAATCCCTCTTAGCTGACAGAGAGCGCCTGATAACTGATCTACACCAGTTATAAAAAGACACAAGCATCTTTGATTGCGTTTCATTTCCATCTCTTTCAATTCCCCAAGTGCAAACGTCCTGTTTTCTGTCTGACTTCAAAGCCGATTAAAATACCCCAATCTACTCTCCGTCCCTGATGAACTGACAAAAGCAACGGCTTCAACAAGTTCAGTCGGTATTCTAATGAGTTTCCAAGGACTCAGGGTTAAATATAATCATGATGTAATGGCACAGTAAAGATGACTAAACTCCACTGATATAAAAAGATGATTTCGGATTTCAGGAAAAGCATTCATAATTCACTAAAAGGTGAGTGTCAGGTGGGTTTCTATTGATTGCATCTGTAGCCCGAGCGAGGCTGATCAATGGCAGCAATCCTTTTCAACTAATCCCAAATCCAGAGCGGTGCACAAACAGCAGGGGCGTGGCCCTGTGATCTGTGGGTAATTTCACAGGCGATGAGTGGAAAAGACATCCTCATTATTTGCACTGTTTATTTTGTGTCTCAATATCTCACAACAAGACCTTTGCAGCTAATTAGCTCCGTTAATATTTTGCATATATTTCCCTGAGAAAAAAAAAGTACTTTTTCTTCATCCTGGGTAAAAAGGTTCCTTATTGTGAGCAGTGAAAGCCATTTGACAGGTCACTAATTGCCAGGGCCGTTTGATAGATCAACAAATCTGATGACTCATGTCGTCTCCATGCACAAAAGGTCTTAATGTTTGCCAACTCATGAGCTCATCCAGGCTATTGTGGTGACAAAATGTTGATGAAGGGAGACTATGTTGTCAAGGTTAATGGACACAAATACAAAGAGCAAGTTACAACAACGCACAGTGACCCTTCAGTGGCAAAAACGGCCACCTTGTGCCTGGACATGTCTAATAAGGAACTTTGAATAGAGCTACATGGTGAACCCAAATATGACATATATATGTCTAGAAAGTGAAAATTGCCCCTTTACTAAATTCTGTCCATTTTCACGTTTTGCTCCGACAACTGTTGAGCAAGCTTGGCAACCAGATGAACCTCGCCCAGGCCATACACCAAGAAAATTGTCCAGCTCCAGGTTTACTTCCTGGTTGTGTGGCTCATTAAATATGCTTAGTGGTTTCCACTACTGGCCCTGAGTTCCCACGGTTTAAGGTTTTAACCGAATTAATGGTTTTTGAGCTGATCATGGCTCCCTAGATGATATGTTATGAGACAATCAAAGTTATTATAAGTCATCATGTGGGGAGCATGAGAGCCTGCAGCAAACTTCACAAAAATCCATCCATCAGCTGAGGAAATATTTCACCCAAAATCACAAGTATCAACATGATGGTGGTGCGAGAGGAAGGATCAAGAAATCCTCAAAGTTACAAGGGTGAACGTCTGTCCAAAACTCTGTTTCATTCTAAATGTAAGATGTTGACCTTCTGCAGGGGTTAGATGCAAACTCATGGGATCAACAAATACATTAAGAATTCGTCCAGTGTAGCCACACATTTTCCATGAAAAGAACGCTTGAGAAATCACTAAATTACAACTTGTAACTTGGCACATCCAGGCACTTTTACATAGACAAAGGTATAGTATAGACTAGAAATGTATCTAAGTGGAACACAGTGACCATGCATTGACACTGGACATGTCTGAAACGAAAAACTCTACTACTAGACTGGGGCTAAGCCAACCTCGCTTCTCCAAAGTACAATGACAACCAATGGACACAGTAGAGCGGTCAACTAGGAGTGCTGCACGGCCGCCTGAAATCTTTGGTTTGCACCCGTCTGAATGGGACACCAAAGTGCTGAGCAAACCTTTAAGATAAAGAGGAGATTAGCTGCTGTCAGGGCGCTGGCTGGATGTGAGTACAGCGAATGAAGAGGCATTAAAGTCAGACAAAGCTTGGGCTCCACTGGCCTGACGCCACTTCCTCGACTGCACTACACACACACACGCACACACACACACCCACATACACACACGCACACACGCCCATACAAAACCTGCAAGCATGCAAATGTTTGCACAGGGTTAGCAATTAATGAGGGCTTGGGGCACCCAAATGCCCTTTAAAGTTTAGAAAATGCTTATGAAATAAAAAAAAACTGTCTGAGAAAGTGAGAAGATATCATCCCCTCACATTTTTGCTTGTGCATTTTATTTATTTATTTATTGCATTTTACCCTTAATATGTAATTGTTTGAGAGGTCATTTTTTCCACCATTTCCACTTCAGCTAATTTTTTACAGTGCATTTAGGGTTTGAAAGATGAAAGCATTTTGGGTCAGAAACGATCAAGGACAAACGCCTGAAGCAAAAGAGCACACTGACACTGTGCAGTCTGCAACAGACCCCACACAAACCACCATGTCAGCAAAAATATCAAACAACCAACAGGGTAAAAAGCTAAGCAATGGCACCAAGGAGGGGTGGGGGAGCTGAGGACAACGAGAAAAAGATAACACTTTCACAAATTCCGATCACTGGGAAAACTTAAAACAAATCTTTGAGGTGCAATTTCAGCGTTTATCTGCCAAGGTGAAGTGAAAATGTATTGTTTTATTAAACTGGTGGGGAAACAAAAGGCCAAAGCCAAAAAATGAAATCACAGGAAAGCAAAAAAAATGCCCCCTGTAAAACTATTAACTTCACACCCAGATGAAAATTATGTGGAAAAATCTGTATGAATTTATCTTCTGCCAAATCCAAAAGAACACAGGCAGCAAAATAAAGCCAAGTGAGAATTGTTCTCATCAAGGTGATAAGTGATGAATGAGTGTTGGACCACCACAATCTGTCATTTTTTTTAAAAACTTCACAGCTCCCAAAGCTCTGCGGGACATAATGGCTCCCTCTCAGCAGCATTATGGAGAAGAAGCTCGTTTATAATTATGTAAGGCCCACTTATACATAAGAGTTCATAAACGCTAAAGGCATGCGAGAACAAAGAGTTGGCTGTTAGGCTGCGGCCAGTCCTCCAACGCCCACCCCGTCAACAACACACACACACACATGCAAAAAAGACAAGGGCAGGCAAAGTCACACTTACATTTAAGCACACAAAATAAAAAGAACCAGCTCTTTTCAGTGAAACAGATGGGGCGAGCAGGTAAATGGGCACTAAGCCCTGTAGTGCACAATGTCCGCCCTCTGAAATCATGAGGTGTAAATCAAGGGCATAGGACAAGAAGAGTACGTGGTAGCTCTGTTTTTTTTTTTTGGAGCGCTTTGAGACCATGCTCTATTGGCTGACTCTGACGCTTGATTTTAAAATCTTGATCTATTATCAACAATAATCAAGACAAATTCTGTAATAGCAGTGGTATTAAATGGCATAGAGTAGATACAAGTACCCATTCTGTAACTGAACAGTCTAATACTGTACCATCTAAAAAAAAAACAACTACCCACATAAACGCCCTTAAATGTGCAGTTATCTATGTTCTTGCAGTAGGCCTAACACATTGCTTTGTAAAGCCTTCAAGTAGTGTGAGGTAGTGCAAGGGATAATACACATACAACTCTCTATAACTTAACAAAGGTTGTGTTCTTAGCTTGTTTGCTAATGTTAGTGACAGGTAGACCAAAGGGGGTGACACTGTGATTCCAAAGTCTGACCAACACATTATATATATAAGAAATGTCCAAAACTGTCAAGAACTAAAATCGAATGTCTGAACCAGTTCATAGTCTTGATTACTATATATTCAACAGGGCAACATGTAAGAATTGGACATCTGTCAAATTCATGCTCAGAGCAAACACAACAGGGGATATCAAACAGGGGATATATAAATATCTCTGCAACACAATACATAGAGGTCATGATGTCAAAATGGTTATTTCTTCACATTCTGTTGATAATTTCAAATTTCTTTGTAATGTTTTCAATTGAAATTCCCTCTTGTTTCCAGCCACAGCAAGCAGCTGTTTTCAGTGTTAACACTGTACGATAAGTGCAGAGCAATGGAACAGATGGATCGCTGGCGGAACAACTGATTGCTAAATACTTAGACTTATCATAGCCTTACAAAGCTGATGTGGCTAAGTTGTTTTGTTCAACTTGTTATGGAGTTCTGTAACATTAATAACATACGCGTTGAAATGATATTTTTTCTGGTTTTATGCTGCATCTTTTTAGCAAAACTGCAGCTGCTAAGTTTCTAATACGACATGAACATTTGAGGAGTTTTGCTTATACTCAGATGAACAACACAGTTTTGTCAGGTACTTATGGTGTTGTTACTGACACCTGGCCAGTTCTAGGATTTTCATTGTTAAAATAACGATTTTTCAACGACCGTTCAATCGCTTCAAGAATAGGCTACATAGGGCACACATGTGAGTGTGGTTTTAATATTTGTTACACGTTGCAGAAATACACATTTGTCCACAGAAACATACAGTAACAGACTATGTATGACTCCCACTCACTCTCTTCCTCACACACTCCGGGCTAATTGGGAGTCGCCCCTCGCTGACCTCCTCTCATGCACAGACAGAGTCATCGCCATGACAGCAGGGTCTTGCTCATTATCCCCAACAAGGGTCGGCCTTGTTCGAGTCCAAACGCACCTGGCTGACATCACAGCAAACCCTGAGTCCCTGTTGCCACGGTAACCACAACTTGGCAACCGCAACTTGGCAACGTCCCACTCCACGGGGGATTGATTGGGTGAGCAATGCAGTGAGAGGTGGATTAGGAGGAGTATTATTGTCTCCCTCGGTTCAGAGGGACACGCGGGGTCTGAGCTTTGCCAGACACTGAGAGGATGGTGGACTCACTGAAACAATGATGACAACCCTGGCCCTGAACTTAACACAGAGATGAAAGATTGCCTCTCATTTATCCATTACTCATTAATTTGATAATGAGCTGCAGCGATTAAAAAAATACTGTCCTGTTCTTTTGGCAGAGCAGGCGGAGGCCTATTCCATATAGTTTTTGATCGCTAAATGATATTATTTGGAGCAGAGTGAGAGAGAAATGGTCACATTTTCCCTCAAGTGTCTGTTTCATGCGCAACCAAATAGATGCCATGGTAAATATAGGTGCAAAGTGATTTTTGCGAGGAGAGTTTTCTGGCTGCAAAGTGCACACTCAACCGTCGAGTGAAATGAACAAAACTCAAGTGACAAAATGATGCGTCCAACAAACAACCATTACCCTCTCCATAGCTCCTGCTCTGCTCCTCTCTCCTCTTAGGGCAGAGGAGAAGAGGGAAAACCACTCAGTGACTGAGACAGGGGAAGCAAAGTGCAGCACTTATTTGTCATCATCCATTAGCGAACCAGCCGGACCCCAAAGTGAAAGCTGCAGATAGAGGAAATGGTCCGAGGTCATTCTGACGCCTGATTTCTGCACCTGATCAGTGCTACAGGTATCACTATACTGTGTATGCAGCATGGGTCAAAAGTAGACCTCCATGAGCTATTTCATTTCGATGCACTCTGGATTTAGTTCTCCAATTGGTTAGTCAGGTAACCTGGTTTCTCTAGAAAATAGCATGCTCACTATGCAGCGAGGTGTACAGTAAGGGTTTATAGGTTGAATTGGTGGATTGGTGTGTAGCACGCTTGAGTTGGATGCAGATGACCAGGGTTCACATCCAGGTAAAGACCTGCAGTTACCATCCACCTAGCCCTGACATGTCCTGAAATAGTTCTATGTTCTGCTGTCTGTCTGAACCACCTGCTCCAGATGTCATCCCTACCTTATCAAGGAGATTCCCACATCCTTAGAATACATACATAGTTTGAGACGGTAAGTTTTGGATGACTAAATGCAAGTTGGATTAGATATAATTAAAAACTGGAGTGGACCTGACACTGAACCTTGAAGGACTCCTGCATTAAACTAAAAGAATCTGAATGTGTATTTGCCAGTAACCACACACTATAAAGCTAAACAGCTGAATCAGCAGTGGGCGGTTTATATAAGATGAGGAGATTAAGCATATCTGAGGCCATGTAGGGGTCAACACACAGGATTGCATGACGTACATGCAGTTATTTTTTATTATTTTTCAACATGGTGGTATGGTGGCAGTAGGTGTGTACTGACCAAGCTCCAACACCAATTACATGACATTTGACTGAAATGACGGGGGAGAAACTATATGTTAAATGCTGACAAGATAGATCATTTTGAGATGAGACAGCAATGATACAGCCTGATGTTAATCTTCTATTTTTTGTTTTGTTTTCTTGTAAATTAATTGGTTTAACGCTGTCTGTAACCCTGATAAAGCCTGTCGGCCACAACTCTATACCACATGTAGTTAATATCTATTTGTACGTCAACTGTTGCTAAATTTCCTATTTTTGTGTTTATATATATATAAATACTGTTTTAAATTATTTTAACCATTGCAATCATTTCTTTTCAACATCCTTGCACCCATACCTTTTCATTAATGTGTTTCGACGATTCTAACATTTAGAATAGCTCTACGTAAACACATTTCATTTCCACTGACATGCCCTGCAAGGAAACATGAGCCATGATGGCACCGACTTTGTCCTGCTTTTTTGCATCTCCCACTGTGTGCTCTGAACGGTTCAAGGAATAAAGAGGCTGTGGACCAGGCAACCTATCTTCCCTATCTACTGACCGAGGGCGGGGGGCGCCAGCTGTGATATGAATCAGATGCCGCCATGATTGGAATACAATGACCTGGTAACACACAGTCTCTCTCTCTCTCTCTCTCTCTCTCTCTCTCTCTCCCTCTCTCCCTCTCTCTCTCGCCATGTGTCTCTCGTTCTGAACAAGGTTATCAGCAGAGATTATCGGGTTAGGACAATAGATGGCTATTCACATCGGAAGTGAACAGTTTTGGCACATAGGACTGTAGTTGATTTAAAAAAACAAAAAACAAATAAAGAACCCGAGAAATCTTGCTCCCAGATAATTATAATTCTTATATTCCTGTTATATTTAATTGTTGTATTAGTAGCAGCGATAAAATGACTTTGGGCCATGGACCTAATCCTGTTACATATCAGATATTATCAAATGTTTTGACATTATTATAATATGTGGAGAATGAACATGATCACAATTAGTAGCAGAACTGCTCTTACTTGTGTCACTATCAAGAATTTCCCAGTTAAATACAGCTGCTTCTTCTATATAATCTTACATAAAGTCTACAGGGGGTAGATGGAATAACATACCACTCATAACAACTTTAACTTTGAAGTTACGAAGGCACGCTTCTACAAAAGTGGGTCATATGATGTTTCATTCTAATTAAGTATTTGTCAACCCCCCCATGCACTATATAAAGTATGTGTAGTATCCCTGATGCCTGGTCTCAACTGGTGGAGGATGTACTTCTTTCTTACTGCAGTTTGTTCCTGATTTTAACGCTGTTCTCCTCGAGGTAATGAATAATTTAGCAGTTTTTGGGCAGATGCGCCTGCACAGGCGTCCTAACCACTGCCGACTTCATGTTAGTCGTGACATGGCGCTTCGAACGCTCGAACATTAAAGTGCTGATTGCCACACCTTTTTATCAGTAGCAAACAGTGCTAATTGGCATGCATCCTAATTCTTATTCACATGGGAACCACACATTGGAAATTGGTTACTTTTTTCAACTTGGGTATATCTAACATAGTTTTGGCCAATATCTCTACAGGTAATTATATGGGCAATATGGAAAATATCTATATATCTATATATTATTGATCTTGGGACAATATTCTAGGGATAAGTCTAGTCTGGTAAGTTGAGAAAATTACATCCCTTTACTGTTACTGCAGCCATGAAAACACCTACTGCCAAATTATTGTTATATGGGTTATAAGGGTTTACAAAATCTAAAACCATATTTAGTCTAGTATCACATTGTTGACATAGCCAGGCGAGCGGGCCCAACTGGTAATAATAATGCTGTAACGCAACAAGTTTAGTTGCTGAGATCCTGGTTTTAAATTCAACAACCTAGTTGCCGGAGCTGTGAATGTTTCCAATTGGTTGTGCGGATCTCGCCATGTCCCAAATTTCAGCATTTACTTTAAAGAGTAAAGTGGTATTATAATCATAGCAAATTGTGGCCAAATCTACAAACATACAGTAATTTTCCATCAATCAGTTAACATAACTAGTCCAGATACCATACACCTGCTGGAATTAACATTTTTGTGCAAACAAAGATTCAGTTATAGGCCTTAACCTTTAAGTTCAACCTGTGCTGCAATCTGTCCCCTCATTACTAGTTTTCAAGAATAATTGCATGAGTCTAGACCAAGAGAACCATAGAAACTACATATTTTGTCTGTAGGTGTTTCACAGGGGCACTGATTTATGTCTCAGACTCTGTCAGTGGAAGGTTATTAAGAGTTTGTCCACATCACATGTATCATCTTCCTAATATAAAAACTTAATGAAGCCTGTTGAGGCTGCAGCAGCCGAGGCTAGTCTTCGGAGAAGGTTGATAACGCGCTCTTAACACGTCTCTGAACCATGGCGAAGTGCATTACTTTCAGACTTTTCATCAGGGATGCAGCTAAAGGGTCACTCCACCATCCGCCATGAATCTTTGGCAATTAGGCAGAGAAGTGGAGAGCAGGGATGGAGGGGATGGGGGAAGTCTATTATACCCCAGAGTAGCAGGTGAATGTAGTATGAAGACTTCTGGCTTCCTGTACCGCTGCTAAGCGTGTGACAGGAACGCGTGCAGCAACATCTGGGAGAGGAAGCTCTTTGATCAGTTAAATGTTGTGTGACGAGAACACTGGCTGGCAGTATCACCTGTGTGTGTTTAAGTGTTTTCGAGCTCCGCTTTGAGATGTCGCAGATCCAGCTCGTAGCAGTCAGTAAACTCAAGCTGTTTGTGTGCACTCTGGCAGACCAAATGAACACTGCAGACAAGGAGTTGAAAGTGTGATCATGTTCGTGCCAGGGAAAAGAGCTCGTGTAAAAGCACTGATGATGGTATCTGTATTGGATTATGGAGCCAGATAATGGTAAATCAGTGGTTCCCAACATGAAGGTCGGGATCCTTCAGGAGTGCACCAGACCGTTCCGAGCAGAACGGCAATTTAACAGCAGTTAAATTTGGACTTTTAGCACCTTAGCGTCTAACATCTCTTAAAAGAATTGAATCAACCTGAGAAGGTAACGTCACTTGGCTAAGGAATAACAAAAGATATAATAGAACTAAAGATAACATTTCCACATTAAAAATGTCAAAAACATCTGTTAGTTGTGTATTTTACACCATCCCAAATGTTTCCAACAGTGGTCAAACCCAAAGAAATGTGGTTTAGTTCACGTAACAGCACATTTGACTGGGTCGCCCGTTGGTATACAGTTACTTCAGGAGCGACATCAGATGATACGAAATCTGCCCATTGTTTTCTTGCCATGAGTTGTTAAATCACTGATCAGTCCTTTAAATATGAAGTTGTTGTCATGTTGAACTCACCATGCAACCAGCTTCAGGAAGTGTGTACAACCAGCCAAGAAATAATACAACCCACAACCCTCTATTGAACCAATTGTTGTTGTTTTTTTACACTTGATCGTTATGTAGAGATTACATTTAGATCGAGTCAGTTTATAGGTGCTGGAAAGCAGATTTTGTTACCTTGGACAAATCCTGGCTCGCTGTTTCCCTCTACTCTCAGACTTTATGCTAAGCTAAGCTAACCTGCTGCTAGCTGTAGCTTCATATTGAATGATATATACAAGTGTGGTAAACAACCTCTTGTCTAACTCGATTGAATGATCACATGCCTGGAAATGTTGAAGTCCTCCCCTAAAGGAGGGCAGCCCAGAATGGGGCCAGCGGGCCAAAGTAGGTTCAATTCGACCTGGCAGATGTTTCGAGGGAAAAGACATAAAAAATAATGTAAGATCATTCTAATTATAGCTATAATGTTTATTTGTTTGTTTACATGTAGGATCCTTAATTATGAAGTACCATTTTGCTTTTGGCCCACGGCCCACTTTACGTTTTGGCTCTCCAAGGAAAACATTTTGGACACTCTCTCACTTTGAGGGGCCGCATGCCAAAAACAATGTGGAGCAGTGTTAAGAGTGGAAGTCAGTACAAACACTAGAACCCTTTCCTGAAAAAAACAGCTAAATAACACGAAGAACACATATCTACCAACTGACAGCTGATCCATTGGGAATGGTTCTAATGTTAAGGGGCAGTGGGACTGTCCATTGGTCAGGTGGGTGGTTGCATACCTCACAGATCCAGAGGTTTACAGGCACATACACTAGTGTCAATTCATTTTAAACAGCTCGATAAATATTCATATACCACCATCACCACTTAGCATGGTCCCGTCATTTCCATGCCGCCTTACCCACTGATCTCTGTCATGTTTCTCCTCTCCAGCCCTAATGGAAAACATCTGCTACAACATACTGTACGTGCACAAATAGGATGGCCGATCTGAAATAAGCTGTCTGTTTAAGCAACTTAATAAGACATTTCACTGTCAGACACAATCTGCTCTGCCGGTCTAATCAGAAGGCTCGCTCTGGCTTCCCCCAACCCCCCAACGTCCATCACATTAAACTTCTTATTAGGGCTGGGTAGCTCCTCCATCTTGGGAGTGATCTGTGATCTGGAGCACGATAGCCCACAGGAGAAAATACAGGAATTAACTTTAAATGAGGCATCCTAAACTGCCATGCAACCCACAGTGACTGCATATCCTGTGAATGCTATTTCAGTAAAGCGGGCCCTATTTTCTGCCTGGTCACAGAGCAGAAATCCACAAGCAATCAACATGAGCAAACATCATGGTGCTCTCAGTTGAAACAGTGGTCTTGGCAAAGTGATGAATGAGATTAATTACTCTACAGTGGGGAGGAGAAACAGCCTGGAGCTGAGCGCAAAACACACTGTGGTGTTTTTTAGAGATCAACATGGAGCACATTCAGGCAGGCAGGCCGGAGCTGGAGCACACAGGCAGCAAGGTGCTCTTCATCCAGTCCACATGCCTGGTGATGGCTTTAGGGGGGGAAACGGAGATGCTGCTCGTCCCAGCGTCGCCCTGCACACGCAAACACAAAGAGGCTGCAGCCGCTCGCGGGGAGCCGCTGTCACTCGCGTTCATCGAGCGAATGTCTCTCAGATTTCGCTCAGTCTGGAAGTAACACCGTTTTCGCATCAGCCAAACCCCCCTCCTCCTCCTCCCTGCTCCGACCCCCACACACCCCGGCCTCGGCTGGATGGATGGATGGATGGATGGAGAGTGAAATGGGGGGGGTTCCATTTTCAGTCCACGCACCACAGCCCCTTTAGCGCATCATAGTACAAATAAATAAATAAATGAAATCAAACACAATCCACACCACGCCTCGGAATAAACTCACACACAGTAACGGAGGAGAAACATCTGGCACACACTCCGGACACAAACACACAACAGCCAGCCATATTCCCGGCAGGCTGTCACAGATTCAGGCGTTTTTCAAGCATTCGCACAGACGGGAGGTGTGAGACGAGCGGAATGAGGAAACTGGAATGACATTGCGCCTGCTTACTGTAAAATAAATTCCCTCGGGGGATGGAGAGCCTCCTTTTTTTCCCTCTCGACTCCCCTCCTTTCCGACGTGCGAATCTCCCCCGGAAATTCAGACCATGCAAAACAGGTAGTCAGTCATTCCACCCTGCGAAGTATTTCGGTCCAGCGCGGCGGCGGCGGCGGCGACGTGCGGGAGAGGAGAAGGCAAGCCAGCATCCGAGAGGAGGGAGAGCCAGCTGTGGGGAGGAAATGAGGAAGGAAGGAAGGAAGGAGCGGCCGGGCCGGAGCGCTGCGCACAGGAGAGGAGGCAGGGAGAGCGGCAGAGGTGCTCTCTCTCTCTCTCTCTCTCTCTCTCTCTCTCTCTCTCTCCCCTAGTTCACAATACAACATCCCCCCATCCCTGCCAGACAGACTGACAGACGGCCTTGGGTACCAGTGTCAGCAGCGACACCCACCGGTGATGAGAGGAACCGCAGTATGGGGGGTGATTAATGCCACCGGGCGGGCAGGCAGCAGCTGGATGAGGGAGGAACGCGCTCTCTGTGGCTGAACGTGATGCTGCAGCTACGTCATGACATCATTTAGCTTCAAACTCTTACAAATACCCATCAAGTGCAACTAAAATCCTCATTAATCGTCCTTTGATTTCAGATAGAAATCACGTCAGAGTGATTTTGAAATTTAAGTTTTAGGTTTTGTTATAGTTTAAAGGAAGAAAATAGGTAATTTGAGGGTGTGATACACGTCTTTTTCACGTAGTTCATGTCTTTGACAGGAGGACATTATCGTGAAAGCTAATGGAGCTCTAGTGAAAGTTCAGACAGGAAGGCTACTCTTTCAGATGCTCACACTTTAGTTTGTTTCCCATACCATCCCTTCATTCACTCCTCTCACTCGTGCTCACTAATAATTGCCTGTCATTATCAGGGGCTGTCAATTGATTTCAGCTGCTCACATCAGTTGGGCACATCTATGCATTAGCACAGCGAAGCTCCTTCACTGTTAGCCTATCATCTTGCTGCTGTCTTTTTAAATCTGACTGTCTCCCAGCCTTCATTTCTGTCTTCAGTTCATGCACCCTCCACCTCCCCAGCACCACCACAGATTCACCAGCTTCATCGTTTCATCAGCCCCTCTGTCGCAGAAGAGTCATCAACCACCACCACCACCACCACCAGTGTCTGGACCCCATGGGGGGGATTCTTCTTTCTGCTGCTGCTCAGGACAGACACCCTTCAATCACAAAATCTACCTGCAGAGTCAAAGACTTTCTGACAAGACACATTATCACATCATCTGCTGTTATATATCACATGTCATCTGTTGTAATATATCACATATCATCTGTTGTAATATATCATATATTATCTGCTGTTATATATCACATTATATCATCTGTTGTAATATATCACATATCATCTGTTGTAATATATCACATATCATCTGCTGTTATATATCACATGTCATCTGTTGTAATATATCACATATCATCTGCTGTTATATATCACATGTCATCTGTTGTAATATATCACATATCATCTGTTGTAATATATCACATATTATCTGCTGTAATACATCACGTCACCTGCTGTTCTAAATATCTTCTTAACTTCAGTCACTTGTCTCTCCTGATTAAAATGTGGGTTGTCTGTTGCTCTCTTAGTGTTGTATGGCTGTCTGGCTAATGGACAGAGTGATCATCAGTTTATTATAGTTAGAGCGGTTACGTTACCACTTTATGGATGTTTTAGGTAATCTATCGGCACAAATGTGATATAATTTTCAGAATTCTGAATAATAATTAAACCATTAATTAATCATCAATCATTATGTTTTGATTAGTCTTTAATTACCTCGATTTAAAAATCATTGTGTTTTTGTTCCCGTACAGTGAGCCTCTCATAGCTACAGAGGGAGCAGAGCCATGTTTCTGGAGTAGCTCAGAATGGTAAAGGGGATAAATCATACATACTGGACCTTTGAATAAGATTGGATTAAAAATAGGCAAAGGGAGTTTGCTGTGCATAGATAGACTATCAGTGGAATTCCAACCCCAACTGGGAGATCTGTGAAACCAAAGGCTGTTTTGGAAACCAAACAAATAATTTCCCTTAGGTGACTTCTTGTTTTCTTAAATGAGTGCAATGCATATTAACAGTCAAAAAAACAAAAAATGAAATCATTACTTACTTGTTTAAAGATCACTTATAAATTCGTACAAGGAGACAAAACCTCCCTTTAATTAAGCTAAGGTTAATGTATTTGTAAGGCTGAGGTTAGGTGTGCTAACGGGCTAACCACTTAATGCAAACAGCAAACATGTTAACCTCAATACCGAAGAGCTGGCTATCCTACATTTCAAATGATGATAACAATTGTGTTTGTGATGTCCACAAGGATAGAAAGGGCTATTTTTACTGTAACCATTTTTAGAGAGCCAATCTGCTGGACGTTGCAGGCCGCCATGCTAACGGAAGCTGGGAGAATCAGTCAGGATACCTTCTGGTTGGAACATAGCTGCTATAACCACTGAGCAACACTGTCTGTCAGCTATGACGAAGAGTACAAGTGTTTCCATTAAACCTTTCCTTTTAACACCCGAGCTGATGGCAGGTTCAGGATGCACGTGTTTTCATGATTCACCTTTAGAAACACATTCCATCCCACTCTGTCCCACCGACTTTGAAACCAAACCGTCCCCCTTTTTTAAAAAACTTGGCTAGAAGAGAAAATATAAGTACAGACACACGTGTCAAATCAGGACAAACCCTTTACTAGAGGGAGTTAGAACAGACTGGAAAAAGTTTGTAACCCAGTTGAACTGAGCTCTGTACATCCTCTGACTCTCTTCTATCTCTGGCTCTGTCTATATTTGTCTCCCTCTCTTTCCGTCTCTCTCTCTTTTTTTTCGCTTCCTCTTTGTTTAACATTTCTTTGTTCAGTCAACTGTAAGCTATTTCCAAATGCCACAGTCAGTAGCATCAATGGCAAACTAAATCTTGCACACATTGTTCCCGCATGCACTGTTTGCTTCATTGCACAAGAAATGACTTTGGATGTTCAGATTATCTGCACACATTGCAGCCAAAATGTCATACTTCAACAGCGGGAAGAATCAGCGGATAAAATATGAATCCATAGGAGCATGTGCACGTACTTATGGTGTAACAGTGCACATTTCTGAGACCCTTTATTTGCTGTTTCATACCCCAGGATGCCTTCATGCACTGTTTCTTGCAGAGTACTCCATTTGAGCTATTCTTATCTGTAGCCTATCCTCCGCTGCTCTAATGACCTGACATCTCCACGGGGATCATTAAAGTTTCATCTGACCTAATCTAAAAATTGAAGTCCCCTTAAGCAAGGCACTTGTCTGCTCCAGTAGAGCTGCTCAGCGTCCATCAGAGGGAAATGTGTGTTGCGCTGAGAGGCTGCTTGCAGGTGTCAGTGTGTGTGCGTGTGTGTGTGTGTGTGTGTGTGCGTGCGCGTGCGTGTGTGTGTGACGCACAATGCCGCAGGGAGGAACACATGCCCATTTGGAGCTATGTTAACACAAAAGAATATGTCAACCCTTTGGTTATTGGATTAGCAGACAGCGGTGATGAGACGGTGAGGTGATTATGCAGAAGTGGTGAGTTGTTATCTGCTCAATGCTGCGTCTGGCGTTTCGCGACTGGCAACAACAAACAAACAAAACACAACACCCACCTATCGCACTGGCGCATGGTGATATCATGCGGGAGAGAGACAGGAAGAAAGGGAGAGGGCGGCGGAGTCAAGACCTCGCAGCCTATCAGTCTGCATGTCTATGAAACAATGCTGAGGTTCATGTAAATCACAGTTTGCCCTTCATCTGCCTTTCCTTCATCCATTTGTCTATCAATTTATATCAGTAGAGTGTTACCTAAGGAGGTGAGAACCAGGCCTTTTAAAAGTCCAGCTCCAATCCATGACTTTTTAGGACATAAAACCATTCTTGAACATGATCGGAACACTTCTCACCAAAAAACGACCATGTGGTTGTCTGTGAAAGCGGCATTATGGGAACAAAGGAGCATGTCAAGTAATGTGGTACAAGGATGGTTTTAACCCTGTATTATTAGTTTAGTTTAATCCTCTTGTGTCATCTTGCCTTCATCATTCTGTGTTCCTGTGTTTTTCCCCCCCAGCCCTCGTGTGCTCCCCTTGTTCTGCATTTGTTTCCCTTGGACTGGTTTTCAGCTTTCATTAAAGCTCGCTTTTTGTTATGAATCTGCCTGCTTCCATGTCCTCATTTGGGTACTGTTTTTGTATACCTGACAGCTGAGGGGGGAGGTTGGTAGGAATGGATGAGTCGAACACACTCACGGTACTTGCCAATAACGATATGCTTGGACGCAAGGGCTTCTAATGTTCCCAGCATTTGGTGCTTGACAAAGACCCTCCTAGAACCGTGCAAACAAACCTGGCTGAACCCTGATTGGAAAAACTGGGATTGGTTCTGCTCTGGGATTTCAAATCTGGGGTTTAGGAAAGAGTTTTCCGTTCTTTTATGTGGGGCTTAAAGTTTTGTTTCTAAAGAGATTTCAGGTGAGAAATAAGCATGAAGTTATTAAATCTGTCTTCATTTGAAGTGGACAGTGGTCAGAAGCTCTCAGAGTGGGCGAGTCACTCTGGGCGACCCCGATCTGCATAAAGTGGCCTCGACTTTATGCAAATGAAAAGCAACACAAAGTCTCGTCTCTTCAAAATTCAGCGCAACGCTATACCTGCAGTGCATTGCACAGCCCCTTATGGATGGGAAGCATAGAAAGAATGGTTCCTGGGGACACAAATCATCAGGCTTTCATCCAGGAAACCACCGTGTGTCCTTTGTGAAACCAAAAATGCATTTAATATATATAACGTATTTAAATTATGTAACATAATTATGCACAACTATCAAGAAAGGTCCGGAACTGCCACTGGTGCTCTTCTACTACCATATACGTTGGGCTACGATGTTTTGGTAATGTTCATTTTTGGGAGTCATTGGCAATCACCGAAAGAGGGTGGTAAGAAAATGTGTTGGACTGGAAAGTTTGGCTTATAGACCCCATTTAAATCAGGTCTTATGATGTGATCCTTATCTGATAATGGCATCTGATCCAAGGCCAGTACACAAATTAAACAGAGCTGGTGGCTGATGCTCCACGAGTTTATTCTTTTCATTCAAGCTTGCAACACAGCTCTATGTATGGAAATGTTGGTCCAGACTGAAGTATCTCCAAAAATTGGTTGGACTGCCATGACCTGTGATGAATCCCACTCGCTTTCCAGATCCCTGACTTTACTTACAGCGCCACCATGAGGTTGATTTTATAGAAATATCTTAACATTTGCTGGATGGATTGCTAATAATAGTTTTTATTGGAAGTACTTCACAAATAACCACAGACCTTTCTTCTCATTACTCTCATTTATTTTTTCAAAAAGGGTTGGCACAATGAAGACACCATAATTGAACTCCTTTAGGTTACAAAGGTAAGGAAATTATTTTGTCCATTATTTACACCCATAAAACATTAGAAGACTAAACTGTCGTGTTCTATGGCATTAAGGTATTGTATCCATTACAGTGACCTCAATATGACTGAAATGTGCCTGCTTGCAGTTCTAAAGAAAGGGTTGTCCACTACATGAATGTCCTGCATAATTTCAATACAGTCTTGTAGGCGTTTCCATCTGCAACCATTCTATTGTTAGAGCTTTGTTACTTGCAGCCAAAATGTAAACCAATACTCATGTCTAATGTCTTACTGCAGTCATTGCCTTATGATTTGCTGATCACATTCACATTTCCCTAAGGATTCTGATAATTCTTTTTCATCCTTTTCAGCTAGCATTTGTGCGGTACCTCGGTTTGACCAAATACCTGCAGAGCTGAGGACGTTTCCATCAGCCTCTGTTATACGGTGTTTAGCGCTAATTAGTAACGATAATAATGTGCATGTGCTGAACTAAGATGGCGAACATGGTCAGCTTCGTACATGCATGGCATCAGCGCCTTAGCTTTGTCATTGTGAGCAAGTAGCATTGAGCACAAACTACTACTGTGCCCAAGTACCATGCTACTGGTTGCCTCTACGATATTGTTTTCTTTTTAAAAAGATTCTGGCCAAACAGCACACACATTTAGGTTTACACCACAATTATGGCGGTCTGGCACATTCAGTAGCATTTCATTTCTAGTTTGCCTTGCGTCAGGTTTATGGGAAGTCAGTATTTTGTGAGTTGATCAATTGCTCTTTCAAAACTTGTGCCTGGTTTTATTGCAAGCTGCCAGAGTAAAGCTGACAAAGATGTAGATCTCTTTCATTTGGAGCTGTAGCGTACTGAGTTTTATGCAACACATTATGTGTAGTGCAGCTCTTCCTCCGATAAATTCTTGTTGGACTGAGGTATGCGAAGGTTACAGCTCATCAGTTGTTCCTTAGTGAATAAAACATGGCGCGGCCTTCGCTTATGTCTGAATAACATCCTTTTCTGTGGAAGCAACTTTTAAAGAAAAAATCATCTCTCTGAAGTTTGTTCTTCATCAGAAATTCAAAAAGACATGAAGAAGCCCTGGTTAATACAGATATACTTTATGAACACCCTGCAGTTCGTTTTGATCCACTCCAAACTGCACTAAACCATAAATCCATGATGATATTGGACATATGTAGCATAAATGTATCTTCTCTAATCTTTTTTGTCTTCTGACAGAACTTTCAACGTGTCAGCTTTCAGTGGGACTGTTACATCATCGACGCTCAAGTGTGCGATCCATTCATCCTGATTGTGCAATCCATATCAGTCAGAGTTACTCTCTCCAGACAGCAGTTCATCATCCTCACTGTCACTTGCTTCTTGTCCCTGCCCCAAAACATGCACCTCCAGGACAAAGAGATTTCGCCCCCACACTTCCTACAGTCTTTGCCATAAGCGGGGCACTTGACTGGAGCATATTTATTCCCTCATAAATCACAGTCTTGCTGGCTTGTTTCAGTTCGTGTTGCTGTGACTGCCGTTTATCAGTTCTCTTTGTGGGTTTTCACACTGCATCAACAGCGGCTGCTTCGCTGTCATTGTCTAAGGACTTGAGGTGTAATCGTGCTTTCAGATGCCGAGCGAATGCTTACAGGCTTTTCCAAGGTGTTCTGTTTCTTTAATAAAAGCGTCTGTCTTGTCATGCACTCCTATTATCTGAGCTTTTATCGTGGAATCTCACAGTGCACTAAAGTTACAGGGTTGACTCTTGAGACGCAGGTCTGTCACACATAGCTCTGAGGTACCTTTTCACGGCAGACATATTGACATGTCAAAGCAGGGGAAGCACAGATATGAACAATAACTTTAGGAGGGCTCCATTTTATAAAGTGACGATACATTTCCACCTTTGCCTCTCCTGCTTTGACAATCCAAAATGTCGGCTGTGAAAATGGTCTAATGATTCATTCTGTTTTTGCATTTAATCCCTGAAGACAAACCATTCATGTTTGTTTTTTCGTGGTGTACAGCTGCCCTTGAACTTTCCCAATACTGCAGGAAACGTATCTCTGTCATGCACCAAAAAGTCAAATACATGTTGGACACGTCAAATACATGTTGGACACATCTGACGCAGCCTAGGACCGTTGACAACAGAGCTTTTTTTCTGACGATCATCTCTATTGTCCAGTCTGATCGAAAGAAAATCAAGCAAGGTGGAGTCCATGCTAGCTGAGTGCATGCTGTCATTAAAGCAGAAGGGGAACATACCAAATACTTACATATTCTGGAAATCATGGATATTTTCTGATATCATCATTTGTACTTAAAAATGACATTCAAAACAAAAGCAAAATAGTATTTTGACTGCTGCTCTTGGAATTTTGGACCCCACTGTACATCAAGTCAAGCCCTTGGTAGACTGCTAACAACCCACAGATATCTGACATGTGACATTGTGAACTGATTAGACTGTAAAATGGAAATACTCAAGTAAAGTACAAATAAAGCACAAGCCTTAGAATTATATAAGTCCACAAGTGTGCTCAACTTCCATCACTGATGAAAAGTGAATATGGAAAAAAACTTTGAGATTATTTGAGTTCACCACTGCGTTATACATTAACAGAAAGGTTTTTAATGCGCTCTGCTCAGAAGTGGTTAACACTTCAGAAGATGTTCCAGCCCCTTCAAATGGAGAGAAGGAGGGGGGACACTTGAAACTGCTATTTAGCAACCTGATACGGCATTTTCTGTAACTGCAATATATGCTATTTTATAGACTAATAGTTGTGGGCAATTTAATCGTGGCCTGTGTGCTGATTGCGTGGGGCGGCCCATTGTGAAGCCGGCAGCTACAGAGAGACGAGGTGCAACTGAAAAAAAGATAAAGGCAAACTACAGAGAGGTGAAGCACAGCAGCGCAGACAGGCAGTGAATAAGTGAGCTGTGCCTCTGTGGGTCCTGTCACCAGCGCAGATCTGAGCGTCTGAGGCTGGTGGGAGTGAGCTGATCTCAACTCTATACCACTAATCAGATTCCTTTTTAAACTCCCCCCCACGTGTCCTCCTGAAACCCTGCACCTCAAGTACAGAGGAGAGAAGATGTTTCCACAGCAACGCAGTCAAAGATGCTCATACTGGTCACTGTTTGAGCTGGAGTCATGGGTGTTTAAAGGTCAACACAGATAGTATATTGCTGAGTATCGCACCTGTTGTTCTGGTCATTTTACTTTTTTTTTTATCATTCATCAGCAGCAAACAATCCTCCTTTTGTCTTTACTATACAGATGGAACCATCAGGAAAAACACCCACATTGTATTTTAACATAAAATATACTTTCATAGTCGTGTAGTCATAATATATTTGTTGATTGACTCCAACAGGGTAATAGCAGTTAATATCATTTCAGTATCTATGCTGTTTTGTTTTTTGTCTGTTAGAGTTGTGGGGTGATTATTTGGCAGAGATAGCTGTATTCAATTACACTGACAGCAGTGCCATCCTGTGGTAAGAAAAAGCATCTTACACACTCATTTCCACTGGCATTACCTTGTTTCCAATCTAATTTCACATTAGAAGAGCAAATATCCTCCACGGTAACGCACTGTGTGTCACTGAGCACGCAGCACCTCTTTTTATGCATTCATTCAGTTCATTATGGGTATTCATAGAAAGAGACAGACAGTACTTGAATTGAAATGGATGACCTCCAGCCTAAACTGGCTGCACACATCGGGACAAGAAATGCGCCCCGCTTATTATGGTTGCAGACTTCTTAAACTTCTAAAACTTAGTTTAAGAACAGTGCAAATAAAGATGAAATAACTCTACTCTTATTGTAAGAATACATTTTAGATAGTTCATCTTCCATTACATTACATTATACCGTAGGCTGTCATTTCAATAGCTGTGATAAGATTTAGACATAAAAACTTATGTCTTAAGTCATAAAACTGCAAACACCAACTGATATTACTGTAGATACCTGAATGTTGTGCTGACTTCAGGTGATGTTGGAAAGCAATGCTCTGATGCAATGTAAAATTTGGCGATATTACATTTTCCCATTTTTTTCTAATATATTTAATTTAATTTAATTTTATTCATTTTTGTCATTTAGGAAAAAGTTCTGCTTTATCATCTAAACCTCTCGTCTTATCTATATTCTAACAATACCTTTATAAAGCTTTTGATTTTTGTCATTTTTTTCTCTTCAGCACATTTGGCCGCATGTTCTGAAATTTGCTCGGCCTACATGAATAAACACCATAACTCCATTTGCTTTCAGTTAAAATCACGCTACTCTGGATGAGTCTGCACAAGCGCTCCACATTTCG
Organism: Diplodus sargus; assembly: GCA_903131615.1. Taxonomy (NCBI): domain Eukaryota; kingdom Metazoa; phylum Chordata; class Actinopteri; order Spariformes; family Sparidae; genus Diplodus; species Diplodus sargus. The sequence goes on from CAEMYA010000024.1 coordinate 1,546,878, forward strand.
CTGTTCTAAAAACTAGAACAGCGAAATGTCTAAATACATTGTGGATAAATTGATGTCTCGGTCGTCGTTGTTTTAGGATTTCCGAGGTGATCCAAATGCAGCACGAGCCTCGGTGCTTCTCAGAGCTCTCTCCTCGCATCCTTTTGTGTCTCCTGTCCAATCAGCGCTCAGATGCGGCTCGCTGGCTGCTCATTGGTCGCGAAGGAGGAAGATGCGACGGCCATGGAGACTAGACTGGGGACTTTTCAAAGCATCCCACTGATGTGATCATCATTGTGAAGTGATATTGAGTCGTTGACTCGTCGCGGTATGTAGCGTGGGGCCCTGTGGATTCTTACCTACTGGACTCTGGTCGGTTTCCTGTCTCCGCGCCTGGTTCTGTTTGTTTTGGCGGACCGTTTGATGAGATGTCGGGCCTGTGGCGCGGCTTTGTAGGTGAAGTCACTCCCTAGAAATGTAGCTTGGGGTTACAACACTGCTAGAGCTATCACTGAAGGTAAGAAAAGCCTTAAACGGGACCGAAACGCAATAAATGGCGTCTTTAGTGAGTGTGGGGGTGTAGTTGGACTTGTGCTCCCGGTTTTCTACGTGACTCTTGACTTGTGGGCCTAACTATGGACGGGCTGCCTGCTTTAGCATGAGATACTTCACACTGTGGGGCTGTGAAGATAAGTGAGCAGCAAGACCTCAGACACGGCAGGAACTCAGTGCTCGTCACGGTGGGCTGGTGATTAAAATCAAATATGTTAATTTAGAAAATGTGCAGATATTTCTAGGATGGGCTAAAATGTTCCTGGATATGTGTCCAGCCAGTGGGAGAATGTAAGCCAGTATGCTACATTTACTCCAGTGAGCTAGCACTTCAGAGCACTGTGTTATGTTTCTTTGTACTTTTACTCCACTACATCTAACTGAGAGCTGTAGCTAAATCTTACTTTACAGATTGTTACCGATACAACAGGCTGCAACCAAACTACTATGTTCACAATCATTTAATCTGCAAAGTGTTTTCAGGATAAATCGTTTAGTTTAAAAAGGCAACAACACCAAAAATAAATAAATGTGAAAAGTGCTCATCAAAGCTTCAAATTGCTTCATTTGTGCAACCAACAGTTAGATAATCCAGATATGCTTCATTTACTGTCACCAGAGACAGAGAAAAGCAGAAGATTCTTACGTTTAGGAAGCTGGAACCAGCAAACGTTCCAGAAACAAATACTTGATTATCAAAAAAGGTTGCCGTTTAATTAGTTACAGTTAGCTCTCCAGCAGCTGCATCATCAAGTCCATCCTGCATGACGAGTCCTTCCACCTTTTGTATATGAAGTACATTTTGATACAAATGCTTTTGTACTTTTACTTGTAACAAAGTATTTCTATAACGTGATATTGCAGTTTTTAGTTGAAGATATAACATGTAACATTTCTGCATTAAAATGTCTAAAGAACGACCTTTTGTTAAATATTTAGTTGAGTTTTACAACTGATTCAATAAGTGAAATCCCTAATTTTGTTCAAGGTAACGGTGTGTTTTATATGGTTTCCTGTAGCTATAGTAACCTTTGGGTAATTGCCGGATGATATGTCATAGAGTGAGGAAGGAAGTTCTGAACGTGACCACATGAATAAATCCTTAAAGCATCCCCTCGTCAGTGAACCGCCCTGAGCCATGTCAGATAGATGTTCCTCAGCAGTGCTGTTTTTTTAACAATGAGGACATCAGCTCCCATGATGCCATGGTGCTTCTTTTTGAGTCTCGTTTGGATTGAGAGACTTGAGAGTTGCAGAATTTATATAATGTGTTTTAAAGTAAAAAGATCAGGTTAATTCTTTCACCTTTGCAAAAAGCTGTATAATATAATAGGCGGCTGAAACCAGTAATCAGAAATCGACGCTGATTAAAAGTTCCCTAACACACACTGTTCATTTGCACACTCTGCGAGGTGGATCTGAATGTCTAGATGTGTGTGTTCCGGTGTTGAGATGACGTTATGGCCCTCTTCTTGCAGGTATTGCTGTGTGGACGATGCACGAGCGATGTCTGATGTTGAGGCCACGTACGCAGACTTCATCGCCTCTGGCAGGACAGGACGAAGGAACGCCATGCACGACATCCTGCAGAGTCCCACCGACCCCGAGGGACGTGAACTGCCCCTCACCCTGTCTCTGTCCCAGCTGCACATCAACGCAGGAGGGGGAGGTAAACTGCTGCACCGTGCTGCTTCAGTCAGCGCCACTTTAGCTTTCCGTTTTAATCATTTATACTGTACAGTGTACCAGCTGCAGACAGAGCAAGGGTTCTAAGACACTTACTTCTTTGCATCCTACCAAACTACTTCATCTGAGAAAGCAAATGTTTCACGATGGTAATGAAGGTGTGTTTTAAATCATTATTTTAATTGTAACCATGATAGTGTACTGAGATCCAAACTATGGGCTGACAATCATATTACATTATCCTTCAGGGGTACTGTGGTATTAGAGGATGTCACTGATAAAACGCAATACTTCTCTACCCACTGCAGTACATTCAGGGAAATTGTTGCTGTTATACATTTCAAGATGATGTTGTTTCTCTTCAGCTTCTTTTTCAACATGCTGTTTATTTTCAAGAAAAACAGAGGCTCTCTTGAAGAAAAAAAGGCGAACTCCAACTCGTGATGTACTCTTCAACTTGCATCAGCCATTGTGTGGCTGTTTGCAAATAAGAGCTCTGCAGTCGTAAAACAGTTTTTTTTTAATTATCTGTCGACAGAGTCTTTATTGTGTTATTCTCTCTGAGCAGATATCCGCATATGAGTGTGAAATCTGAAGGCATACGACAAGATTTTTGCTGTTGGAAGCATTCCGGTTTCTGTTTGTAGTCCCAGTAGCATTGACCAATCACGCTTGAGTGGGCATTGGTTGCATGGAGGTAAACAGTCCATGTGGAGAGCGCAAGAAGTGGAAAACATTGGCCGAAATGCAGTCAGCTATTGTCTGATGTACATTTAGCTTTTAATAGATTTTTTTTTATATTTATCAGTATTCAAATGTAAATATGTACACTGTTTATAGAGTGGGCAAACTATCTCCTGGAGTGACTCATCAGTGTGTAAACAGTGACTGGTGCATGATGAGGCTACAGTTATAGCCTCACAGCATGGCTCACTGCAACCAGAGGCTCAATCATCGTCAGATGATAGCCGACGAGTTCCGGGGTTAACAGCGTATGCTCCGAAGTCAAAGACTAACTTCACACAAAATCCAGTTCTTTGAGTTTGTAAAGTACATGTAGGCCTGCTGCCACTTCACAACACAGTTGAATCTTGGTCCTACATTATAGTTGCAGCAGAGCTTATTGTCCTCGCCCACTTTTAAAAATCACTGTACGCAGCGTAACCTCTAACATTCAGTTAACATCAGTATTGCATTTTTTTTAGCTCTGTGTGCCATATTTCCCTGCACGACCAGTATCTCACACAGGTAACACCTCGGAATTTTTTTTTTTTTGCATAATTCAGCCAAAATTTCAGGAGCAGCAGGCTGGTAAATGATATTTTCTGCAAACACCTGGTGTTGTTTTGCAATAACTTTTTCTTTGGAGCCAAAGTTGGCTGAGATGACAGTTGTTTGATTCAGTGGGGGCAGTTATCCTCTGTGTGTGTTGAACATTGTGGTAAATTACATCCTGGAGTGCAGGGAAGATCCATTCAACAATAGACAAGAGTCTACTAAACAATACTAGCAGCTACTATGTGACTTGAGTTAACATCCAGGAACATGCTCATAATGACAGGGTCAACATACTGATGTTTAGATTTTTCATGTCAGCACAGTCGCATTTTTAATTTAGGTGGAAGGCAAAGCACGGCTTGGAATTACGTTAGTTTTGCAGGTATTTGTTCAAATACAAACAAACGAAAAATTGTTATCTGATTATGGCACTAGATGAAATGTCAGGACGTCACTAAAGTCATTAGAATTTATCCTCTAGGGACCTTCAGTGTCTATACAACACTTCATGACAAACCATTCAATATCTCTTAAGTCGCAGATACCCGACCAACCAAATTAAGGATTATTTGGATTAAGGACACATCCTAAAACGTGTAAAAGCACTGATGTAATCCTACAATATGTATGTCTGGTCAGTATATACATATTCATTTTTCTGCAGATGGAGACGACACCGAGGACAGCCAGAGCTCCTCTTCCTCCTCAGCCCACAGGGATGCTGAGCAGAGGAACAGCTAACCTGCCACACACTCCTGCCCGTGGACACAGAGCTGCAAGACAGATTCCAGACGCCGTCCCGATGAGGTCGTTGGTCCAAAGTGGGCTGGTAGCCGGAGGGTAGCGCCATCACTGTTGTGGTGCCTATAAGCAGGGCACTGACCCACCCAAAATCCACTGAATAGGCGCTGTGCTGCGATGTGATCACCCAGTGCTCTCATGTCCCTGTGGCTCTACTGTGCACTAGAATAACAGACTGTTGGCAGGGGTGTTTTTCAGAGTTGGGGTAAGCAGAGAGACACATTTGTAGCTCTTGTACAGCTGATTTAACTTTCAGTCGTAGTTACTAAACACACAGGCTGGACGATTGGACTTAAAAGAGAAAATAGACAGGGATCCTATGTGAGTTTTGTAGTTGTGCAGGCAATCTGTAAGACCACTGAGACGTGCTGATGTAATGGGCCACAGTGGGAGTAGCATGTTTGTAGTGATGCTGATAGAGATTATATTGCCAGTTAATGGCTTGTGCTTCCTTTGAATTGACAATACTGTAGAGGGAATTGGACCACTTGGCTGTAGTATAGCTGGAAAACAACATGAGCAAAAACACTGGGGCTCAGTTACTTTACCTGTTAAAGGTGTGTTCACTGATTCTGTTGTGTTCGGTGGGCAAAATTCAGTCATGTGCTAGTTGTGTTACTGCAGACAGTAGGAGAGCGTTGAGATGATGGTGTGACACCAACATTAGTTAATCAGACATTTACACTGAATATGGATGACATGTTTCAACGGCTCAGTGGTTAACAGAAGAAGGAAGAAGAAGCAATGATGGTGTACTGTCTTTTAAAATGTTTATACTTTCGTTTTTTTACTTTTGTAATGATGCCATTTTAATCACAAACTGAAAAAAGTGGTGTAAATTCTGGGGAGTATATTTAGTTACTTTTTGCCAAGAGTAAGATGAGAGGATTGATACCACTCATGTGTATGTTGAATATCCTATCTGGAATAGGGAAACAGCTAGCCTAGCTAACAAAACCTACCAACACCTTTAAAGCTAATTAATTGACTAGTTATACTTTATTGTCCAAGGGGAAAAAATTTGTGCAAGGGGTCACCAAACTATTTCTTGTCTGGAACCGGTAACCAGTGTTGTTTGTTTTTGCACTTCAGGTTTTGTATAAATTGAACAGACGAGATGTTATATGTTTAATATTGAACTTAGGAGGTGTTGCTTGACAGGTTTCGGTAACTTTAGACCGAGCCAGGCCAGCTGTTCCCCCCCTTCCCCTGCTGATTCACCATTGGGTGCTTGTTCTAGTCGGCATTCTATTCCCTTCCACTATCTTCGTATTTCTATTTTTAAATTCCACACCTCTACGGGAAACAAAGATGACAGCCTCCGAGCTAGCAGTCTACACACTGAAAATGGCAAGTTTCCCAAACACTAACCTGGTTGCTAGTGGTACAAAGCTAACCAAGCTACTAGAGCCTGTGACTAGAGTCCGACACAGTTTTTGCAACGATTCCTCAAATGTGGTTATCAGACATTTAATAATACTATTCAAAATTATGTCAGTGCGCTAAAACAATAAACTTTACTGGGTAATTAATAAATTGAAGTCCCATCTTTATCTACATTATATTAAAAAACTAAGTGTGACCCCACAAATTAAACAAGCATGTTCCTCTTTTCTCCTTGTTGGTTCATGTGCTTTGCTTTTTTCTTGCAAAGGAGCAACATATATTTATTTATGACCAACCTTAGATAAGCTAGTTAGCGCATCTTAGCTAACTGGCTTCTTGTTCCAGCTACACATTTCGCGCATAAACATGAGGGTGGTATCAATCCTCTCATCAGAATCTTGTCAGTAAAATGAGTAAGTGTATTTCCCAAAATGCCGAGCTATTCTTGAAAGGGTAGCTTTTACTTACTACCACTTATACACATTAAAGTGTGTTTACCGGTATCGGAGAGTCTCACTGCACATGTGAATGAGTACCTAATACAAAGCCTTTTGTGGCTCCAGAGAAAGCTGCCTCAAGTGATGTAACTGAGTTGATGAGTTGCATTGTGGGTAATGTAGACGACAGGTCTCTGGTTCTGCCGTATCGATTCTTATCATTTGTCTTTAAGCTGTCTGTAATGAGTTTAACAGTGTTATAGCAGTGCGATGCAGACCTTTTCAAAATCTGAAGCCTACCTTACCCACAATGCAACTGTGACATCCCTAGAGGTAATACATTAGATTACATGCAGCTCCCTCTTCCTCTTCCACAAAGGGCTTAATACTACATTTCTGACATATGAAGAAGGACTCCCCAAGACCTGTACACACACTTTAATGTGTAAAATTGATGTAGATGCCCTTTAAATGTATATATGCAATACTCAGTGGAGCTTCCAGTAAGTGTAACATGTGTGAAAGTTTAAATCTCGGACGTTGACATTCCAGCTTCTTTGTGTAATAATGGATACGGCCCATAAGCATCATCCGCGAAGACCGTCATGCATGCACTGTAAAAACTGTATTTAGTTATTTTCTCCCCAATATAATCTCCCTGTACTACTGCAACTTGACTCGTGTCTCATTCTTATTCATGCTGATAACAGGACAAATATAACTCTGTTTTGTAATACTCCTCGTTCAATCAGGTTTTCAAGTAACTGCCACATTACTGTATTGTGACTCACACACACAGGCTTCAGCGACACTGTAAACATCCAGCTGTTCATCATTCCGCATGTAGAAATATGGCAGGTGCATGATTCTGCTAAATGTGTAGGTGTTGGTCTGACTGTCTGTAACCATATTTTCTACCCATAATGCCATAATAAATAACTGATGATGGTAAATGGAAGAAATTTTTGTCTTGTTGTAGTTCTGCCATTTGGTCAGCAGGCGGCACTGTGGGAGAATTTATACAACTTCACACTAAAACATACATTACACTCAAACTTTGTTTTACATAGACTTTATTGATTATTTTTAACATACATGAAACTGCTGTGGAGAATGTTTAAATGAAGAATTTGATGGAAATAGATGTAGACTATTTAAATGTTCGCAAGCACTCTCAGATTCTAAAGGGATTTTGTTTGTTCATGTTTTATTTATGACAATCTCTACTTTAACAAATGTAGTGTGTCTTTATATGAAGACCTGAAAGACCATCTGTCTGCTGCTTCCCACTCTGTGTGTGTGTGTGTGTGTGTGCGTGTGTGTGAGACTGTGTGTGAGTTGCTGATTATGCAAATAATCATTAGACAATTGTACCAGGAAGTTTCAGCAAGAAAGAAAAAATCCCCAGCCGGTTTCTCTGAGTTCCTCATTCTGGTGGCTGAGTGTAACAGTCCATGTCGGCTGGCTGACCCACTTGCAGAGTCAACAAGACACCGGTCTGTCCCGTCAGTCTGATGAAAGACACAGTGAAGAGATCAGAGGACTAAAGAACTTCTCCACAGTGGATGAACTGTTTCCTTAGCCAGGGACACACACTCAGAGAGGTAAGTACAAATGCATGTGAGGTGTGAATGACAGCGGTCAGAGATGTGCATCAGGTCATGGTGTTCTGGTCATACATACACAGACACACCCAACAGAGGAGGTAAAAGGAGGCTAATTTATGGGGAAATAAGTTAATTTTGACTGACTAGACTATAAATTATAGGCTTACTGTTGATTTTTAAGTTTTTCATACTGTTTCATATTCACTGGCTGGTTTTATGGAACTACAAGTATAGTTTATATTAAAAGAATGATAATTGTGAATTGTAAGTTGTCATTACCAGTTCAGCTGAATTTGATTGAGACTTCAGGCGGTGCATGCCATCAGATTTGTCAGGTTGCGTCAAATTCTGCAGAGGTTTATCCCTTCTCTCCTTACATTTCTTCACTACTCTAGTAATTGGATCGGTCCATTTCTAAAGGAGGAAGTTTGCACATTCAGTGTGTGTGTCTGTGTGTGTGTGTCAGCTCCTAATCTGTTCAGACCCTTGTTTTCCGGCTGTTTGCTGACTGTCAAGTTAAAAATATATCAGGGGCAGTGAACCAAGAGAGCACAATAACAAACTGCCAAACCGTAGCAACACTTTTTATTCCCCAACGCATACCCTTACTCTACTATCACTTTGGCTCTTAGACATCTATTTAGACGTAAGTACACACCGAGCACCAAGGTGTGCCCCTTTTTTTGTTTGCCACTGGGTTGATGGTGCTTGAACCTTTTTTTTCCTCTTTACTGCAGTTCAAATAAGCTTGATCAGATTAAGTTCAGTCCTTGACCTGAATCTGACACCTCGAGGAGAATAAAACACTTTTGTTGGCATGTTTTGCTGCCATAACAGGTTTTATTGTGTTTGAAATAGCGTGCAGTGCTTAGTTAGTTTCATCCAATGCTTAGTCACCATGGCTCTTGGCATGGAAATATTCCAGACTGAAATATCCTCACTGACATTGCCGCCTATAAAATACAAAACTCAAAATGAGTTAGGGATATTGGGATAAGGATGCATGGATATGCGATATGCGATAAAAGTAGAATTAAACGTTTTGGGGGGGCCAAAGATATTCACAAAATAGAAATTCACATATGTCACAAGAGTTACAATCAAGTGAAACACTAAAATATCCCAATATCCCTAACTCATTTTGAGTCGCGTATACACCTTGACATCTACTGGATGGATTGGCATAAATGGTTTCCAGATGAGGACTCACCTTTACAATAGTGCCACAGTGACGTTTACATTTGAGGTTTTGAGTGAAATGTCTCAACAACTATTAGATAGATTGCAATGAAAGGCAGTGTCAGACAGAAAGTAAGGAATACATGTAATCATTTCCCAACGTTTCATTTAGCGCCATCATCAGGTCCAAGTTTTAGTTTCTCCAATGCTTTGGTTTATGATCGAACGTAAAACCTGCAAAGCTACCGACATTCCCATCGACGTCAGCTGTGTTTTGTGTCCAGCGCTAAATGTTGGTGTGCTAACAATTGTGTCATACCAGCAAACAAATCAGCAGGTTAGGTTAGCTTGTTGCCATGCTAGCCTTAAGGTCATGCTAGCGTTAAGGTCAAAGCAATGCTGTGCCCACGCATAGCCTCGCAGAGCCGGCTGCCAACATTTCCTTTGAAACAAGAGCGTAGATGTTCAATTCATGAAATTATAAGTGTGTGGTCAGTTGTTCCCAAGTGGTGGTTCCAATTTTTTTGCTGCCTGGCCCGACACTATTTAAGTGGATTTATCATTAATTGCCTTCTTATAACTTCTAGGTCACCTGTTGTTTAACCAGGCACTCATCAGCTCACAGGACTAGTCAAGTGTGTTCCTCTTGTCACTGTTTGCTGTTCCATCATCAACTTTAGTTTCCTGTTTTGGACAACAGGTGTTGATTCATGACCGACACCTACTTCTGCCACGTTGAACCCTCAGTTTCCCCTCATTGTATTAATACAGCTGATCTTATCTCACACCATGTTATTTATCTATGCTCCTTTGGGCAATAATGTCTACTTTAAAGGTTACGTTTGTGCTGTGATTCACCGTGTCATTACATAATGTCAGAATTCCTGTTTATATGTGTGGGTGGGTGTTACCTCTGTTACTGTGTTGACCTTCCTTTTATCCTGTCGAAAATGTATAGCTATGTATAGTAGGAGATAAATCTATGGGAAAGCATGTCCCTGCTCTGTTTAAACACGTCTATGTGTGATTGCATTGTAAGTGAAACGTCTGCATTTAATGTGAAGGTTGACACACAACTGTTAACAAAACACCACAACTGAGCTGAGCGATTCAAAGAGAGGAACACACTATAAAACAAGGAAATAAGAGAAAAAGAAAGCTAAAGTTAATGGAAAAACAGTAAGATTAATAATTACGAGGAAAACATTGAGTTTACTGTATACTGTACCACATAAACAAAGGCGAAATTATTCGGCAAAGTGGTTAAATATTCTCAAATGGGTCCAAAGTTTGAATAAACACCCCAGGTTTCTCCTTTCTGATGGATGTGAAGCAGGCTTACCAAATGTCATTAGAGCAGAGACACTTATAAGCACTGATAAGTCTTGTGTATTAAGTGACAGACGCAAAACAAAAAGGGGTCAATGCAGAGAACTCAAAGTGAACACTTCTCCCCATTCAACTCAGAAAAACAGAGCGTTAAAAGAGGGCTTGGGTCATCTGTTGGTGAAAAAGCTCATGCAGACCAGCTCAGAGTTTCACACCATGCTGCGTGAAACGTAGCTTTTAAACCGATGCTCGCCAAAATCCAGGTTGTGGTCTCTTTTGTCCCTCCTGTTGTGGTCTCTGCACCTTCTCTGAACTACCACCATTTGTCACACATGAATCATCTCTGGCAGTTTAAGTTTGAAAATGATTTGTGGTCATATTGTTGTAGATGTGCGTGTCTCAGCCTCAGTTTCATGTTCAGTCTTTATTGTCCTCGATGGCAGAAATTAGTTTTTGCGGTCTGTACACGGAACAATGTTTGAACGAAACACAAACAGAAACATCACCAAAAAAACACAAGTCTGCTACAGTGTGCCTCGGCTTCTAGCTGCGGGCAAAAGTCTCCTCCCAAAGTTTCTCTTTTGCAGATTGGTTGTCTGCGTCTGCGGCGAAAGAGAAGATGGGGGCAGCATGGGTTGAGGGTGTGTCGGGGGTCATAGGTTAGGGTCAGAGCGCTGCGAGCAGCGTCGGAGAGAGCTGCCAGTTTGGAAGTGATGGACCAATTGTTTTTAGAAAACATGTAAGTGACTGTCAGGAACCCGATTCTGTCGCTGAGGTTTGAGAGTGGTGAAATAGCATGTGGACAGGATGCACAGGAGGATGGGCTCATGCGCTTGCGTGCACATGTCACTGTGTTGGTGATCGTGGGCTTCCTGCTGTTTAGCGGAAAAAGCCACAAAACAACCCAAAAATATTTTATTGCACAGAATGAACCTCGGTGGGTCATGGCCAGCAGAACAGAGTACAGCTGAGAAGCGCAATTAATGCAAACTATTTAAAGTGTTTTTTGTTTTTTTTCAAATGAATCAATGCCATATTCATGGACTGATGCTGTCTATTGGCAATACATTGAACTTATATTGGACAACTTCTAAGCCAAGACACATTTAAAGGAATGCTGTGCAGGATTTCCCTTAAAAATGAAGTCTCTACAGAATTAATCCCTCTTAATCTTCATATATGATCCACTGGACTAGACAATATGGCAGTGTCTGTATCTTCAAAGGCCTCTGCCAATATTTTCTTTTTATCATATTTTTCTATCTTCATCTTTGCTGATGACATTTCCCTCCCTTCAGTCACTCTCTAGCTTGCTCGCCCACTGCTGCTCTCAGTATTGTTGAGCTGGGGCCAACTTTAAATGGTTTGTTTCCTAAACTAATTGACAAATCAAGCATAGCATACCTATAAAAGGTTCAAATTTCCACTTGAGTAAACATGGAAAAGACATGAAAAAGTGTTTGCTTGAAACTAAACCAGTTAAACTCTTTATTTAGCTGTGACTCCTTCAAGATTAATTCTCAGATTTTGTTATACTTTACTTTTTCACTCCAATACATTACACTTTTGCAAGAGTTATTAGATGCTTTTTTCAGATGAGACATTTCAACCAGAATACAGGGTCAGTTTATGAAATATAATCAATTTCCCTGACCAACTACGACATGAAATTGGTGCTTATATTATAATGTGTCAGTTATAATAATCCCTTGCTAAAGTATATAATGGCAAAACATTTTTGGCTCCTAAAACTTTTGTACTTTCACTTACAATCTTGAATGCAGCATTTTTACTTGGAATGGAGTTATTCTAAATTGGAATATTGATCAGAGGATCTAAATTCTTCTTCCCGCAATGATCCTCAGCTCTTCCCCTTTGTGATTCACATAATGTGATATGCTAAGTACAGTATGTAGACATTCCAAATCTTAGTACCATCTGTATCCTACGGCCTGTGTTCACATGCCACATTACGCTGATTAAGGTCATGCCAGTGGTCCTTTACACAGTTTTGCATTTATTCATTGATTCCTTTTTTTTATTATTATCACATTTCGTGTTGTAGGCTACACCTGCACCTGGTTGTTGGTTTCTAGTCTATATGCGCATTTCCCTTCATGACATTTTTACACACAGTGATAAGAAAATGAACACGTCACTGACTCGGTTGTGTGTCATTTTTACATGCGAGAGCTGAAGAGCCACAGGTGTTTAGTACTTGAAGGGGTTGTTGCTTTCCCCAGGCTGTAAATGGTAAATGTGTAACCAGCCCCCTTCACTCTTCCCTTTTCTCACTTCCTCATTGCAGGCAGGATGGGCTGCATGAAGTCCACGCTAAATGGAGGTCTGAGCGGAGGTGTGGAGGGGAAGCCCGGCCAGCAGACTGTACGTACCGAGCAAACGCACTATGTCAGAGACCCCACCTTCAGTACACAAAACAAAATAGTAAGTAGTCAGACAACATGTAGATAAGTTATAGACATTAAGTCATTGATTTCTCCTCTGTTAAGCAAAGTGTTGTTATGCTGATTTTAGACCAGAGCATAAAAATCATGTATGTTATGGTTTTAAAATCTGCCCCAGGTCATTTGAATTTTGGACAAATATCATAGCGGAGTTGAAAAAACCTGTAACCAGTGAAAATTAATACATTGTAAAAAGGGAAATACTCCCTTTACTTTTTATTTGGAAAACTGGTCATGGAGGATTTCCTAGTAAGAACTTCCCTGTCTCAAACAATGACGTCCTGCAGGAAATGAACAGATTGTGAAATGTAGTCTAAAGGGATGATTGTGTCAGCTGAAATAAAGATAGATAGATAGACAGACAAACAGACAGACAGACAGAGAGATAGATAGATAGATAGATCTGCTGTGTTTGTTATTGATCTCTGTGTTCTCATGTGCAATTCACATTGTTTCTGAACGCAACTCTTGATCTGCTTTTGCAGGGTAACTCACTGTTACCTGGTCAGGTGTTCCAAAAGATGGAAGGTATGCCATTCATTCATGTCTTTCTTTCACTCTAACTTACTTTTTGTAAAAAGTCTTGACATATGTTAAATATTTCGCCAATGTTTATTATGACACCTGTGATAAAAGTTGGGGTGGGTTGTGATCTTCAAGGTGAGAGTCATATTTGAAAAATCTCTTTTTGTCTCACTATTTTACTGCCATGGCTCAGCAACACACTGTTTTACAATTTTCGTACTTAAAAGACTGTAGATTGGTTTGGCTGACTCGTTCAATATGGTTACAGACGTGTGAGTATTGTATTAAGATAGGCTTTGAAACATCTGAACCTATATTTCAATGTTGTTTCCTTGTTATTTGACTCGCTTAGCAGTATCACATGCTGCTAATTCTGAGCTTTCTAACTGTAAGCACATTATGTGGAATCGAAAATGAAATGAATAACTACAAAAATACACATGTGCAACTGACTTACTGTTTCTTATAAAAAAATTGGTTGCTTGGTGAAGTAGTGTTGTTGCTACATACCCAGTGATACAAGTGCTTTTCCAGATAGTTATTTAGTCACCATTGTGGGTTGCTTCATCATGCGATTAACCTTGGTCTGACATTTCTGACAATTGTTGGCTGCATATGACACAGGCTGGAGGATTAAAATAACATTTGGACCTACTCATTTTGTTGTACTGAATTTAACATGTCAATATATTTTTCTGTTCCCTATTTTAGAGCAAAAGGGGGTCGGTAAAATAATGGTCGCCCTCTACCCGTACGAAGCTGTGCATCCTGATGACTTAGGATTCAAGAAGGGAGAAAAGATGAAAATCTTAGAGGAGTGAGTGTGCGATATTCATGAGACTGATTCAACTTAAGGAAATGTTATTCATCATTATATACTGCATCATATAAGGCAAGTGGATCAAAAGATGAACACTTTAATGAGCTACGAAATGGATTGCTGTATTTAACCACATACCACGAGGAGGCTGTGAGGGTCGGGTGCAGGTCACCGTCAACTCTTCAACCCTGATAGACCCAACGGTCCGTCCGTCATTACAGGCTTTTGTATCACCAAAAAAAAAAAAAAAAATCTGAATATACTTTAAATTCTGATGAAGATCCAAAAGATTCAAATGATGCCAACCTATTTCAGACTGAATTTGAAGTATTCACTAATGCTTAAGACATGAGCCATATTTGAATTCGATGTAGGTGGTGCATCCGTTCAAAAAGATTGCTTGGAATTAAAAAACGTTGACGGAGGCTGATGAATGGATGCGTGATATTTTTACTTGTAGAAAAATGATCTTCTTCCACTTTAAAGCCACTTGATGGGTCTCAGTCTAGCACTTTAGGACACTTGTGTTTTTAGAAAAGACACTTGACAGTCGGAGAAAAACAATAATTGTGCTAATAGATTGCTATTTGCTGCAGGCACGGGGAGTGGTGGAAAGCAAAGTCTTTGGCAACCAACAAAGAAGGATTCATCCCATCCAATTATGTTGGCCAAGCTGACACCATAGAAACAGAAGAGTGAGTGACTGCATCTCAATACATCACTTTATTAAATTGTCTCTCATTAAACTGCTTTGGTTTGTTTTCTGAAAAAGTGTGATTTGATTAACATTTTCGTTCCATACTGCAAATCTGCATTTTAATGTACACTATACATAAAGACTGAGTGAATGCTGAGTGAGTCCCATAGGAAGCTATAATTATTTTTTAACTTTCCCTATTTAATCAACATTCAAGTCAATATCAATATGAAAAATATGTCAATTTTGTATATTCAGTCCATTTCCTCTTCATTGCAGGTGGTTTTTCAAGGACATCACAAGGAAGGATGCGGAGAGGCAGCTGCTGGCGCCGGCGAACAAACCAGGCTCTTATCTTATCAGGGAAAGTGAAACATCAAAAGGTATGGAAATCACAGCAGCCCTGAGAGACAGAGACACGTTCACCAACATGTCTTATTTTCAGTATGCAGTCTGGAATTGCTAGTCACTCGCTTTCACTTGATATTCTTTCCACAGGAAGCTATTCATTGTCCATCAGAGACGTGGACGCCCAGGGGACAGATTCAGTCAAACACTATAAGATCAGGATGATGGATAACGGCGGCTACTACATCTCTCCTAAAATCTCTTTCCGTGATATCAGCAGCATGATCAAACACTACCACAGTAAGAACGGCTCTGGAATGAATGAATGAATGAATGAATGGCACAAACATTATGCTGGAATTGTTTCCCCAACTGCAATTAAACTTTACATTGCCTTAATAATGACAGTTGTATATGCGCATGTACATAGGATGAGACTATATGAAGTGGAAACCTTTGCGAACACAACTAAACATCAGTCAAGTGCAACAACACAAGACATGACAAGCCAGCTTATATACAAGTCCAACAGCAAGAAGGCCAACTCACTAAACATCAGTCAAGTGCAACAACACTAAACATCAGTCAAGTGCAACAACACTGTGTTGCTATGCTATAAGACTCCTTTTCCTTTACTCTACAGTGGGTGAACGTCGTTCCGTAAAAGCGTTACACAATTCGTGCAGGAGCTCATACCCGCCCACCTAAGTTACTGAGCGCTTAATCAGGCATTTAGGGCGTTAAGAGGAAATGACAGACACCATTCACTCTATTACATGTCACTGGGCCGTCAAAATGATTTTGAAGCTGTTACTTTAAGGTAATATAGTCACATAATGTTACTCTAATATAAAATATTTGTCATAGCAGCTTTACTTATGACTGAAACAGTTGAACTACTTCACCTGTATTATATTAAATTTCACTCGTGTTTAGCAGAAAATGAGCTACATGTTATTGGCTACTGATAAATTGTGTTATGTACAGTGCAGTATAGTCCCCGATGCTAATAACCTTTATTCATTAGTGAAACAAAAACTTAATTACACATATTTTAATCTCAAAGTTTGATTCATTCTCAGCATGTAAATACCACTTGAATAGTGAGCCATGTTACCCAGTATCAAATAGAACTGAACCGTGATGAAAGCATCCCTTAGTTCTCAGTGACTCTGCGTATACCTTCCAGGCAAAGCGGATGGCCTGTGTCGTAAACTCGACCGTCCCTGCGCGAGACCCAAAGCTCAGAAGCCGTGGGACAAAGGCGCCTGGGAGATCCCTAAAGAGTCGATCAAGATGGTGAAGAAACTCGGAGCGGGGCAGTTCGGAGAAGTCTGGTTGGGTGAGTAAAGAGTAAACGAATCGACTTGATTTGATCGCTATTGTTGACTAGGAACAGCCTCTGATGCCCAAGAGTTTATAGAGGGATTGGTCTCTGTTGGGGCTTAGACTGAAGACAACAACTGGTCCCTCAGGTTTGGGTGTTGGGTTTGACGATACAAGCACCACCTCACAACTACAACAAACAACATTTTAATTGAACACATACAAGTACCACTGATGTGAGATAGAGCTGCAAGATGTCCTGAGATATCCTGCTGATGATGCCCCTTTCACTTTGGTGGCCTCTTTCAGTTGTGCAGATCGGAGCACTTCTAATTCCTTTCTCCTGTTTACTGTAAATCCAGCGCTGCAGAAGAACAGTATGGGGAAGTTCCATTTCCCTCTAATTAAAACAAAAATGACTTCCCTCGTTTGTTACCTGGGTTAAATATTTTTGACTGCTGTCTCTGAAAATGTGCTTCCAGTGTGTCCACTCATGCCTCCATAGTCCTGGGAAGATCACATTCATGTGCGCATCAGTGCCCTGTCAGTTTTATCATCTATGTAGGAAATGTTAAAGGGAGATTTGCATGAGAAGTTTGGGAGTGGTGATGACACACTCACACGCCACACTTTGTCAGGTCTCTTATTTGTATCACTTGTTTAAAAGTTGCTGGTATAGTTAACAGTATCTATATTAGTTATGACTGTATCCGAAAATATATTGGCCAGAGCAGTGTTTTGATGTTAGTGGTACTTCTGTCGGTAGGGACGTTCAGGTCTTGGTTCCATGTGTCTGTGTACATTTCTGTTTGGGTCCATGTTCACAAGTCCTTTAGATTATGTATTTTACGGTCATTTTACAAGCTGCAGTGATACATACAATGAAATGATGACAAATAAAAATAGATTGAAAAACTATTCAAGAGATACAGAAATCATCATCTTTTTCATTGTGGGATAGCGATGTGTTTGGATCCTTTGCATTCAAGGCCAGGATGGAAATAGAAATTTGGAAATAGAAATTCTGTCGAGCCAGGTGCAGCTGGTTTCACTGAATATATTATGAATGCCTTGGTCTTCAATAGCCAGACCGTTTCCCCACAGCACTGTGTCAGCACTGGAGAAAGGTCTGCCTGCACCAATCCTGATACTGGTATAAGTGGAAAATGCTCCAGACTGTTTGGTTTTTCTTTAAACCAATCCCAATTGTCTTGGAAGGAGCAAATCCCAGGATGCAGTGACGGTGCTCCTGCAAAATAGTGCCGGTGGGAACTTGTTGCCCCTGCATTAAAACGTCTAATTCCAATTAAAGAAACGGTGGCAGCTGTTAGCTTGTTTGGGATTGGACCCTTAATGTTAGCGTGCCTTGACATTTTTAGTATGTAGGTTGCTAGCTTTGAGGTTGTAGTTGTTGTTTCCTGTATGCGCCCAATGGCAGGCTCGTATCAAAGTACTACATCCTGTGAGTGAGATTTCTACTCGATAAATAAAACATGGTTAAAATAGTAATAACACCAATGACCTAGCCCAAATTCAAACTGAGAGGAGGTGTGTGGGTCTGCAGAGCCTCTATAAAGGGCAAGTGCAACTGATGGCAGAAACACATTTTTAAAGGGACACTCCTCTGATTTTATACATCACGATCAGTCTGCTGCTCAGCGTGAGAAGTGCAACACACACGTAGCTCGAGTGAACCTTTGATTGCTCAAATAAAACACATCACGCAATATCTCAGCTTCAGCATTGCTCAACACTGAATGAGTTGTATAGAGCTATTTTCGGTTGTGTGCCCAATTTTTCCAGTGGCATGCTTTTCTCAGCTGCCGCTGAGCCATGAACAGTAAACACACACTTTCTGTGATTTGCATTTTGTTTCAGGAACTTCCGTGGAAAGTGGAATAATAATGGGTATATACAGTGTTGTATATCATCTGAAAACTGCTGACTGACCATATGTCATCTTTAAATGGTTTTACACGTCAGGATTCAAAGAGTAATTCGTCAATAATGTGGCTGATCAATTCATTTTCTCTGTTTTATAAAGGTAAATTGTCTAGTAGTCATGATAGCACAGGAGACTCTGAAGCGATGGAGCAAATCTCCCTCTCACCCTCTTCCTCTGCTGTCTGTGCTCTCAGCGTACTACAACAACACAACCAAAGTAGCGGTGAAGACGCTGAAGCCAGGCACCATGACGGTCGAAGCCTTTTTAGACGAAGCCAACGTCATGAAGACGCTGCAGCACGACAGGCTGGTCCGGCTCTACGCTGTCGTCACCAAGACGGAACCCATCTACATCATCACGGAATTTATGGCAAATGGTAACTGAGCCGAACTTTTAATTATGTGTAGCTGATATTCTTATCTGAAGTAATTTTAGATGAGTGCAGTTAACTTCTCCAAATAAACATCCAGATAATAGAAAGTGAAAATGTCAGCAGCTTGATGTTGTGACATACAGCTTTCCTGTGACCACACGCTGATCCTTGGGCATATTTCACAAAGGAGGATTAGAAAATACGCGATTGAGCACACAGTCGACCAGTGCACACATGGGCACCAACATACCAGACACTGACGCTGTTTCCTGTTCTGTCTCGATTTTAGGGAGCCTACTGGACTTCTTAAAGAGCGACACAGGCTGCAGAGTGCAGCTACCCAAGCTCATCGACTTCTCAGCGCAGGTGATTCTTTTCTATCTCACCGCTGTTCTCCTCTTCGGGATTGTGAAACATCAGCGGCGTCACGGTTTCCATTGCTGAACTGAAAGGAGGAAGAAGAACTAAAAGTATAAATTTGACTCTTCGCTCTTTAAGCCCATCTGCTGTGTTGGCATGTGGCAAGAGCACAGAGGAGCCACTCCCTGTGTTTGGTCAGCGAGTGTAACACCACAGACAGCTGGTGTCAAGATGTGTTTGTTAAACCACAGCAGGCAGAGCTACGAGTCGATAAATAATTATATAATAATCAAAACAGGTTGAAAGCAAAATTGATGTACAGAAATGACCATGTGGGCTGTATATAGTGTAGCAAAGATCAACCTTTCACCTGAATGAATTAAAGGGTAACTTCACCAGTTATACATATTAAAGTGTGTTTGCAGGTCTTGGGAGTAATTCTGCATACATGATAAAAGTAGTACATAGCCTTTTGTGGCTCCAGAGGAAGCTGCGTGTAATCTAAAGTGCCCCTGGTGATGTCACTCAGTGCATTGTGGGTCTGCATTGCACTCCTATAACACCGTTGGACTCATGATGGACATTTAAAAAATAAATGACCAGAATTGATACTGCAGCACAAGAGAAACCACCTTTTTATTCTGCAGATTCTTCTTCCTTTTCAAAGCCTGTAGCCTATATTACCCACAATGCAACTGGGCCACTGAGTGACATCACTGGAGGCAATTTATCAGTTTACATGCAGCTTCCTCTGGAGCTATAAAAAGGCTTTATACTACTTTTCTGTTTGTGGTACTTTTTGAGACCTGTGAGTACACTTTAATGTGTAAAACTGGTGAATTTACCCTTTAAGGACCTGGTTAACCTGTGTGGAGTGATGATCTTTTCGACTGATCGTTTCTTCATACCTACTATTCTGCTCTCCTTGTGTTTTGATGTCTCACACATTTGGTTATCGCACATGCACATTTTGCTCAATGTGATTTTGGTAAAGCTTTATTTAAAGGGACAGTAAACAGCTATGTTCAAGTGTTATACTTTAGTGAGTGCACAGCTGTTCAGCTGAACAGCAGTTTGTCTACAGTCATGTAAACAAGTCAGCTTATATGAAGAAAAAAGCTTTCTGATAATAAATACAGATTTAAATGGAGCAGTTCCTTCAAGAAAATGTGGTTTATAATGCTGTAATTAGTACAAAACCAAATTATTAAGACGTTTTTAGGAAATTACAAGCATCGATGTGATCACTCCATTCTTGAAAAGATGCAGCTTGTGTCACAATGTATTTTTGAGAGATTAACTGAAGGGCTGGATGAAAAATGCACTAGTTTGTTTTGTAAGTTAAAAATAAAGTGTTGTTCAGGTCATGTTAGGTCTAGGGTTTTAGCTGACTGTTTTTCCCAATCAGTCTATGACATCACATCTGTGAACTTACAGTGACTCACAGTCTTGAGCTTATTTTAAGACATGCGTGAATAACATTGTGTGTGATATAATTTATGCACATTAGCGTCATCGTGTTTGTAGTGTTACAGTGTCACGGTGTGTTCATCAGTTTTCCATCGGTTCTGTTGTCATTGTTCTATCATTCACTGCCTTTTTCACACAGTGCCATGCTTTTTCTTTGTGTTTTTGCAGATAGCAGAGGGCATGGCGTACATAGAGAAGAAGAATTATATTCACAGAGACCTGAGAGCGGCTAATGTCCTGGTGTCAGAGAGCCTGCTCTGTAAAATAGCTGACTTTGGACTGGCAAGAGTCATAGAGGATGACGAATACTCTGCCAGAGAGGGTAAAGTTTGTGTGTGTGTGTGTGTGTGTGTGTGTGTGTGTGTGTGTGTGTGTGTGTGTGTGTGTGTGTGTGTGTGTGTGTGTGTGTGTGTGTGTGTGTGTGTGTGCGTGCGTGCGTGTGTGTGTGTGTGTGTTTCCATATTTATGTCCATTGTCTTGTGTAAGAGGATTTTCCCATCAAAGATAATGCTGGCTCGTTGACTGGACACTGGTGACACATTAAAATAAAAGTCCCCTTTCGAAGCCAGAAGCAGAATCAACAGCTTACTTTGGCAGGTCCTCGTGCTGTGCGATAAGACAGACATTTGGTTTCGTTAACAGGTTTTTCATGACGCTTTCACATCAAAATGATCTACACCCAGACCACATGAGACCAATGCCTCTGATGGCCTCAAACCACACACAGGGTCTATTTCCGTCTATTGTCTCACCAGTCAATTACACATCAAACAGTCCGGTATACAGTGCTGTGCATGGAGATAGATGGAGTGTGTGTATCTAACCCAATACAGTTTCCAGCAGAATTAATGCTGGCAATGTGAAAACTTTACATTTCTTTGGATGGTTAGATTCATGCACAAAAAACACATGTTTTTGGCTTCCAATACCTGGTTGCTTTGCTGCTAACACAGCTTTAAAATATCTGAACATCTTGGTTAACATCTGTCTCGCCTAGATGTCATGACACCTCCACCCCATCTGCTACCTGACATGAATGTCAAAGTGGTACCCGACAAATGACACGTACAAATATCTGTGGTCTGCAGAGATGTAAAATGTTAACATTTTCCTCTGGCGACCGGCATAATGTTACCAATGCGTCATAAGATCACTGATCTGGAACCAGAAGATGCTGAAAATACAGTCTCTGGGAAAATTTTGAATAAGTGCAAGTGTCGTAAATAGAATCTGAGTGTCGCTCATTTACATACAGCAGGTGAATCACCATTTACACACGTTATTAATGACATCTTGTTTAATTCAAGTCTGAGCTTGTGTTAATGGTGGCATGAAGCCTGTCGATGTGTAACTGAGCATGTGTGTGTGTGTGTGTGTGTGTGTGTGTCTTCTGCAGGAGCCAAATTCCCCATTAAGTGGACGGCTCCAGAGGCTATCAACTACGGCTCCTTCACCATCAAGTCAGACATGTGGTCCTTTGGAGTTCTGCTCTATGAGATTATAACCTACGGGAAGATCCCTTACCCAGGTAGACATTCACCGAACTGTATGTTTGTAGATGTGCCATTATTATTGGGATCATAAACTATTGAGTTGATTATTTTTTGTACTGTGTGTGTCTTCAATGCTTAATTTGTCACTGGAGTCATATAAAGGGTTAACAGCATTGTATTTGTATTAGCAGTAGTGGTAGCAACAGTGTGATCACATTACCAGCTGAAATAATGAGAGTGATACATTGACATTTAATACCTGGTTCTTCTTTAGTTCATAGCCTCAGTATTGGGTAATAAAACAGGACACTGAATGCCGCCATTGTATATGTTGAAATGAAACCTACTGCCTCAAATGAATGTGAGACGTGAGGCTCTCAGGGACCCAGGGCTTTGGGGACGTTGGGCCCTAAAGGCAGCTGCCAGCTTTGCTTGATTGTTGATTGAGCCTTGATTCAAGTGACACAAATGAAATATGATATTGAGCTTAAAGTGCTATGATGTTGTGCGACACGGCAATGCCCTCTACTGGTGAATTTAATTTTACAACCAGCATGGAGGAAGTTAGATGCAAAGATTCCATGTGAAATCTGTTATCAATACAACCACTACTACAATTGTAATCAGTGATAGAATGCAAACAAGTACATTTACTCAGGTACTGCTCTTTGGCACCTGTGATTGAGCTTGACATTTTTTTTTTCCTGCCACTTTATACTTTCTCTTCTCTACATCTGGGAAGCAAATATTGTAATGTGTACTCCACTGCATTTGTTTGATAACCTAAGTTACTAGTTCCTTTCCAGTTTGCACACATCAGAGCCAAAGTACATTTGAAAAAAAAAAGAAATAAAGCTTCCAATAACCACTTCAACGTTGAGTATAGGATCTGATAATCGGTTGACATATGGTATGCAGTATATCCATACATTTACTTTATTACATTTACTTAATTTACTTTTGCACTGGATTCTTCATCACATTTGGTACCAGAAAATTACTTCTGATACATAAATACATATTAATATTAGGTACTTTAGACTTAACTGAAATAGTATTTATATGGGTGACTTTCAGCTGCTCCCACCACCACTGCTACAGCTACCATCATTAATCACAGCTGCTAGATTTTAGACAATTACTTCTACACATTACTACTATATTATTATCGCTATTATCACGATTATACTTTTAGTATTATTAATATTCATATCTCAATCAGTAAATCTACTGTTACTTAAGTGGCTGCTGTGTTTGCCCTCCTCTCGTCTCTCCCACAGCTTCTCTTTTCTCTTTCCACCTGCAGCAGAGTGCAGTCTCTCTGATGTCAGTTTGAGTTTGTGTTTCCTGCATTCACACCTGCATGTCTGCCGCGTTGTCCTCAGGTATGACCAAAGGAGAGGTGATGTCCTCGATACAGCGTGGCTACCGGATGCCTCGGCCCGACAACTGTCCCGCCGAGCTGTACGAGATCATGATGTCCTGCTGGAAGAACAAACCTGAGGACAGGCCCACCTTTGAGTACATGCAGAGCGTCCTGGATGATTTCTACACCGCCACAGAGGCACAGTACCAGCAACAGCCATAGACAGGGACACTTTGAGCGAATACAGACATTTCACTGTCACTCCATATTATACTTGGAGCCACTTAGACATGTGTTTTTATTTTTGTAATTGTATGTATATATGACACATATTATACATTTATATTTGCTTCTGACAGCATAAAGTATGCAGATTCCAAAATGTACTATAATGTGGCTACTGTCACACGCTAAGTGCGTGTACAAATACTGTTCGCACTGCAGTTTAATCTCACCTATAAGCATATTTCTGTGCGTACTGCTTCGAAAAATTTGCACAAAGTGTAAAAATTGAGATGAGCATTTATTTGATTTCATTTTTACTTTCTGACACTAGAGTCTTGTCCCTACACATTTAAATACTTGGACCTAATAAACATTTCAGCCATGTGTGCATGCAGAGGGGCTGAAGAATCAAGGTGTAAAGGCAAGATAGAATATAGAAGGTTAGTGTAGTGACTTCTGTACAAACAGCTGCCTCGTAGAGACTGGGTATATAAATAAGGAAAAAAGAGACATGCTGCTTATAGCGTTGCTGTTACAGATAAAGCCACGACTTCTGCTCAAACTCTTTTTAAACTGTAAAAAACGTACTATTTAAACTGTCTGCAAACTTCTGTTAACCTTTTCAAACTGAACATTAAGTGATCATATATTTGACTTTGAAATATATCATTTAATTGAAATTATTTAAGTGAATGAAACTGCTCCCTGACCATAACTATTCACAAAGCTGTGTGTAATATGTAGCTTCATGTGTGTGGGAGCAGCATTATATCTGGTGGTGTTCCATGATATCATTCCCAGGTTGATAATCCCCTTTTTCATTTCATGACTAATTATATTATAAGCTGTACTGTATGCTTGTTGTTTCATTGAATAGTGAAGGTTTAATCACCTTTGAGTCCACTTCATATTGAAGTGCTGTAGCTCTTGCTTGTTTGATTGTTTGTTTGTCAAACCTGTTCTCTTTATCATTATTTTACGGTTTTGTAATCAAATGTTTAATCAGAATGTTAAAGTTGCCTTAGGTTCGGCATGATGTGGCTCTTGTTATTCTTGAGTAGAATTACTTCAGTTTCAATTTCACCCTGTGAGCATTGCCACCATGAGCTGTTTATAAGTTTGTCAATTAAAGATCATTCAAGTTTTACTGTTTGAAAAGAGAATGTGTACATTGTGTATGGACTTGTGTATGCAGTAAATTGTATTCTGTGTTGGCTTTGTTCATATTAAAGAGACGTTGCTGCTGTAAAGAGACCTATCCAAAATGTTTCTGGCGCTCTTCTCAAAAACAAACTACAAGATTGACTTTTTCATAGAAACATTTTAATGTTAACAATGTTAATGAGGTGATAACTCATTCTTTCCATAACTGGATAAACAAGCTGTTCTCAGAGGAAAATAAGGTCCCAGAGCACTGATTGAATCTACAAAGGTGGCAGGGTCCGCCAAATATATGCAAGGGGAAACAGTGTGAAATTGTGTACTCCTTTAAGGTCAGTTTATTCAGTCCTAAAAGCAAAAAAAATATATGATAAAAACGATATTTTCACATTGTATTCAGATATTATCATATAATTCAAACATGTATTATCACCCTGCTGGATAAAATTGCAAAGACCAGCACCAAAATACAACAGCTGGTCTTGCTGGTGACAGCAAGGCCAGCATATGTTGTGTTTTGGGGCTAGTTTTGGTGCTGGTCTGTGCTGTTTTGCCAGCAGGGCAGTCACCAAACAATGGTCATGATTAAAGAGGAGGAGAAGCCAAGCTGTCAGCATTGGGTATAGGCATGAATCATGTAGAAATAATACATTATATTTAACATTCCAATATTGTTTAAATATGTAAAGAATGAGAACACCTTTTAAATTAATATTTTGTTGAAACAGATCAATGTTTTTTTTTAAATTTAATTTAATGGAGAAAGGAGGGAGTAAAAAGAAAGAAAGAAAGAAAGAAAGAGGAACTCGTACTTTATTTCGAATCGCTTCCTGGTTTGGTCACATGGTTTTCCAAGATGGCCGCGCCCTGCAGCAACGGAGTGTAGCAGCGGAGACAGTTCTCCTGGCAGGTTTTAATGACAGTTGAGGAGCCGCAGGTCGCAACAGACATCTCGAGCCAGAGACAGAGGAGCGTCTGAGGAAGCCTGACATCCCTTCAGCCCCGCCGACATGAGCAAGGACGGTTTAATCCTGTAAGAGCCTCTGTTGTTATCTTAAATCATACAGAACTATTAAGGTTAGCAATAGCATTTTGGGCTGGCTGGGTGATGTTATGAAATGTGGTGTCATTCTTATGCAAACATTTCTTCGCACAGCACAAATTGAGTCTAGCATCTATCACCCTGTCTTCACAACTACACATTTACATTTACTGGTCGGTAACGCGACGTACTAACCTTGATAAGCACAGCTTCTTCTTTTGAGGCGAACTCTCATTTATAAAAACAGCAGTTTAATATTCTCTTCCTCACAGTCAGAGGTGCATTGCCTCTGCGGGATGAATTATTAGCTAGAACAAATCATTAAAATCTTTTGATAAATTCGGCATTCAGATATGTCATTAGAGAGCCGTGTTTAGTTTTAATATGTCAATCTTATTGTTTTAGTTTTGGTTAAACTGGCTTTAACCTCCACGGTACATAGTGAGAAAACAGCTGTGAATAACTTCTATTGTTTTAGTTAATATAATTGACTGACTGCTACTGGATGAAAGAAGAATACAAAGTGTATCACAGCTCTTCCTGAGTTATCCCAGATGCTATTATTGCACTTTTCATTGAGTGAAGATTCTAACATGAGTTCTGCAATTGTAAAAGTGTGCCATATAACCATTCCAAGAGCCAGAAGTAAACTGAGCTGAAGTTGCAGCAAATTGTTTGGAGGCTTCAGTGGTCTGCATCGGTCACTTTTACATTTCTGTCAAATTTGAATTCCAGTCGGGGTCGTGATGCGTCAGTGATGCGTTCAAAGCAGCCTTTCATTCAACCGTTTTCTACTGCTGGAAGACGATAAGAGAGCAGACGAGGGTTATCGCTCATAATCACTCTGCAGCTGGATGCGTAGTATGATTGCTGTGGAAAGGGTGGGACATGCCCGTGTGTTAGATAACAGTAGCCTGTTGCCATATTGTCGCCCTCAGGCTATAGTGATTGGGATGCTGCCACCTCAACCAAATTTAAACAAAGCGCAATTGTGTTTGAATTTGAATTGCCAGTGCGGCTCGGATTGTTTGAGCGTCCTTGCTGCACACGTTAGAGCCATAATCTGTATCAAATTGTATCTGATTGTTCTAATATTGAGCTTCATAAGGTAACATCGGTGTGAATCATAGAACTAATGGGAGTCAATAGGAACAATGACTATGACGTACTGTCTACCAGAAGAAGAGTCACATCCCTGTGTCTTTAAGTGAACATTAACAACGCTGAACGTTCCATGTGTACAGGGACTGATGAGGTTTTTTGTGTTTCAATACAGCCCTAAGGACTTCCCCCAGCTCCTGAATGATACATTCCTGCGAGCAGCACGAGGAGAAGAAACTGAACATGTACCTGTGTGGTGTATGAGACAGGCAGGAAGATACCTGCCAGGTACTGGGATCCTGTCGCTGCTTCCTTCCCTGTCTTAGCTTCAAGACAATTTTCTAGCTATATTGAAAGACTGTCTTTGCATCACTGACTACCCTTGAACAGTGTGATTTTAAGGTCAAACAACATTGAGATGATTAAGACAGTTAATCTGAAATTAATGAATGCCTCTGCTGAATCTAATTTTCAGAGTTCCGTGAGTCCAGAGCAGGGAGGGACTTCTTTGAGACGTGTCGGTCACCGGAGGCCTGCTGTGAGCTCACCCTGCAGGTATATCAGTGCTTTCAAACGCATTATTGAAGCTCTAATATCAGCGATCTAAAAACTACTGCGCCTCAATGCTCACTGTAAGAATGTTGGCTTTTTTTTTTTTACATGCAAATACCAATTGCAAATCAAATTAGATTAATTTGAGTACTGAAATTTAAAACAATTGAAGACAGCGACAACCAATTAAAAAAATAATATTCAAACGTGTTTACTTCTGTTTGATTATGTCTGACAGGGCACGTGTCTGTTGCATCACAGTGAGCTCATTTTGATGCCATGTGTGTATTTTTATCACTTCATATCAACTTGAAAAGAGAAGCACCAACATGCTCATAATCACTACAATTGTATCTTAAAACATTGCATTGCATTGATTTACTTTTAAGATACTTACTACTTAGAGGTGGCAGTACAGTAGTAAATAATCAGTGTTATTGCATTGAGACGATGGTGTGATAATCTACTACGAACCAAAACCACATAACCAGTCGTTGTTTTTAAATGTCTCCTTTTCATTTGCAGCCTCTGAGACGCTTTCCCTTCGATGCAGCCATCATCTTCTCAGACATCCTGGTTATCCCACAGGTGTGTGTGTGTGTGTCAGTGTATTGGCTTGTTTTGTTGTTATCATTCTATTTTTCCCCGGTGTTAATTAACTTTTGTTTTCAGGTAAGTGATGGGATGCTTGATGCTAGAATCAGCATAAAAACCTGTGTGTAATGCAAATGTTATTAGGAATATATAGCTGGGTTTGGTAGTTTGGGTAATTTCAAAATGAAGTGCTGTCATTGGCTGCCGGGCCACTGCTTTGCTTGGATGATAGGGTGGAAGGAGACTCTGAGCAGATTCTTCTTCGACATGTTCCCCAAAAAACATTTTAGAAATATGTAAATGTAATATATGATAATGATGTAAATGCAATATATCTTTGCATCTGTATCAAGTTGCCGCTGTCTGTCAAGTTTTCTGTGCATCTCAGTTCATTCTTACATTCCTTTCCTCCAGGCCTTGGGTATGGACGTCCAGATGGTGCCAGGTAAAGGTCCTACATTCCCGGAGCCCCTGAAGGAGCCAGAGGACCTGCAGCGTCTGCAGGCCAAAGTGGACGTGGACAAAGAGCTGGGCTACGTCTTCAGAGCCATCACACTGACCAGACACAAGATAGAGGGCAAAGTGCCGCTCATCGGATTCACCGGCGCTCCGGTAAGAGACGCTACAGGCGCGGTTAAAGATGTAGAAGGGAGCATGCACAGACGTGATGCACTAAATTGCATTGTGATTCCCTCCGCAGTGGACGCTGATGTCCTACATGATAGAAGGCGGAGGCTCCAACACCCACTCTAAGGCGAAGCGCTGGCTGTACCGGCACCCTGAGGCCAGCCACATGCTGCTGAAGATGCTGACAGATGTGATAGTGGAGTATCTGCTGGGGCAGGTGGCAGCTGGAGCTCAGGTCAGACCGCCCGCTGGCAAATGTCTGGACACATGATTATCATTATCTTGCACCACCAAATTCAACTTTAAGACGCATTAAACTGCTTTTTGATACATAATCAGTCAAATGGAAAAGTTTGCTGTTTTTTATATGTGAGCAGCTGATAGTGGATGTAACATATCAACGATAAGACCTCACTGATTCACTTTAAGACATACTGTGTCAAGTATATCCGGGTTTATCCGAGACATAAATACTATTTGCTGATTAGAGCAGCTCCTGCACACACTCCCCGTTTGGAAACAGACCTGCCTCCCAGTATCGGCACTAAATCTGGTTGAGGCAGCAATTTCAGCTCTAATTCAAGGTTGAGCACAGCCTGGATTGTTACACAAAGTCCAGACAATGTCATACCAGCAGAGTGTGCCTTTATCACTGCAGTTTCAGTACATGTGGCTGCAGGGTGGCTTCAGAGAGTCAGTCTGCGTGCGTGCGTTGAGCTCCATGCGAGGTGTCAAGCATCCTGTTTGCTGGTGTGTCTTTGACCTCTCACCTCCACCCACAGCAGGGTGACGAAACGTTAGTTAGTTATTTTCTCAGGTCTTTTTAGTTTTTGCTCTGCCATGATACAGATAATGCTGTTATCAGAAATGTTGATCAGATCTCCCTTTTCAAAACTCTCAGCTGGCTTCATTCAGATCATTTTAAAGCTTCTATGATCAACATTGTTGTATTAGCAATGGATGAAGTCACCATGTGGAATACAGATGAAGAGCCCACTGAGAATTATGACCTGAATTGGTAGTTTTCTTCAGCTCTTTTGTGTTTCAGTGTCTTTCAAGTGATCGGTTCAGTCTCTCCACTCGTGTCAGTATTTAATGCAGCACGCCACTCTTTTCAGCAAAAAAGAGACCCAGACAGAGAGAGCGAGTTGGTATTGGACATGCATTTACAGATGGACCTAAATGATCTAAATATTGGGCCAAAAACTAGTTATTGCAGGTTTAAAAAAAAAAACCTTAATCCTTGTGTGTGTTTTCCAGGCTCTGCAGGTCTTCGAGTCCCATGCTGGTATTCTGGGGCCGGTGGAGTTTAAAGAGTTTTCTCTGCCCTACTTGCGAGACATCGCTCGACGTGTCAAAGATAAACTCAAGGAGGCAGGACAGGACGTCCCCATGGTGAGAGACGGCAGCATAAATAAACACTCGAACATATTGAAATGTGCCAAATCCACACCAAAGACACAACACGGCTTTTTATGAATTTCTCATATATCTGCATGAGTTCTTCTCGACAATGTCAGTAGCTAATGATGTACACGTGCACATCATCTAAACTGCAAACTAGTCAACAGTTGACTCTATAACGACTCCACTCTACTTATTTATTTTGCTGCCGTATTTTTCTGTTTGTTCTCTTGTCATAATTACTTTCTATATTAGTTTTCGATTCTCTGTTCTATTCTTATCATGACTCTGTTGCTTCAACAACACTGTTTTCCCAGGAGGGATCATTAAGGATCCATCTGGTCTAATATAAAGAGCTGCTCTGTATGATAACCAGAAGATGGCAGCATTTCACCGAAAATGCTTCCCAATCATCGGTGCAGATTTGCTTTGAAAATCTGCCTGTTATACTTTTTTTTGTGTGTCTTCTAGATTGTGTTTGCTAAGGATGCTCACTACGGCTTAGAGGATCTGTCTCAGTCTTACTACGAGGTGGTCGGACTGGACTGGACCATTGATCCACGATCAGCACGGTAACACACACAACACACACACACCCATACAGAGAGCTGTTTTGATTTTATATCCCAGTTACATTGTAGAAGCCTGCTTTGGTCCTAAAATCACTTACACATCTAAATACAACCTGCACCTTCTACTACAAAGTGCTTGGTTTTTTAAAATCTGCACTAAACTCTGTGTTAAATATGCAACATCAGCCCATCAGCTATTTGTAAAATCTGTCTCAACCAGAGCTGGCTCCTCAGGTTGTAGATTTAGAGCGCTGAGATATCTCTGGAATGTGAGCAGGAATAGAAACAATCAATACACAAATCTCCTTAGTCAGAAGCAGAAACAGCCTCAAAAGTCCACTGTCACGGTCAGACTGCGGAAAATGAGCTTCGAGCTAAATCAAATGCGACTACAGGAATGTTTCCAGTAATGTGCAGCAGTGCAGCGTGAATCATGAGGCAGACTGCTGCGTGTCCTGAGGAGCAGGTTAACCATTAGTGACCTCTCCCTCGTCCCTGGTTTGTCACTCAGTGCACGATTAGAGTCAACAAATGTCTGTGTTTCCTGCTCCACTCATCAAATACTTAACCTGTTGGTTAAAGGATTACCCTGTGTGTCCTGTGTTGTGTGTCTGTGTGTGTTCAGGGAGCGCACAGGAGGGAAGGTCAGCCTGCAGGGAAACATGGATCCATGTGCTCTCTACTCTCCAAAGGTAACCTTCACTCTTAGGCTCTCACGTGGACGCGAAACTTAACCCCACCCCCCCGTATTTTTAATCTTTTTTTTGTGTTCAATACTGTCTTTATTTACTTTCGTCCATTGTTGAAAGGACAAAACACCTTCAAGCGTAGACGAAAACCTTCCTACATGTCCCCAGTAACACAGAAGTCACAACAGGAAGACCATAACGAGCATAGCGTCAAACTTAAAGAGTCGTAATGACAGAGCGAAACAAATACATTAAACATATACTGTAAATATTTTTTTTAAATGAAATAAATGGGTTAGAAGGAGGAGTTTGAGTCAGTTTCACTAAACTCTCTTAACGAACCATCTTGTAAAATAGCTCTGTTCAGTCTGAATAATGCCACCTATTCATGAGGAGGTGCGTGTTTCAGGACAGTCTCGCTAAACCCAAGTGATCCATGACTAATCCGAGAGGGAGGTAATGTGACAGTCCTACAGCCGAGGCTACAGTATGTCATGTAGTATTGTGGAGGACAAGAGAGGGTGAGACTGGACTGAGACCTGCAGAAACACAGGGAATCTTTTCTAAAAGCTGAGTGAATTGGCAAGTCATGATGATAATAATATTTGTAAAGGAATTTTGATTTAGCTTTAATTGTTTGAATGTGTTTTTTTTCCCCCTGTGAAGAGAGGCAGTGTGACTCGTACGACAAGTTCAGGACCACTCATGAGAACATTCTGTATAGAATCACTGGCTCGTACATGCCACTTATGAAGGAATTGTTTAAGTCAATGGTTCTTGCATTAGGCCTCGTGTCTGATCATAGGCATGTTTTGATATACGCCCATTTAATATACAAAATATCCCCAACGTTACCTACTAACTTGGGATTAAATTTAACCTGATTTAATGTCCTAAGCAGCCATGATGATCGTTCCTCCATGCGTTTTCTTCATAACCTGCTGGTAGAATGTCACCAAACATGCACAACTGATTTCCGTCATGTCAGTGGGTGACAGCGAGGGTGCCAGAGCACAATTTTGTATTTTCTAGAATTACTAAGAGAGAGAAAGGAAAATAACAGAACTGCTATTTTCAGCACCCAGCGCTCACATGCTGTGAATCCTTTTTTTTTTTTCATTCCGCTGCGTTTCCATTCATATATTTCTATTCCATGTGAAGCGATGTAATTCATTCTAACAAACTTTTGTTTACACACCATATGGTAATTCATAACTCTTCACCAGAACTTCTTGTTCCTCCTCTGACCCAGTTTGAGCAAAATACGTCTGACTCAGAAAAGAAACCACAGGCGTAGTCGAACCATGACGGATGTAAAAGCCGATCCTCAACTTTTACTCCCTCTCCTTCCCTCTCGTCCTCCTTCAGGAGCGCATTTCAGACATCGTGAAGAAGATGGTGGAGGGTTTTGGCACCAGAGGCTACATCGCCAACCTGGGTCATGGCCTTTACCCCGACATGGACCCGGAGAATGTGGGCGCCTTCGTCGAAGCCGTGCACCGACACTCTAAACAGATGAACAAACAGTCGTAAAGAGGGATGTGTCCGTGTGAAGAGAGTGTGTGAGCCAAAAATGCTTATGATTGTGATTGAAAACATGTACAATAATGCATTATTTTATTAAAAACTGAAACGTCAAAAGGCAAAAAATGTCCAGCTTCACATTTGTTTTCAGCAGGCCATTCCAACAGATTTCTCATAAGGAAAAAAAAACAAAAACAACAGTGACGCATTAAAAAAATATTGCATAAAAAAACATCCAAATCTTCATGTACATTTACATGAATTCATGAATTCACCACATTCTCATCTGGCGTAGGTCTATAATGCGTTGATCTGAGTGGATTAAGTGTTTCCATTGGAGAAAAAAATATTACATCATATATCAAGTACATGTACATTTTCAACTGCATTTTCAGTTGTGTAGGATTTGTATTAATATTTGATCTAGTCAGAAATGCTCTAAACGGCTTTGACATCTAGATGAAAAAGGTTTTTTTTGTCATCCAATCAAACTCACCACAATGTTTTCTCTAGCTCGCACAAATACACACGGATGAATACAAACCGTTCTAACCTCTTAATGGCTTAAAACATCTTCAATCAGAAGTGAGCTTGTCATCAGCACAAGGAGCTTGTTTGTCAAAATGAAAAGCTGGTGATGAGAGTTTCAGCAAGAGACACGCCGCTGCAGTTATAACAATCCATTTTTAAAGCAAAATGTCAGCACACAGCAGTTGATCATCCACCACCTTACATCTTAACAATGAGCAGAACCTCCTGCTGGATCTCAGCGTGAGGAGTTTTATTTTTACCCCCGCAGATGGAAAATCTTCTAAGATGTGTTTGTTGTAAAAGGAGCTGCCTTATGTTGTTTTTGTCTGTCTTTCTCCCTAAATCTGGAAAAAGTGGCTTATGAAGTGAATCACATTGTAACCGTGAACGTGTGTATCTGGGTACTTTTCTCTGTCCTGTTAAATAAAGATTGATTTGATTTGTAGTGAGATTTATGTTTCTTTTTATTTTAAATGATGAGATTGTTTTTCTGCTGCCATTCAGCCAGTAGGCTTTGAGCCGGATGGTAATGCTTTGTTATGGCCTTAAGCTCAGACAGACATTTTAATGGACCAGGTTCTACAAGGGCCATGAGTAATCATTACTGACCCTTTCTTTTATTCTGAACATTCAGTTTTTTCAGCCGCACAAAGCCGTGTGGGCTGTAGGGATGGTAATGTCAAACAGTTGGTCCACCGCTTTGGTCCAGACTGAAATAGCTCAACAACTTTTTAATGGATTGGCGTGGAATGTGGTACAGACATTTATGTTCCGGTCAGGACGAATTGTAATAACCTTGGTGATCCTTTAAAAAGAGTGCCAGAAAGTGTCAAAATCCGAATCAACCGGAGATTGTTCTTTTTATTCCATGAACACTGAACCGCCCCTTCAGTCAGAAATGTGGTTTGTTTTGCTAGTAGCAGCTCATGTAGCATGTAGCATGTAAAGTTAACACACATACTCAGATCTTATTCATTTTCAAGTTTATCTGATTGTCCACAAAATGGCTTCATATAACATTCCTATTAATTTTTCTTTTCTTTTCTTATGTATGCAGTAGTCCCGCATCTTGTTTCCGTTTACAGCTGGTGTAACTGTTTTTGTTTTTTTGTATTAAAATAAGTATTAAACACCTCCAACAAATATATCAGTAATCTCTGTTATAGATTCCACCTCCTCCCCCTCCAGTAAAAAAGAAAATACATTTTCCAGTATCCCTGCCCACTTTATCCAATCAGGACAGAGAACTCCATAAAGAGGCGGGGCTTGTGAACAGCCGATGGCGTCTCCTTCTGTTTGCTGCTGTGTCTGGTGATTACCGCTGCGCATACACATTGTAACGTAGAGAGGGGGGTCGCTAACTTCATCACAGACAGGAAGTTAACTAAAACAACAAGACGCTTACAGCAGCTTAATAAGCTTCTTTGTGTTGCCATAATCGAGTGTGAATATCAGTTTGGTTTATGGCTAAATGCCTACAAAATTAGCGACGTTCGCATCAGCCTCACTTTGTGTTTTGTGCTCATTTGCAAATGTTAGCATACAAACGTTAGCATTTAGCTTGTACCGACCCTGTGCCTTGAGTAAGGCCTGACAGAACTGCTTGCTTGGCTGAAGACTGTTGGGTTAGATCAAGCCTGGTTAACTGGCAGCCTGTGGGCCACATGTGGCCCTTTAACTTTTTGATTGCGGCTGTTTGATCGCTCTGTTAGCACGTTAATTGGCCTATTTATGTGTTTAATCTATTGCCCAACACAAAAATACTTATTTAATTCGAAAGTTGATTTTTTGAAGCAGAGGGAATTTACGAAAGTCAAACTGACAACTTACTTATATGATTAAAACTGTGCATTGTTTTGTCCCTGTACTTCTGAATATATCATATTCATTTTTTAACTATGAAAATGAATAAACAAAAAGAAGAGAAAAAAATGTCCATTGTATCAACACATTTCAATTACAAGCTTTTATAAAAGTCCCACTCCATGGCACTTAACTTTTTCAAATCTGGCCTTTCAAAAAAATTGAATTGGCCTGGTTTAGATAGTAGTCTAGCAGTGTATAAACTACAAAAAAGTACTCTGTCTCCTATTCAGATGTGTTGTAATAACACATAGCACCTCTTCTTGTGTTGATGATTTGAACCTTAAATAATTTAGGAACTGAGACCTATAACACTGATGTATTTGTCAGTCCCACCTGGTAAATACATAGCACATTCCAAAAACCACCATTCACAAACTTTCTTTTTGTTTTGAGGGTTTATGCGTCAGAGTTTTGTGGGGACTGACTCGAGGCTGAGGCCTGGCCCAGTAAATGGGACAAAAATGTGACAATGACTGGGGCTTTAACTGGGACAGAAGTGAGACAGCGTCCCGCCTGAAGGTGCTTTAACACCGTTTTATCATCCGGTCTGAGGTCCTCAGAGAAATGTTTTGTAATGAAGGTCTATATAAATAAACAGCTTAAACACTACAGCACAATGTCGCTTTAAAAAGGAGAAAATAGAGGAGCATAGTAGTTACCAACAACAAGTGATTAATGGAGAGAAACGTGAATAAAGAAAAGATCTTTGAAATGTAGATTGAATTATAACATGATTCTGGTTACAACATTGATTTGTACCAGGCAGGTACAAAGTTCCTTCTTATTCTTAAACGAGCATGTTACATAATTTGCAGATGCTTGATTAAGATTGACAAACTACAAATTCACACTGATGTGCCGCTGCGACTTGAGACCAAAAAGGTTGAGTCTGAGTGATGACCACCGTAGGTCAATGTTAAAATGCTGTTTCTATCAGGGCTGTTGGACCCCAACCCCAGCTCCAAGACAAGTCAGGCATCAGAACCTAAAATCACTTCACTGCTTCCCAACATTTGTTGCTTGTGACCCCTTTAAGCCAAACACTGCCCACTTTCAGCTGCTCGTTACAAGGTACAGCCTATGTGTGAGCTACGAGGAGTTTTCTCTTCTCTGACTGTTTTATTGTAGAAGAGCCCAGAAGAAACTGAAATCTCCAGTAATTTAAAAGCCTTAGTGAAAAATAATGTTTGTCTTGACTGATTACACTGGAGGTTCCATGGCTTGTTCCACCCACGTAAGAGACAATCCAAACTAGAGACAAACAGGAAATATATTTCAGGTTAGAAAACGTTGGATCAAAACCAATCGATGATGTCATGGATGGTAATGTGTTATGGTAATGATGTTAAAAGTGTTCAGTTAGCGACACCCTTCCTTGTTTCAAGTTACTGTCCACGACATGCAGTCATCTAAAATCTAAGAATTCAGTCAAATTGATGATTGTTGTGATAAAATAAAACAGAATGCTATTTTAGGCAACTAAAACTGCTTCTATATCAACAGGTAGATGCATTTTATATCATCAGGTCTTCAGTGTCGAAGCCACATGTTTAAACCATCAGTCCCAGTCTTATGGTGGTGGAGGTGAGACATTATTCACCAGGCTGCAAGTGATCATTAAAGGGACATTCCAGTGTTTTTTCACATCAAAGTGTGTTTACAGGTGTTGAGTCGTACTCTGTTTTGTGTGGGAAAAGTAGTATAAAGCTTGTTGTGGCTCCAGAGGGGGAAGGCTATGGGAAGTCTTATAAGTTGACTCAAGTGATGTCACTTGAGTCAGCGTCAGTTAAAGTTGAAGACTACGCGTTTGAGAATGAAAAAGTATATCATATGTGGGCGTCTGGATTTAAGAATAAGTTAGTTTACCAGATCTCTGTTAGCTCGCTGTTCATCTCTGCCGGAGGCTAGGAGCTCGAGGCTACATTAGCTACCACTAGCATAACGCACCGAATCTCCCAGCCTGCTTTCTGCAATGAGTTGCATTGTGGGTTACGTAGATGCCAGATTTTGACAAGGAAGAAAACGTGGGGAATCTCTGGTTCTGCTGCTGCATTCATTTTAATCTGTTAATGTGTTGTTTTAAACATTAAGTGTAGAGTGCAATGCTAAATTGTTGTCGGCCCCTTTAAAGATATATCTTTCACAGAAATGTTAAATCTAGGCCATCATCATATGGACTATTTGAATTTGGCCAGAATCATAGTCAAAACTCTAATTCTATTCATACAAGATATACTTTCAGTCTTTCAGTCACTCACCAGCTGTGGTGTGTCATGAACACCCTACAGTATACTACATTTTTATATTTTTATATTATTTATTTATATATTTATTTGTCCTTCTCTCCACACAGAGCCACACTTTCAAAAATGGACCTGTTTTCATATCGTCGGGAGCATCTCTGGGGGAAACGACAGGAAGAGAACACTTAAAAAAATTGTCCTTTCAAAGCTTTAACATGATAATTAACCTCTGCTGTGCTGTGTGGCCATTACTTTACACTGTTTGGAAGCACCAGTACATGTGTAAACGTCACTGAAGGACAGGCAGATGTCTAGAAGTCGGGGACCATCTTCACCAATCAGGGCTCATGAGACCACGCCATAGCCATCACAACCACCAATGAGAAGCTGGATAGAATCTGAGCAGTCAGTAACATCCAATCACACACTTCAAGGCCTTTTGTCCCCTCGAGAATTTAACAATCCAGTAAATTTGGACTAAATACAAAGCTTTATTACACAGAATTTGGCTTAAAATGAAATGATGTGCATTATTACTGTAATCATTATAAAAGCTCTTTACATGAGGAATTGGGGGGAAAAAAAGGGATCAATTAATCCCAAATTGTGTTTTTCTCTGTGAGGCAGCTAAGAACGTCAGATAAGCAGATTCCAGTAAATCCGGCTGTTGTTGTTGCTGCTGATGTTGTTGTGAACGATTCCAGCAAAAGTCATAACATCATGTGACCGGATTGGGGCGGGGTTGTGATTTCGGGGGATCCCTCTTCGTCAGCCACAAGGTTATAATAAGGAGACTGTTGTTGTCACTGGGGGTTTCAAACAGTCAACACCAGTTTGGAAGGCTGAAGTCACTTCTGCTGATGTTGTTCATCTGTGGGTTTGACTTTTAGTGGCGGAATGTAAATTTTTCATGTAAATACAATGTTTCATATTAAGGGGTTTTATTTCTGGCCTATACATTATATCACACCTGATCAATTTACAGTATTTGCACTGGTCTGTAAACACCAGGATTAGTCATTTCTTTACAATGAAATTATACCCATAAATAATGATACGTTGTAATCAAGCTGTTTTCAAGAAGAGATGGGTATATGGGAAAGATGGCTCCTATAAAGTATGGATGAGGAATGGCATTCATATTTTTAGGTCTTTTTCATGAGGCTTGTACCCTTTAAAATGTATATTTAGCAAACATTTTTTAACAGAGTGCTTTTAAGAGTAAACAGGTTTCATCCAAAAACTGAAATTCAGTTATTAAACACTCCCCACTCCCCCAGTCACCCCAGCCCCAAGATCCTAATTTGACTTTATAAAATGTTGTTTGCGCCCTTATTTCAGCCAAAATCTAAACTAACTGCCTGAAGGAGGTGCATGGGCTCGACCACATGTCGACGGTTTAAGTAATGTCTTATCAAATCTGGGCACTTCTGGAGTTTTGAATCAGGCTCCACGAGGTGTATACAACCATTATTTATATTGGTTTTTGTTGCTTTTCTTAACAAGTCCCCATCTACTTCAGTTGCTTAGTAGAACGCTGGGACACTGTTTTGCTGTGAAGCTCCAGACGTTCCATCAGCATCGGGGTAAATAGATAATGGCTGAATTTAGATATTTTTGGGTGAACTTGGGTAAATAATAATTTTGCTGAAAGTCAATTTCAAAGGAGAAAAACTGACCAAATAACATGAAAAGCTGTATTTTATTTGTATCTTAATGGGGTCTTCATGTTTCAGTTGAGGTTAGAAATTTTTTTAAGGCTTTTTTGATCGCATGCAAACTATAAACCAAAAACTTTTAAAATATTAAAACCGACAAACTAATCCATTAACTTACTTACTATTAATTTACTTACTAAAGTGCCAATACAATGTAGTACCTGATGTAACAGTGTGGCTCACTGATCTGTTTTTAATAGTTTTTGGGAAAATACTGAGGAATACGATGTATCAGGCATTTGATACACACAGTACTTGTAGGTGATGGCGTTTTTTAATATTAATCGTTTGTTGTGTTTTTTTCAGTGGGATTTGTTGAGAGAAAGACACATTTCCAACATCGGCAGCCTTACAATCTGAACCCGGCAGACTGAAAACAGTTCGGGGTTGAGGTTAGCCGAGCACTTCCACAGCAGCTGAACGCTGTGGATCCTTTATTGATTTGTCTGCTAAACACTTCAGTTCAAATGGAAGGAAGAGATGAAATGTTGAATACAAGCCTCTAAATAATTAAGACTGAGCAGAGGCAAGTGGGGCCCGGTGTTATTAATAAATACAAACACACACACACACACACACACACACACACAGACACACACACACACACAAACACTCACAGCAGCTGGATTAATGGTGATGATGGGAAAAAAGCTATTCTTTCCTTAAATGAAAGCCGCCTTTCATTCATCCCTCTCCTTTGTGCTGCTGTAGTACCATAAACATACACACACACACATACACACACACACGCAAACACACAAAAGCTTTTGTTTGTGCCCCCCTCCCACCCAGTGCGTAAATAGCAGAGACAAATGAACAAAAATCACCGCTGATTGTCGACAGGTAAGACTGAAGAGGCTGCGACTGTGTGTCAGTGGACCATCTGGGAACAAAGTGACAGGCTCTGTGTGTGTGTGTGTGTGTGTGTGTGTGTGTGTATGTGTATGTGTGAGAGGGAGAGAGAGAGAGAGAGAGAGAGAGAGAAAGAGAGAGAGAGGGAGAGGGAAGGTTGTAACAATGAATCCATGCTCTTTAGAAATGGAGATCAATTTCCACATGGCTGCTTTAAAGGCTTTGGCAGGAGAATAATATATAAGTGTGTGTATTCCTGTGTGCGCTTGTTTGTGTACATGTTTGCACTCGTGCGTGTATGTGCATGAGTCATTTCAGTGTGTGTATTTTTGCCTGTTTGTGTCTGTGTGTGTGTGTGTGTGTGTGTGTTCGGGCTTTTATGTGCTTATTTTGTGCGCAGAGATTGAACAGGTGGATGTGGGATGTTGGTCTCTCTCTCTCTCTCTCTCTTTGTGTGTGTCTGTCTGTGTGTGTGTGTGTGTGTGTGTGTGTGTGTTTGGGTTTGAAGGAGGTCCAGGCTCCATCTCTCAGCAAATCAGCAGGCCTGAAAATCCAATCTGCCTGGAGAGACAGCAGGCTGTACATCATCTGCCATGGATGGACACTATCAGCGCTTTATCAGTGACCGCCCCCAAACACACACACACACACACACACACTATATCTTTCAATGACCACATGCATGAATGAACGCACACATCCACACACAGCCCGCTGTGACAGAGACTGATAGGCATTATTACCATAGTGGCTGTGGAGGGAGGCGGAGGGAGAAACTGAAACTCTGAAGACCTTGGGCTGCTTCTCCCTAATGCAGACGCTGACAGCTGTGACTGTCCCTCTTTGCTGATGACAACTTCCTGTCACGCCACGGTCAGCTTGGCGTTCTGAACCCTGCGACCCACCAGGCTGCAGGAGGTAACGCCCTGCATCAGACGACTCACTCATTTGCATCGCTTCAAGATTTGGCCGCGTGTGACAATATTCGTACAGATGGTGAAGGTTGGGTTTGGGGAACTTTCGAATGTCAAAGATCTGTAAAGCTCCCTGCTCCGATATTAAACCAAACAGCCGATCGGGATGAGCGAGTGTCTAACCAGCCAATCACAGAGACTCAATTCAAACAAGGATCATTTGTCTTCTGCGTGTTCTGGGTCTTGGTAGTGGTTTGGCAGTGTGCATGAAGTAGTTGTGTCAAATGCTATGGCAGCTCGCGTCTATGAGCCATATGTTTTCTTTATATCAGCTGGTATAGCATTATTATAGTAGTCAACACAATTATAGGTTACATCCACGCCTGTCACTGCAGTCTAAGATTAGAAAGCATTAATCCTGATCGTGTGTTTTTTATCGCACTGGCCTTTAACGACCAGCAACCAATCGATCTGGGTATCTCTGCCAATTTCCTGTTCCAAATGGGAAATCATGGTTGGGG
The DNA here is from genome assembly GCA_903131615.1 of Diplodus sargus. Lineage (NCBI taxonomy): Eukaryota > Metazoa > Chordata > Actinopteri > Spariformes > Sparidae > Diplodus > Diplodus sargus. Next base: position 1,588,436 of record CAEMYA010000024.1, read on the forward strand.
CTGTTGCCACTCAATGTTCAAAGAATGTCAGGACCATCTTAACATTCCACTGTCAGATGGCGTCGCAGCTTCCTGAACTTCAGCCTTTTGCAAATGGCACAGTCGAGCGGCCATAGACTCTTCAAGCAGGGGCATGGTGAGACAGCCCAGCTCCATGTCGCGGGTGGACAAGGCATCGAGCGCCTTCGCCAGGCGGCTCGGCAGCCACAGAGGGTGGAGTAAGGTCCGAGTGGTGACCGTGTCAGTAAAACACACCCCAGCTAGCATAAAGGGAGTGAGGGGGAGTGGGATCCAAGTCTGGCCTAGACTTTACTAGTACTAGTCAATGGCCCTTTTAAGGAAAAGTCTGAATTCCTGATGGTAGGTTAGGTATCACCAGGTAGGTTAGGGAAGAGTTTATCAAGAGAGGACTCGACTACCGCTTAAACATGACGCATGGAACTGCGAAAGACATCCACATCTATGTCACTGAATGTCTTTGTTATTAGGTGACGTGATACATACATCCATTTTCTGACAGCAGGGTCATTGCTGCAGCGGCAGAAGGCTAAGCAAGGTAAACCGGAAGCTTCTCTGGAGGTTCTCAAGGGTTCCCACACCAGACGGATTATGAAGTCCACCCAGCGTGTTCTGGACAGGCATCCAAGAAGGATACTGATCTAACTGGCTCCTTTCAGATATTCCGATCTGCCACACTGGGAGGTACTCTAAGCTATTCCACCATCCGACGAAGAAAATAGACTTTAAGCATAAAACAATACACTTTGGGTCGATGGCGTTTACACACATATAACCACAATCTGTCACATGACCCGTGTAGACAGATGGGTTGATTAAGAAGAGAGGGAGCGAGATTGGGGGACGCAATGCCAACAGAGGAGAAAAAGATTGAGCATATAGCAATCAATCCTCCATCTATCTGTCTGGATAATTAATATAAATCTGCTCATTTATCATCAGCCAATCAATCTAGATTTAAACTCTCACACACACACACTTAGCACTTCTTGATGGCCTGATTGTCTGCTCATATGGTTCTGCAGAAATCTCTAATGAATGAGAATGAAGCGTTGAAGGAGGGATAGAAGAAAAAAATATTCTGATAAGAGACAAATGAGTGAAAGATTGATTGAAGTCCATCAGCCTCCGTGTGCCTCATTTATCACCAGCACTGGGTGGTTGGAGGGCTGAACATGCAGGATTGTGCCACACCAGCGGGGGTACACACTGTGTTGCTAACAGCCTCTGAGTTCAGGCCATCAAAGCACCCATATATGCAGCTGCACAGCACACACAGCGCACACTGGCACACTTATTAATATGCCTAATAAGACAATAAAAAAAGTCTACATACAGAGATGCCTTCTGATGCACAACTGGGTCAAGCTGCTAAGAAATAAAGATGGATAGGTTGTGCTATACATGATCATATTTCATATGAGTTTTTAGAAAATTCTACATCAGGGAAAGTGAACTATTGGCATGGATGATTTAAATACATTAAATTGAATTAAATATTTACACACAGTGTTCTCAGAGATGGATACAGGTACAGATGAAGGTTATCAGTCATCCAGGTCCCTACAATATAGCACTTATAATGAACTATTATACAACACTGTTAGGAATACTGCATTCCATTAAAAAGTCTTGCATACAATAGCACTTATAAGGGTACTAATATTCCACATTAAATGGAATAGTAAGTCAAAACTTACTATTCCATTTGTAATTAAAATTCAAAGACAACAGTCGGTGCCAAAATGCCAGCTGGGGCTGAACAGATCATTCTAACAAGTAATGTACTGACACACTTTGGATTTCACACCCCACATGAAGAAAATTGTAGCTAACTGTAAAATGCATCTAACATTAGCTCACCAGCAATGTTAGCATCTAATATCACAAAACTACAGTTTAATGCAATACTTGAGAATTTGTTCACTGTCAGGATGGTTGGAACAGGTCACTCCCTGAACCCTCCAGAGGCTGGGCCGTTTGTGACCAAGAGTGATTTTGTGTTAAGTTGACTTTGACTTTGGAAACCTATGTAAGTGACATCCTTATATTACTGCGAGTTACCAGACTGAACGTAAACATTTTAACCCAGACTATGATCTTCTAAACCTTACCAGGTAGGTTTGGAGCCTAAACCTAACCAAACCGCAACCGTTTAGAGGGGCAGGTAGAGCATCACTGATCAAGCTGCTGTATTTGAAACATGTTGCCACACACGCAGAATATCACTCCCAAATGAATGCGTCTCGGTTCAACACAAACTTGAAAAAAGAAGTCCTCGTAACGTGTTTCACACTTTATTCATAGAAAAGCACTGAGATTCCAACACAAATCAATATAAAATGGTAGTAGCGTTACATAAATAGTAATAAATTCTCGCTTTATAGACAGTAGCTCAAGAAGTTGCACAAAAAAAATTACAAATTAAAAAAAAACAAAAAATGTGTTGATGATAAGCTATCATACTTCTGTGGCAACAAATACTGGAAATACCTTTTCATAATCAGTAGCACAAAGAGGCAACAAACACTTTCAATTTTCCCTTAAGTTAGAGAGAATCCGAAACAAAACAACCCAGGAAAGTGAACAGTAGGTGAACTAAATCTCTACCAGCAAATAGTACTCTCCTACGAAAGAAAGAAAGAAAGAATGAATGAAAGGGGGGAAATGAGAAAACCTCAGGAACTGGCTGATATAGTTAACACAGACTTAAAAACAGAGATTAAGTTAGACGGAGGAACGTCTTTGTTGTAATGCTGTCAGTGAATGCATCAAGAAAGGCAGCCGGCTGAGGCCTCCAAGTTAAGCAGGTGGTAGAATATAATCCCTCCATCATCTACGACTCAGGAAAACAGCCTTATTATGCTAACGTAGCAGCCAAGAAATATTAATTCAACTTCTTTTTTTACCCCTTTTCTGTAGAAACCTTGCAGCAACAACAGATTAAGTCTAGTTTTGTGAAAAAAACAAAAAAAACAACCACTGGCTGCTGTTGGACAAGAGAGGAAGCGGCAGCACTGAAAGCTGGACGCATCGCTGCATCGCCTCGAACCGCAATCCTCCCTGTGTGAGGCGGACAGAGGCGACGAACAACTGAAGATTAGAAAAAAGAAACTATGGTGATGAGATCGAAGAGGTGAACACAGCCAGCTTTGGAGGCTGAGGGGAGTTGAGAAAGCAATAAACAAAACAAAAAAGAAACGAGTTACAATGAGGAATGAACACAAGGTCATCCACAGGCCATCTCTTTTGTTCATACAGTTGCTGTTTCAGACTCTCTGACATTTGTGTATTGTTCTGTCTCACTGCGGTGCCGCCACACGACTCGGCACCTCTGAGAAGACACTAAAGGCTTGAGTCCTGATTAAATAAAACCAACAAAGAAGTAAAGCAAAAATAAACTTTGTACATTGATCGGTCACAAAGGCATTTCCCACCATTTTCATTTTTCCCCTCTCCTCTAAATGTTGCAGCGTATGCAGGCTGGCTACTGCGCATTGTCCAAATACAAGCATGCTTGGTCTCACTTTTGCACCCCCCCACCCCCCCTCCTCTTTAATAGTGGTTCAGTCCACTTCCACGTCTTTAAGTATTTCGGGGACATCTTTAAAGAGGTGACAAGACCATCGATGAGGTTCTGCATAGTCAGGTTTAGTACGTATCCGTTCACAAATGAATGCCTTCCTCGTTTTCGTCCTCTCCTTTTGGAACACACTTATTTTTTCTTTGCAAATTAAAAAAAAGTAAAATAAAATACAAATAATGGTTATTATAGCAAAAAAAACAAACAGAAAGAAATGTACACAGGAGCACCTGAGAAATGCCTTGAAGTCTTTGCTCTTACAAAAAAACGCTGTCAAATTCCCCCGTCCAAAACAGTTCAAGTACACCCCCGCCAAAGAACAAAAAACATAAAAAATAAAGAAAATAAAACAAACACATAACATACTTATCATAAATAATTATAACTTTACAATTTTCTGAATTGACACTTTAATATTTACAATATCTTAAATGCTTAATGCTACTACTTTTTGTTTTGTTTCTTTAAGTGATGTCCCTGAGAACTGAGTTAAGCCTCTCTTTTCTTTCTTTTGCTCAGTTTTCCTTTTTTCTCCATTCTATCTGCGTTTCTTCGGATCAAAAAGGCCCAGAGTTGTGACTGACTACCCGGGTAGTGGGTGAAGGTAGCTCTCATGGAATGTAAAAGCAGACAAGAAAATGTTCCTGCATTCAAAAAAAACCCTTTTTCTTTTATCGTCCCGCCGTCGACAGGCAGACTCACTTGCCGTGTTCTTTTTCGTGCGTCTGCGATTCCTACTCAGTCATACAAAAGTTACCAAACAACCAATAAATAAATGCTGAAGCAGGCAGGAACGTACTGAAGAGGTATTTGTGTGAAGTGCTTGTACGATGACATTTAGTCCAGTAAAGATTCAAGCTCTTGCTGTACTGTATACGGCCATTAACAACAACACTCTACCACTGGGTGAGACCAGAGAGCATAAGCATCCCTCATAAAGAAAAATGACTTCCTGTGCCAAGGCATGTGGTCTCAAATATATAGGTTTAAGTCATCAAATCATAAAACGTACTGTGGGTTTTGTTTGTGTGAAAGACAATGCCGCTTGTCTTCTTAGTCCACAACGATCACAACCAATAGCATTTACAGGAAAGCCGCTTTAGTAACTACAGTCCCTTTTCCATCACAAAAATTAAAAAAAACATTCAGGAACAACTGCGTTATCATGTTCAGTTTTACGCTAGCCATGACGGGGACAAGTGCGATTACTGCATTTAGCATCAGTTATTTATTTTTTTTTGTTCATCAAACAAAACTTCAACCACTGTTAACTGATTCTTTTAGGACACTTGTAGGCAGTGGAACAAGCCGAGGAAACATCACTGACACACAAAGATGCTATGGCTAACATGTTAGCAAACATTTGCTAATTTTACAAATCCAGCAGACACGGAGCTCTATTTTGTCTTCACTGACTCATTAGCAGCTAGATTGTCAACTTTGTCTACCAGCTAGCTGCTAACTAGCTAGCTAGCAGTCTACTGTTTGGTGGTAGACAGCCAGTGTACAGTGGGTTAACTTTTTTGCTAACAACAGCTACCTGCCACGGTTTGCCATAAAAATCAAAATAGTTAGCGAAATGAAGTCAAAAAGCTTAGTAGAGTTGAGAGAGTTGGATGCTAACATGTTACACATAATCAGTGGTTAAGGTGTAGTTTGACAAGATTGATAAAAAAAATATATTTTGATGGGATTTGTGTGCAAAAATGTCATCAGTCCAAGATTATTAAGTTAAACACTCAATACGTATTGCTGGTACTGCAAAGATTCTGTTTTTCAAATCTAATTGTTTGACTTATTATCAATGGTAAGTACTCCACAAAGCTATTAGTAAAAAGTACTATATTGTCTGCCAGGGCTTTAAATTTAGGAACTATGACTAAAAGAATCAAAATAGGAACCAGATTTCTGCACTTGAAATGGGTAATGATCTGAGTTCATGAAAAAGTTCTGGAAAACAAAGAATCAAAAAGTTCTTGAGATGGAAAAGGGGCTTTAGCTACATGCAGAGTCAACAACTAACAGTCAGTGAAAGCAACAACATGTCCCAAAGCTTCCAAACAAATACAAGAAGGTGAAAATAATGCCGCTAGGTGATAAAAATGAAGCGCAGACTTGACTTGTATTGCTTATTGACTAAATCTTGATCTAGCAAGTGAAAGGTGACCGCTGGAGTCCTATAGATTTAAATGGTTTTGGCCACAAATAGCTGTACAGCAGTGCAGTGGTATCTCTGGAGATGGGAATACTGCGACCACTCCAATCATCACAGTCGTGTATTGTCACTGTTAACAAGCTTACAGGAGGACATACGAGATATACTGTATATATATGTGCACGTGGAGCCTCAACTAGTCTACTTAGCTAGAACAGCCTGGATAATGTCACTCTCAGGCTTGTGGATTTGAAAACATGCACTCTGTGAAGCAACATGGTTCTTCCTCTGACGATATTCTTAAGGAAAAGCACTGACCAGCAGGTGTAGAGGATGGGAGCTAGTCTAGAGTGGCTTCAGTCAAGTTTAAAACCTGGTGGTACTGACTTCTCCTACAGAGAGACCACATGTGTAGTCCTGTATTCTGCCCTCTCTACTCTAAGATGCCCTGAATGAAACAAGAGGCCATTTCTGATAGAGAAGTTAAAGCTGACAAATAATACAGTCGAGGTATGACAGCAACACTATGTGTGTTTTCCACCTCAGTGGGTGTTTTCCCTCCTTTTGGAATGTCATTTTCCTTCCACTCTGAAAACCACATCCCTGTCTCCTCGTTAACCCCAGCTGAAAGTGTCTTCTGGCTCAAAGTAAGTACCCCATCCAACAAAAGCTTTTGGTTTTTAAATCGTCATGTGCCACCGAAAAACAAAAATGTTTTTTCCCCGACCACAATCTTTTGACTTTTTCATACAAGATTTAACATTAGTTTGAGGAGAAAATGCTTTGTTTTTGCTGTTGTTTCTTTGACATTTCAAGCCGTTATCCCCCTTTTGCAGTCTCAATGAAGTAGAGCAATGCACTGCGAACACTTCCTGGTTCACATTCAAGAAACAAAACAACAAAACAGGACAAAAACTTAAGACTGAAGTCAACAAATGGCTCAACATAAGAAGTAAAAATACAAGGAATCCAAAAAACCTTAAATAGAAACAAATAAGTTTAACTACTTTCCAAGAAGAGGGTCCCTGTGAGGGAGGGGTAAGGTCAGCCGAAGCGCTCCCTGACCAACATCATCAGTTTCTTCTTGCCCTTGTAGATCTGTTTCAGGTTGTCTATGAATTGGGCGAACTGAATGTGGCCGTCCTGTGCCAGCAGGAAAGTCTCCCGTGCTTTGCTCAGGAACTCTATGAACTCTCCGTAATGCCGCGGACTGATGTGCGTCAGTCGAGAGTGCGTGGTGTTGATGTACGCCGAGATTGTAGCGTCCAGGAGCTGCCGCAGCGGCGCCTTGTCTGTTGACATCAGCTTCCCAGAGTTCCTTCTCCCGGGAATGCCGGCGAGACCCGGTGCCGTCATGGTGCACCGCCGCAGGATGTCAGACAGCACCGTGGCACAGTGCACGCTCTTTACCACCAGGGGGATAATGGCTGCAAGCTCATTTTTACCCAGAGAGTGGCTGAGCGCGCAGGCCCAGAGCACGTCATTAATAGCCGGGTGTGTGTCCTGGTTGTAAGCCAGGTTAAGGTGGGTCATGGCGAGGGAGGCCAACTTGAAGGAGCGCAGCGGGTATCCTCTGTGTTCCATGTACCTTGCGATGGTGAACAGCTGAGAGTAAGTCATACCCGTGGAGGCTGCGTCGATCACGATCTGGTAGGCCGTCTCGAAGGCGATGTGGTCCTTCTCGCAGAGCGTCAGCGCTGACAGAGCGCAGTTCTGGGGGTCCTTCATGGCGCACTGCAGGGCCAGGGTCCGGGCACAGCTGGCCAGCTCCTCGCGCTGCGGGTAGTCCAGGCTGAGGCGCAGGATGGTGTTGTGGGACATGACGGTGGCTGCCACGATGCTGGTGGCCTCTGTCGGTGTGAAGAGAGTGTACCAGCTCTGTAAGATGCTCACCAGCGCCCGCAGACCTGAGGGGAAATAAAAATTGAAATATTTAACACTTATCGGGCTCCATCCCATCTCACGAAGCTCATTAAGGACGTATTTCTCTCCTCTCGTTCCACCGTTATCGATCAGGCTGATTTTTTATGACCCAAGGACTGAGGATCGCACACACTCACACACACAGATAGTGAAATGGCAGTGCAGAGGATCGCATCCTTTTCCCATAGCAAAAACGAGTGCCACTGTTTAATAAGTTTCAGATCCTGATGCAACAGGTTCTTAAAGGGAATGGGAGATGACAGTCGGATTGGTTTGATTTATGTTCTGCCCAATGACTAATTCAGAGTCTAAATACCATCTCTTTGCAGTGTGCACCGCACTTTGAGCCTAGATTATCCACTGCTTAACTAGCAAAATGGACTTGGACGCACCCTAAACGCACTCGCGACAGAGCACGTCTAAATGGGGCCCATTGTGGTCAGGATGAAGATCATATGATGTCGGTATGATTCTATATTTTCTCCCTGATGAATGTTTATTACGTTTATTTCACAGTTTAAAAGAATGAGTGTGACTTTGGGGCTACATGATAAAACGCTCTCCACCATCATCAAAACATCAAATGAAGAAATATATTGTGGGAAAATGGTGTTTATCCCTCCAGCAGAATTCAGGGGCTTGAAGAATGACAGGGAGCATTGAAGCCCGATGACGCTTTTTGGTTGGTAATTTGTCACCCATCTGTGCCTCAAAGTCAAAGACTGCCTCCAAGCAGAATTAAAATGCATCACGATAGACCAAAGAAGATCTTAAGACACTGCGGAGGGCATGATTAGACCATGGCTCCTGTTTCACTGATGTGTGTTTGTGTGAAAAGGCATTACGTACCGACTTCAGTGGCACAGGTTACCAGCCAGCGAACCATCTCTCTCCTTCTCCAGTTCAGTGTGGACAGAGTCATCCTCATCACCTGCAGAACACACAAAGAACACAATGTTTTTTCTGATTCTGCTACCAAACTTGACAGGAATACGAACACTTCTAACGTTCTACATTACGTTAGTTTGCTGATTATTATTAGAATATTGACAGAAAAACATTCTACCATACGTGCTTTTCATAATTAAGCAGTTAGTTATTATAACACCACACGTCTCCAGTGATGACAGATGCATCCAGAATGTGTTCATAATTACACCGATGACTAATTGAGAGCTTTCCATTTTGAGCACTTATTTAGCAGTTTTGCTGACAGGAATTCAGCCGAAACTCTAAATACCAGGAGAAGGAGGCGGCTGAAGCCACACTGCAGGCCTTGATCATCTGAGGAGTTTTTTCAGTGTTTAATGTGGAACCCGAAAGGCTTCATTATGTGGTTTCTTCTCATCAACAACGGTAAGACGCTGTGTGATGTTTTCTCTGTTAATTTGTAGTGAGGCTGTGGAGGCCTGCAGAAATTACAAGTTCAAGGAAACTGTTGCATGTTTTGACTGGTGACCAGTGCTCGCATTTTTTTGTGTGGTGAAATGCTTTTTAGAAATGTTTGACTCGCCCTCATACTTCGCCTGCTCTCTCTCACATACACACACACACACACCCACACACACACACACACACACACTCAGTACCTGCAGTCCCAGCTCCAGTGCCACGTTGAGCAGAGTTATATCAGGCGGGTTGTCTGCTGGTGTGGCGATCTTAAAGGCGTCCTGGGCCAGTTTGAAGATTAAGGAAGAGGAGTGGATGTTTTTCTGGATGGCCTCCAGCACCGTCCGCAACCTCAACATGTCACCTGCAGGCAAAAAGAAACAACTATATTAAATGCATGCACTGATAAGGAAAACATGTAATTGGACATCTCTCTTCTGTGACTACAGCTGTGGGTATCCAGATGTTTTAACAGTACCTTTAGCAGCAGTGAGCATGGTGGAGGCCAGCTCACACTGCTGTGACTCCAGGTGTCCCAGTGTGAACCAGCGCGGGTATCTGCTTGGAACTATGGAGATGCCGTGATGAGGGTGGCCCACGTCCCCGGAGCCTGCTGACGACTCCAGCACCGGCAGCCTGACAGAAACACACAACATTAGTTTTTCTTCTATACTTTTTATCACGTCTTTAGCTTTAAATGTAGAAGACATTTGGAACGGCTCTGGATCTGGTATATTCATACTGCAGGGACATACTGTAATAAATCATACTACTTTTGCTTATATTAGTGTGAATACCCAAAACAAATTTGATCATCTCCACAAATAATTGGCAGCTTGTACTACACACTCAGCATACAAGTTTATTATTGACATGAAGATAAAGCTAATGTAATCAATCCAATAACAAATCTATGTTCATGAAGGTACTAATCAAATTTTGTTGATATGGTTTCATAAACATTTTTTTTTAAATGTATTAAAAAAAAATGATCATAGTTTCACAGATTATATTATACACTTAAGATAGAAGCTGTCAATCGTTTGGACCACGGTCTCATGTTTCCACTTATAGTGAGGGTATCACAGATCATTTAGAAATGACTAAGAGTCTGCATAAATGTCTAAATATGCTACACAGACTCCACTGCACTGATTGAAGAAACTGACCTCATGGCGCGCAGAGCCACCTTATACGCCAGGTCTGCGTCATGTGGCAGCAAGGCAGAGAAGAGGTACTTGGCGAAGGTGTGCATGGGAACACTCTCCCTGTGGATGACCTCACCTAGACCGCTGAACGGACCAGCTGGACCGAGAGAAAGATAACGTAATGTTTATTTTTCTTCTCAACAATGAGAGAAGTGTTTTCAGTAGACGAACCATCATGTATTTTTTACACAGTTTGGTTATAACATCAACTCTAGAACACCAGGGTAAAGACATGTTTTACAGAAGTATAAAACGCTCTGAAGGGATGCCGTTGTCGTACCTTCTAGTAGCTGTATAGCCTGTTTCCGGAGAGTCTGAACCAGGAGATCGTCCAGCTCTAGTTCTTGAAGTTTTGCGACAATTTGCTCCTCGTTGCGACACACCTACAACATATACACAACTCACATTTATCCAGTGTGATCATACAAAACATGCTGCGTTTAGAATGAATAGAAATGTGCTAAAATTAGCGTTCCAGTGCATTTGAACTAATCTTATATTCGTATCAACAATGAAATCATGATAATATTATATCATGGTATTATTATATTAAACTTGAAAGAAGTTGAAATCCATGATTTATAGCTATTTGATATAAGAGAATAACAGAGAACTTTGAAGTTTAAATACCTTTTTAAGAAGGGATTTTGAGCTTGAGGTATTAAAGGACCAGCAGGGTGCTTTAAAACCCTCACACCCTTACATATGTGTGTATCCAACGTTACAGTACACAAGACGGAGACTGAGTTCTTTTCACCGTTAAGAAGTTGTTCAGGAAATTTGGTAGCCTTCCTGAAAACTGAAACTCTTTCATCAAAACCTATACATGTGTCTCTTTCTATTGCCCTGTGTGTGTTATTGTTGAAGCATATCTAATCTTAGTGCCTTTATAGCTTATGTAAAGCACGCCGAATTGCCTTGCTGTCGAAAAGTGCGAGACAAACGAACTCGCCCTGCCGGAAGCGTTAATATTTGTGTTGATGCCCGTGATTTTAAGAGTGCTCTATGGCAGCCATATTAAGCACTAAAGCAGATTACCATTCACACAAAGAAACGTTCCTTGAGTTTACTCTAATTCAAAGTGAACCTGAGTCGGCGACTTTCTGCTTGTTTTTTCTGGAAAAAAAACGCTGTGACCTTTTCTCCCGTTTTGCATGGTAATTACTTCACACAGACGTTTAATTATAGTGATTTTCTGTAATGGCGACATTGTCTGCGCCGGGCAAATTCATGCCGCTTGTTTTAATATGCAACAAACCATAAATGCAGTTTAGTTACCAACTGCAAATAGCCTAGTATTACTGTACGCTCTATGACGGGTAAAACCAATCAGAATCTGTCAGATCTAAGAATTATGTTTTAATGCATACATCATAACTCCAAATGCATCACATGACAGCATGTTTTTTAGGACTGTCATACCTTGTCCTGAGCATACAGGCCCTCTGGCATTATCCTCTGCTGGCCCATACCCATCAGAGCCACCTCTAAGGCCAAAGTCAGGTAGGACTCCCCTCCATCAGGACTGCCCCACACTGGTACATGGTGGTAGACTGGAGGCCTGGGGTCGCCCTCTGAAAAGAAAGATAGAAAACTATGTAGTGTTTTGGGCTCTCTGTGGCCCACATGTTCGGCTCCGGGTGCTTAATGTATTATATATTGCTTCATATATCAACATCTCCACTGGTTTCATATGAAGTGAGGCGTACACAAGAGAAACAAAGAGACTGCAGAGCAAAGAATCCAGTTTAGATGCGTTCAAGACTGCAGAACAGCAGGGGATTTAGCAGCCACATTCATAACAGAAGAGGTTCAGATTTTTTATAAGTCTATCTTAATACGATACTGACATGCCCATATGTGCATTGAGAGAGGTGCTGGCCATAAATCAATCTCTTACTAGCTTAACTGCAGCAGTGCTGCCAGATTTGACAGACACAAAATTGCCTGATGGAGCCAGCCGAATCATCTGAGAGTAATTTTGGTTATATTTACTTTATTATAGGAGTTTTTTTTTGTCCATATTGGTGGTGGAATGGAGATTCAGAGCCTCCCTGTTGTTATGAAGTTGAATATAAGTGCAAGAAAGAACAGTTCAGTTTGAGCAGTGTGCAGTTCTCTGTCTGTCTGTGAACCTAAAAGCACAGTTACAAAGAAAACTTTTAAAAAGCAGTCTCATTTCAATGAATTGAGATGACACTTGTTTTTGTGGGTCATCAGTTATCAGCGTGATTCAAACTGAGCCTACTGAACTCAGTGACCTGGCAATCTCAGCCCCTCCCCTCATCTGAAGGGGGGTTAACACAATCCACAAAGAAACATTTTGACCCGCCCAAATGTATCAAAAGGTAACCAGTTGGGTGCAAAAAAACTGCCCGATCTGAAGCCAATACGAGGCTTATGTTCAGATCAGATCAAATCGAGTAGGTTTTTTTTTAAGCCTGGAAGTCGAAGCTCATGAAAATAGATACATTATAAGAAGTCTCTTAAAGTTTTTTGCAGTAATTTGGTTTAGTGAAGCCTGATATTAGCTTTGCATTATGGAAATAAACAAAGACTTGTGACTGTTTTTTCCCTCCATTTCTTACAGTGTAGTTGAGTTCTGGGTCAGTATGAACATAGCAGTGGCTATAATGTATATCTAGGCGTGTGTGTACTGTATAAAGTTAGACTTGAAAGAAGCATGTCTTTGTCTAACATTACATAAATGCGGCATTCATGATTACGATCACTCATCTAAGATGGCCGCTAACCCTATGCCAAGTGCTCGACAGCTATAATTGAGAACAGATGCCACGGGAGTCTCAGCTGTTGATTGGTGCCCATTTGTTCTCTCTTACTCCCCCACCCCATCATTCTGCTTAAATCCCCTCTGAGCAATAGATCCCCTTCAATCCTGTTTATTCCGTGTGTGTATGTGTGTGTGTGTGTCTCTCTCTCTCTAAGTGTGTGGGGCTCTCTGTGTGGAAATCTGTGGAAAAGTAGAAACTGATTTTGCAGACTTAATCCCAGTGTTAACTCAATTTAGTTTTTTATCCAAAGGCTGCCGAGTGATTGGTCAGTTTGAAAAGATGAGAGAGAAAACTGCATGTGCGATTGGCTGCCACATTGTCTGGATCTGCCCCCCCTTTTAACAGATGTTCCCAGCTGTCTTCCAGAGGGAAATAAAGCATGCTGACCATTCTTTACACACACAAACACACGCATGCAAAATAGTCATACCACTCTCCCAAATTCCCCAAACGACACAAGACAATCATTCACTCGTTCGCCAACACACACAAATGAGTGTGCCAGTGGTCAGCATTGTTTGAATTGACAATAGTTCCCTGTAGCCTAGTGACAATGGGAAAACCCAACCCCTATTCTGCTGTGGTCGATGGCCACTGGTGAAATAAAAGGCCCAGGCAGGGAGAGAAATGCAAATGGTGATGGATTCTATACATACAACACACACACCCACACACACACACACACACACAGACACACAGACAGACACACACACACACACACACACACACACACACACACACACACACACACACACACACACACACACACACACACACACAC
>CAEMYA010000024.1:1608581-1616081 GCA_903131615.1 Diplodus sargus
ACACACATGAAAAAGTGACCAAAACAGAACCAATACGGACAATTTCAGTCCAACATCAACATCCCTCCCTCCACATCAAAGTCTGTATATTCACTCAGTCACTCCGTTCCTTCCTGTTCCCAATTCGCACTCGAACAACAAAATAAACAGAGACCATGGGAAATGGAGTTTACTTTTAGACAACCACGCTCGCAAAAACACTGTCTCCTTAGCTCAATTCTAACATGTCATTTCAGATTTCCTCAGACCTTGGGGATAGGTAGAAATCCTTAAAAGCTAAAAGAATCATTAAATGTGAATGAGTGTAAATCTCTCCTGAATTGTTACACTGATGTTCTGATACCTATTTCTTTTGCATTTAACTCATAGTGCACCTACGTGACACTTATGAAAAGCTGTTCGATTTACGCTAATCGTGCACTGAGGGACTGTAAGGCCAACTTTATTTTTCTTCTGTTCAGCGCGGGTTGTGTGTTTATGTGTGTGTGTGTGTGTGTGTGTGTGTGTGTATCTGAGTTATACTACAGGGAAATGTAGATATGCTCAGAAGGGGGAAGCTGCTTTGATCTAGCAGGAAGCGAGCTGAGGAAAGCCCAGAGATGTGTTTCCAACTGGCTGGCTGTACGCAACAGCAAACAGCAACATTCCTCCATCAAAGGAAGCCTCGCTCCTGGATCGACTGAACTTCAACCCCCATGATCCCCCTTGTCAAACACAGACAGGAAACACATCGCGGGGCTTCCTGGACAGGCGAACTGGAGAATGTCAACATTTAGCGAGGAGGATGAAATAGACAAACAGATAAAGAGTTTTGTTAGGTGGAAGGATGTGTCTAGTTTGTCGTGTCTCTGCTGCGGGTCTGTTGTGGCTCTCCTCTTCGTTTTCATCTCAGCACTTTCTCCGGTCCTTTCATCTTTCCTCTCCTTCCCGTCTCCTCTCTCCCGTTTCCCCAAGTTACATTTCTACCGCCTCTTCCTCTCAGTGTCCCTTTCCTTTCCACACATCTCTCTCTCTCTCTATCGTCTCCTGCGTCCATTTCACCATTCAACTTTTTTTTTCCTGCTTTTTCAACATACCGCCGCCACTGGAAGGAGGTAGTCATCGGAGAGTGGGAACTAAGAAATCAAACGAGCCATTTGAAGCCTGCCTTGCTGCTTCGCTGGAGTAATCAGGCCTCTAACGTATGACAGTCTGTAGGCTAGCATGCAGCATGTTTTAAGTCTGGTAGCTTTTAAGTCTGGCCTGTTGCTGTGAAGATATCGGTGCAGAGGGATGGACGACGACTCAACTGAGCTGACTTTTTTTTCAACAATCGCTCTCTTATTGACTCCCATGCATCAAAGACATCAGAAATGTGTTCTAGATGAAAGTGGCGGATAAGTGAGACATTAAAGGTTCTATGAAAATCACACAATCACATGCATTTCCACTTGGGAATCAATCAAAAGTGAGCTGAAAGTTGGCCACAAAGGTTGTCCTCTCACCATGGACCTGGTTGATCTCAGAGTTGGAGGAGAGGATCTCATCAGCCAGCTTCTGGGCGGTAGGCAGGACCTCGGTGTGGTGGGCTGTGATCAGGTACTGGACCAGCTTCTGCAGCTGATCTCTGTTCATCTGGAACAAAGTCTCTGAGATGGGCAACCGCAGCTTCACCTGTATCAGACACACACACAGAAAGTTGGTGCATGATGCGTCAACTACATACTATCTAAGTTGTTCTATGACTCTTGGAGGTTGGACGGAGGAGATCTCCCTGAAAAAGTCTCATTCAATGTTGACTTCTTCCAATGTGCACTATAAGGTTTAACATCATCGATTACTCCACCAAACATTTTCACTATAAGTCGATTTAATTGTTTCATCTATAAAATGTCAAATAACTGAAGAATGCTCATCATAATTTGAGTGACCTCTTCAAATTGCTTCATTTGTCTAATCCACAGGTCCAAAACTATGTACTAACTAACTGACAAAAAATTTAAATCCTTACATCTAAGAAGTTGAAACCAGCAAATGTTTTTTTAAGATTTTTGGTGATTCGTTTTATTTCAAATAGAGTGATCGACTGATTGCGTTAATTACCTGTTCGGGCTTGCGAATCCGGTAAAGAGAGAGCGCTACCACATGGGCGCAATAGAAAATGTCTCTGTTCCCGCACCCACAGGTGACAGAAGTGATCTTGCATCGGTCGAAGCTGATGGCCACCTTGTGGGTGACCTCTGGCTCTGATGATGTGGCAGGCTCAGTTACTGTGCCACTGAGGTGAAAACCTGCGAAGACACAAGAGAGAAGGAAGAAAGAGTGAGCTTCTTTCTTCACTGAAATGACGAAAAAAATCATGTTAACTTTCCATTTAATTAATTCAATACTTGTTACATAACTGCAACAGGCAACTTTCAAATAAATGGAAACATTGCATGCTACCATTGTTTTTAAGATGACAAAAGTACAAAGATCAGTGATGTTTAAGCTGTTGAACACCATCATGATGTTTCCTGTTTCCTTTGTTATAACTTCTATCAAGATCTTTTGTGTGGACTGCCGGGGAGAAAGAAAGAACTACAGAAGGACAGAAGGAAAATCTGTGGTAATCTGAGCCTATACAAACTCACAGAGTGAACCTTCAGTACAAAACACACACATCTTAATGAGATGTCTCTAACAGGGCACTGTGCCATCTGATACTCTCTGCCTCTCTCCCCTTATGCCTCTATGCATTTGTGTGTGTGCAGTGAAGAAGGGGGTTGCTAGGGTGTGATCATTTCCTGCCCACACACACACACACACACACACACACACACACACACACACACACACACACACACACACACACCCCCCCCCCCCCCCCCCAGGGTACTAAGGTTAGGTGCCTGTAGAGATGATCTTTAACTCTGCTTTGCATAGTTAATCTTTACGGCCCCACACACTAAGCTAACCATTGGTTTAAGACTTTAAAAAGACTCCGGTGAGCATGATGAGCCATCTAATGTGGGTAACGAACCAAAGCAATGACTGTCCGTACTTTCATGACACTCTGATGCAAACTCCTCAGAATTCAAATGATAACGACTCTTGTGCCAAGGACCTTTTGCAGACTCGCAGAATTCAATGTTTTTGTGAACGTATCGTTCAAATATATATACCCTGAAAAGGTAGAGCATTGTGGCGCATTGAAAATCGGGTAAAAATCATATCTGATTACCAGGTGACATCAATATTTGGGTGTAAATATAAATTGGATGAATGGGAGAGATAAAGTATTTTACTGTGGTGCTCTATTATTGGGCCCCACTGCTAAGCTGAGGACACTTCATGTATTGGGAGAGTCGAGAACAGCAAGACAGTCCTTGCCCTTACAGACATGTCTGACCAACTTGAAATTGGGATGTATAATAACTTCCTTAAGCTCAAAGAAAAATAATCTAGCAATAATTATATTTGTGGAAAACTCATGACAATCTTAGTTTGTCTATCATGTCAAGAAGGTTGTATAGTCCTGTTATTCAAACAGATGATTATGCCATTATTAGTTTTTTCCAGTAAATTCTGAATACACAGCTAACTGTCTGCTGTACCCTAAATTTCAATCATTCACAAACATTTATGGAATCAATTTAAAATAAAGAACAAATAAAACCATTTCTTTCCAATGCCTCCAACTGCAGGGTTCCTGTATAGCCCAGGTACTAACAGAAATAATGTGAGGCAAAAAGAAGAACTGAAAAGAAGGGAAGGTAAAGGTGGAACAAAAGACAGAGTAAAAGAATGGCAAGTGAGGAAACAGAAAATAAAAGGGACGAGATAGGAGGAGAAATGTGAGAGGAGAACAGAGAATAGGGGAGGGGAGAGTGTATCTGGTCTGTCCTGTCGTCTCACTGTGACAGGTCAATTATTTATGAGGTGAGGTGTGTGTGTGTGTGTGTGTGTGTGTATGTACACATTGGATTACTGTATCTCACCAAACCATAGCAACCCCACTGCTGCTTTCACAGCTAGAAAGACAGGAGAGAGAGAGGGAGAGACATAAAGGGAGGATGAGCAAGCTAACTGGAAAGCAATGATATGGCTATTTTGGGCATGGGTTCTAAAGCTCTGATAAACTCTCACACACGCACGCACAAGTACACACACGTACACACACGTACACACACACGTACACACGTACACACAAACACACACACACACACACACACACACACGTACACACACACACACACACACACACACACACACACACACACACACACACACACACACACACACACACACACACACACACACTTAAATTCTGGGGTATGAGCCAGCATGGTAGAGCAGCCTAATAAGCGCGTGTTAAGCCATCTCCCTGGCAAAATCCCACAATAGCCTTTTCCAAACCAAATGTTGTGAGCACACACACACAAGGAAGCAGACACACATAAATAGACACACACATGCTGAGACCCAATCAACAGCACACTGGTTTCAGTATGACAAAGAAAGATGAAGAGCTACAGGAGGATAAGGGGGGAAACTGAAGACCACACGAAGGGTTGAAAAGGATTGACGCACGCCAACTGATTCCTTACCAAAGTACGTTCTGAACCAAGACCAAACTTGTCAGCTCGCAGCTTCCCACCAATACAAATGCCACCAGCTGTTAAGATCGACATCTCAACCTACCACCCAGATTGCCAACATACGACTATCAAAACAACGACTTACAGACACAACAGCAATAGAAGTACCTTGAAAAAAAAACACAAAACAGAACAAAGGCCTAGGTCGGTGTGGATGTGCTACTGCAGGTCTATGTAAGAAGGGACAATATGATCCTTCACACTGGTCACGGCCTATACCAGATCTGATTAATAAGGTCAGTGTTGGCGCCATTACCGATACAGTATGAACGCTAATATTGTTATTACCAAAGCAATCAGTGTGTGTTGTGTCTAGAAAAAAAAAGACAGACACAGACAATGTTTTACATTTATACAAAGACGTATGTCAAAAATGTTTACCAATTTACACACTTTTGACTAAGTCGAGCTGGTATGATACTGTGTTCTGCTAGTATGCCCTCAAACTCAAAAGGATTGATAAAGCAATCGAAAAGGCTTTCCCGTCAATGACAATTCACTGGTACAATGACGTTTCTGATGCGGAGGGTTAAAGCAAAAAGAGGCAACACAGGGTTGTCATGTCATGTCAAATTCAACTCTTGCCTCAACAGTTTGCATTAATATGTGCAAACATTCCAGATGGGATACCTTGCAGTATAAACAGTGTACCATTTTGTTAATTCATCCTTGCATCTTGAAATTGTCCGGAGAGGGAATGATTACCTTTGTAATGACAATACATTACAATACAAGGTACTGCTATTATTCTGAGCTCGATGATTAGTTTGAAGTATTTTGACTAGTTCGAGCTTAGGGTTAGGGTTAGCCCTAACCCCCTAACCCTAACCCTAAGAATCTCCCGTTTTGCTGTCATATATGATAGTAAAGGAAGTTTGGCGGATTGTTGCACTCCTGCCATATAATCTTTAGTTGCAGTCCTTTTGTCTCAACTGACTCGTATTAAGTGTGCTAAACCTTCGGCAACTTAACGCAGTCATCTACCTGACTGACATACTTATGAACTGATCTGGCTTCATGCCTGCCAGCACACCGACGCCTTAACGTACTGAGCTCAAAGACCTGCTTGGCATACCTACACGTCCTCATGTTGAGTGACCACCTCACAGACAATACTGACAACCAACCAACCAACCAACCACTCGTTCTCCAAAAGGACACGACTGAGCAACAAACCATGCGCTGAGCCAAACAGGCCATCTGACTGTGACAGGAAGGATGAGAAAGACACAGAGATAACAGACTGCAGAGGGAGAGAGAGAGAGAGAAAGAGAAAGAGAGAGACAGAGAAAGAGAGAGAAAGAGAGAGGGGCTGATGCGTCTGCCAATGATAGACATAAAGAGTCCTCTGAATTGTTGCAATCTCTCCCTCCCACTGAGTCCGCCTGTCAAATCAATCTCTCACAGCTCATGGTAATATCATAAATGTCACAAAAAAGGCTTTCCATTCCTTCCCTCCGTCTCTATAATGGGTATACTGTACCTGTAGAGCCAATTTGCACTAACCGCAGCGGAGTGTAAGGGAGTCCAAATTTAATCCTCCGGTGCTGAAATCATCACAGCGGTGAGCAAAAAGATCAGGCAAAAATCAGAGGAGTGCATTTCTTAAAAGCATCGGGGGAACATTTGAGAGCTATCTTCCCTCCAAGCTGTCTAAATAATGTCCTGTCAGTCATCAGTCATCGCTGCACTTGTCTCCAGAAATTCAGTTTAGCATTTCAGATGGGCGTAGAGGTTTCAATGGCAGATTATATGGAGGTATAAAGACTTTCCCACAGCTGAGAGTGCTGCTCTCCCTTTCCATCTTGGCTTCGGACCTAGCCCCCCTTCTCTGCCCTTCTGTGTCTGTGAGGCTGAAGCCTATTGTTGGTCAGGCCACGGGGATGAATGTGATGGTGACACCGCTGCTCTTTTCACTTTCAATCAAGTCTAAAATGGCTCAGACACAGCTCACAGTCCGTCTGTCTGGCACCCCTCCCCTGTATCTTTTTCCAGTTTCACACATTAAACCCACAACATAGCTGGGTTTAATTATCCGTGAGTTAGCAGTTTTTGGCATTCATGCTTAAGCCATGACTTTTCCCACACAATATGACCATTCCAAACAGATTAGTAACACTTGTGTGTGAGGCCATTTCTGGCCCATGAGACCATGCACTTGATGTGACATAAACCATTTGGTCACTTGTTAAAGATTAAAAGAAGAGATGACATCTTTGGAAAAGCCTAAATGCCCTCTGGCCAAGAACATGACAAGATTGATACTTCTGGTTAATGCGAGAGTGGCATCAATCTCCTCATTGAACTCTCAAAAAGAAAGCAAATATGTTATTTTCTTAAAATGTAATAACTCTTATGCTTTCTTCATCTGGGAATGATGCTCCTTTGAAAGCGGATTTACAATAAACTGCCAGTTTATGTTGCACAACAACAGATGTCATAATGGCATTGAGTACCATTAGAAAGGGGCCCAGGACATCACTTTGAGGCACTCCACAGTTTATTCCTTCGCCCTTTCATCAAACTTGTATCTGGTGCCAAAGCTTTGCAATACAATACTCAAAGGCTTGGTGAAATGTGTACACCTTCTTTCTGCTGCTCTAACATAGAGTGCTTGTGTATGTGTGTAAAGGCTGAGGGAGACAGTGTGTCTTCAGCAGATGGGGATGCAATGACACTTGATAAAAAAGACGCTGCATCAGACAGTCTGCTGGCGCGCGTGCGTGCGCGCACACACACACACACACACACACACACACACACACACGCACGTGCATACACACAGTGAACAAAACGACCTTTTCAGAGCACGTCTGCTTTTGTTCTTAATGCCACAGTGACGAAACAACACAAACTAGTCAGTGATATTCACAGTAGATAT
>CAEMYA010000024.1:1618581-1643803 GCA_903131615.1 Diplodus sargus
ACACAAAAAAATCCTTGCTAACCGCCGGGACTCATTTGTCATGATTACATTGAATTGATTCCCTGATTTGCTCCATTCTGTTGCAACGGGGGGAGGAGAGAACGGGAAGACAGGCAGAAAGGGGGAGAAAGAGAAAGAGATGGGAGAGAAAGGTTTAATCAAGTCCCTTTCAGCTGATGTGTCACTGTAAAAAAACAACGGGAACGAGGAAAAACTGCAGATCTGACAGAGCTGACACGGGTGGAAATCAGCAAAAGGCTGACGTGTCGGCCCAGAGTTCCCAACCCGATTGAGAAATGGGCAACAAAACAAACCCTGAAAAATGGAGGAAGCGGAGAGAAGGAATTCAGGGGGAGGGAAGGTAGCACTTGTGTGCAATACACATTGTGTTCAGCAAAATGCCAGGTCGAAAAGAGATAGAGACGTGGACAAAGGCCGATCAAAATCATCAGAATGAGGAAGAACATATAAAGGCTGGTATGCCCTGTTTTCGACGCACGCAGGCTAACACACAGGCATCCTGCTCGAGATAAAAGCTGAAGCTGAACAGAAGTGAGGGATGGATGGAGGGATGGCAGGCATCCACTGCTTGATAGCTTCTGAAATTCAATCAAGTACTTCATCCGTCTAATCTGAAAGCCGGCTATGCAACCTGAAAGCCAAAGTGGTCCAATTCAAGACTTGCATACGTTCTGCCTTCAATGGAAAAGTCACTTGGTGGATTCACACCATTGTGAGCATGTGCGACACTAGAATGAAGGTTAGTTGGCAAGGAGAAATTGCGGCTTTTCAACTAATACAGCGCCAAAAAAGAAAAAAAACCTGAGAGCTCAGAGAGCAGAAACACTCGCACCCAAACACCACATATACATTATAGGGAAGACAAAGCTGAAGCTGGGTTGAAGTGAGGCAGAGTTAGAGCGCCTTGGTATGTGTGTGTCATGCACAGAAGCGCTCCTTTCTCCACTGCGTGTAAAACCCTGTTCACCCAAGGCTAAATTAGAGATAAGAAGGCCGTGTTTTTTGTTCCGGCCAGTTGTTTGCACTGTAGAGACATTATTGTGCAGCGGCCTTGTCTGGCCACACTTACAAAGAGACAAGCAGAAGCAATTTATCATGCTGCAAACACTCAGAGAGAGACTCATGTCAATCCCCTGCAGGTGATAAAGCCTACAATCATAGTCTGCTAGAAAACTTGACTTCTGTTGTTTTGCTTTTCTCCGACTGAGACTTTGCATTATCTATTTTTATCACACACACGACACACGCAACGTCATGATAACTTCAGATATGGAGCTACAAACACACAAGAAACAAATGACAGTAAATCTGAAGGAAAACCTGCCTACGCCAGACTAGCAACAAGCGATGCAACAGTGGAGAGCTGAGAGAGATTTAACTTCATGCAAATGCCCCACAGTACTTTGGCTGGGTGACACCTCATATGAAACAATAGCACACGTATCAGTTCCCACAGGAAGAGGGTGCACGGAGGTGTCCTATCTCCCAGGCAAAGCTGCATATTTAAATCAGATGCTCAGAGTGCAAACATACCTGAAGGCTGCAAAATCAGTGAGAGGCTAGACACAGCCTTCCTTTCTCTATTTGTTTGTGCAAACACACTGATAATTTATGGAATGAAATGTTCTTCAATTTGAGAGGGGTATTATATAACATATTTCAGTGTTGTCCTGATATAAAATGGCTTTTGTAACAAGGAAGCTACTCAAAGCCATAAAAGAGCTACGTTTTAACTAGAGCCGTTCCGAACACTTGATTTCCCTGTAGCACTTGAAAGCCACATCCAATAGCAAATAATATAACTTTCAAATTAGCAAATTATTAGCATAGGCTGCTAATCAGAAAAACACACATCTAATAGAGTATGACATGTTACTAAGATAAGCTGCCATTAGCATGACTCAAACAGTTAGCATTGCTTCGGTTTTGAACTCTAACATGTCGTCATGGACATGTCCCGCCCGTTTACCTTAGGGACTTCAGGCCACAGTATGCCAACACATCCAGTAATCATGTCGAAGACACACTCTATCCAATCAAACTGAATTGCAGTGTAGCGGTTAAGTTATTTGAATGTTGATGGTTCAAAAAGTCATAAATTATGGAATCTAATCAACGGACAAAAGTGGTGTTCAACGGTCTTTACATCAACGTGTCAGTGGGTATGTCCCATGATTTGGGATTCTTCTTTATGTCCTGAGTTGACTCTTCTGTCTCTTCCTTATGGCTGACAGAGACATGTTGCCATAGCGGTAAGCATATGTTTGAGATAACCGTAGCAAAGGCATAATCTTTGGCTGAAACCTTACAATTAAGCTAAACACTGCAGCACTTTGTATGATCATCGGCTTCAACATTTGTTGGCAGCCATATGCTGTATCGAAATTTCTCCTTTACCATTTAATTCATTTTCACGATGATATGTTATTTTCAAAACTTTAATGGAGATTAATTTCAGTGTTGCTGTCAGAGCGAGAAGCACAACTGGGACCAACAACAATCGCAGAGGACAAACTGAACATTAGGTCTACTGTCAGTGTTTCACTACCTGTCCTCCAAGCTGAAATAATACCACATACTAAATATACCACAATATAATATGGGCACACACAAGCACACACTAACAAGACACACACCAGCATGTAAGCATATGAAAGGAGCCGACAGCTGTGAAAGGTCACTGCACTGGATTTAACCTCCAATTACCAACACACCATTTTACCAAAGACATGGAAACACATTTGGTTACTTTTTCAGTTAGATTAATTACGCACACGTATGAAAAACTCACACGCGACACGTATCTGCTTCATGTACAGATCCCTCCCTGCTGCAGACCGTACATCTGGAGTGTAGATGCGTTTTCGGGTTTGTGTGTTGATTTGAGAGAATGTGTGTGCGTGTCCATATGCGTCTGTGTAAGTAATGCATGCGCAGTTAATGTGGTTATGTACACACATATGCACACTTGCACACATGGATTTCCTGCTTGTGTTTACGTATGCCAAGCCTGTTGTCTGTGTCTCTCCCTCTGCTGCTCTTTTGTCTCTTCCTTCTCTGTCTCGCTCGCACTTTGCCCTTTTCCTAAACCAGCCGTGGCCTTAGCCATGGTTTTTGTTTAATATGGCGGCATGCGAAGCAAAGGAACAACCATCTGCCACATGCATGCAGCCGCCGTCTTAGGAACAACAAGGGCTGGCATCACAATGCCTCTTTAGTTAGTGTGTGTGTGTGTGTGTGTGTGTGTGTGTGTGTGTGTGTGTGCGTGCAGGCATGTGCGTGTTTGTTCTTCAAGCGCAGTCTGCAGGGCAAGATAAGTATGCATTTAAGAGGCTTATATTTCATTTCAGGAACTGAAGGAGACAAAATGGCTCCATTCTGAGTTGGCGGACACAACACAAGGCACGGCGAGGTAGCAACAAACACATAAAGGAAAAGAAAAAGCTTGCACGGACGCCGTTTGTGTACTCGCACAGAGGAAGGAGGCACAAAGCCGAGCATTTGTAGTTTGTGCACAAACACAATTGGGCACAAAGCTGAACATTTCAAATACAAATCCCGCTTTATTAATCAGTGATTTTGTTTACTGTACAGCTCAAAGCAAATATCTGATGAAAGCAGCCAAATCAATGTCTGAAGACTGAACAAAAGTAACTTCAGGGACATTTTACAGGGAGTGAATATTGACCTCGGCTTGTCAAGCAGATGACACACTCTCATAGAGCCTCTGAAGCACACAAAATTAGCAAAAATATGCAGTATGAATAATTAGGCAACTTTGTGATGTTTTGCAGCAACTCAAAGTGGTCTAAGTACAGTATGTCAACAGCATTTCATGGTGAAAGCTGCCGCTTTATTTCTGACAAACAAAAGCTGCAAAAACACTCCCTGACTCGCAACTCTTACAGTCCTCAGTTAATTTTAGATACTAAGATTTGTTAAAGGTGAATCACTGTTTGGATTCTCAGCATACCCAGGGAAATGAAAATAAACGCTGTTGGTTTACTGGTTAATCTGGCAGCCTGTGTACCATAGTAACAGCTATTCTCTCCAGGGCTCATATTAAACAAAAGAAGCAGAAATATCAGACATGGACTGAGTTCAATCCCTGCTGGCACTGTAGGTTTCTGCAAATCTGAAAATAAATACTGGCTGTAGGTTTTCATGCGATGTTTTGGTTCCACTTCCATAAGAGACTTTCTCCCGTTTTTTCAGGGAAATATTTTGTCTACTGGAAAGGTCGTGACATTTGTGGTTTTGTTGGACCGTCTGCATGTCTGAGTTTAGAAACCTTTCCACCCCCTGATTAGCCTCCACCCCTGCAGAGCTGATCACTGCTCTCCTTGCACAATCATGCATGAAACATGAATAATGAAATATAATGAAAACAGCTTGCAAGCCAATATTCAAGCTGACGATCCACACATGCCCCTTCGTTGTCTTGCGCACACATGCACAATAGCTCTCTGCAAGGGTGAAACTCTCATTTATCCATTAGCTGAAAAGCAATCACAAATTTGCACAGAAACACACACACACACACACGCACACACACACGCACACACACACAGAGGGGTGGGGGACTTCTGGTTGACTTCATCAAGCTCTCATCAAGCCAAGCCACCATATGGGGATGGGGCCCAAAACAGAGGGGGATTGGATTGTGTGTGTGTTTGCGCGCATGTGTGTATTACAGAGACCCCCTCCTCAAATGCAACACCAACACAAAGGAAGCATGCATCACCAAATCAGCTTTGTCTTGCATGCATTATGACGCTACTGCTGGCCCATTAAGAAGACCCCCTCCCAACACACACACCCTGAAGGTGTGTTGAGCTCAGCAATGAAGAGGGCCAGACACTCTGATTACTACCTCCTCCTTTTTCCGATCCACGCATGCACATTTCTCCTCACTCCCCCATTGTGTCTTTATTCCTGTCTCTCTAATTTATAGCTGTGTGGCTTCCTTCCCTTCCTCTCTTTCACCATGTTAACTGGTGAGCCAGCAAGGCACCCTTAAAATCCTGAGAATCCCCGATCCCAGCACCCCATGCCTGCCTCCTCTTTCTCACACACACACACACACACACACAGTGTACCAAGGCCAGCCTGCTGACGTAGGCAGACAGTCGTTCATGGGGCATACATTGAATTTTAATCTGGGCGTGACCTGCTTTTTCTGGGCTCCCCCCACCCCACAGGCTGCCCCCAGCCTTTCACAGGCAAGCACACCCCCTCCTCCCCAAGCACCGCCCACCCACGACACCCCCTCTAAGACCCAGGCTGTAGGCCTTGAGGCTGGGGCCTCGCCTGCCATTGTTAGCCCACAATGGGTGAGAGGCGGCTGGCAGGCAGGCAGCAGCCAGGAGGCCTTGTGGAGGAAGCCATGGGAGAGGGTGGAGAGCAGATACTGGAGGGGGAGGATGGACGGAGGGGGTATTTGGCAACCTTGTGTAGGCACAAACATGATAAACCTATGTGTTGAAATGAGTGATGATGATGAAAAGAAAGGAACTACACTAAACTCAGCATACCAAGTAAATGTAGTATAAACACATAAAGGGGGGAAAGCTTAACAAACTCAAACAGGCTGTGAGTGATGCAAGCTGCTCACAAAGCCACTATAGCATTATACTGGACGCAGGCTGCCTACTCCATTGAATGTGCCGTCTAAAGCTGGGATCAAGCTTAACAAAGTGAGCTTTATCTCCTATGGAGGTTCATTTATTTATTTCAAATGAGAGCATCTGTCACTGCAGCCAGACTGCACCGCAAGCGTGATTTACTGTCTGGCTGTGTTCAAACCGGCGTTTCAGGGTTGCCTGACACATCAGCCAGAAACACGTGAGAGTCCTCATTTCTGATAAATCAATCATTTCAAGAGTTTTAAAATCTTGTAAAGTGTTTGAGGTTCTGTTAAGCCTTCAAACTCATGGATACATTAGTCTGACTGGGCTTTCTGCTTACTATTCTATTGTCTTACTCCATTTTCTGTAACCTCTAGCAACATTCTCACTCCATCGCGACCCATTTTAAATCCTAAAAAACTAAGTTTTTGGTCTAAACTACAGAAGTATCCACTACAGCACTGACGAATGTTGTTACCCCCTTTACATCTAGTTCCTGTTTAAAGACGCTTTAAAGGCTGTAAAGACCATCTCTCTAGAATCATATTTATTCTTTATCATGTTGTTCTAGCTCTGGCTGTATCCATTGGGCAAAATCTAAATGCACAACTTCATACACTTTTATAGCTGCACTCTTCCCTCAAATGGATTATGGACATGCCCGCTGCATCATTTTAAACACATTTCACAAAGATTCAGCTCTTCAGACTTGGTATATTTGGAAACTTGGGGTTCTTTACTGCAATTTAAAAAACAGAGTGAGTCCGAGTTGAGTTTGAAGAAAGTTTGGCTGCAAAGCGCGAGTTTGTAAAGACTTTTCCACTGGTTGGATTGAAGAGGTTTTCGAATGAGGTCTGGTTATGCAGGCTATTTCTAACTTCTAGTTCATCCAGAGACCGACTCTGGTGAGTAGTTGAACATAAACATGATGTTTCAGGGAGAGCCACCATGTTTTAAAAATGTGGAGAAATGAGCAATGACAGCCAACAACAACAACCATATCGACAAACCTACCACCAGAATTTCAAAAGTCAACTGGTAAAGTAAAACCCTCATCATCATCATTCAATAATGTCAACTCTCTCACACACACACACACACACACACACACACACACACACAAGCATGCAGCCGTTCATGGACACATACCCTCACAAACACAAACACACACAGTACTGGCGATCCAATAATGTCATCTGTCATGTACATAACCACACACAAGTATGTGTGTGCGTGCGCACACACACAGACGAGTCGTGGGAGCAATCATCTGATAATGTCAACTGTCACACAAGGACAGACATAAAGCGTGCACACACATACACACAGGCGGAACAAAGGAGGAGAGGCTGGTAAACAATGCTCCACAATGCACTGTGGCAGAGACTTGAGATTACAAAAGAAAAGGTTTCCAATCGCTAGACATTCATTCAGTCCCTCACACACACACACAAACACACACACACACACGGCTGGGGTGAGAGAGAGGCAGAGGGACCTTTACGACATGCACTATGGTACACACAATGCCAGGCAGACCATTCTCTCACTTACTCTATTCATTCATCCAATTGCTCTTTTTCCCCTTCTCCCTCTCTCTGTCATCTTTAATGCACTTTAAAGTCCACATTTTTTCCTGAATGTGGTTTTTTCCTGCATGATGGGGATGTCGGTCATTTATCACCGAGTTGGTAATATAGGACAGACATGAGGGATCGGGCTGCACTCGTTGGCCCGGCTCGTAACGGCACCACTCACCCACTACACGAACTCGCACACACATCACATCGCATCACAATAGCCCGGATTCACACAGTGCAGGGACGGCTTGAGATTGAACCAACAGTGATGCACGCCTTCCAATCCCCTCTCTATGGACAATGAGAGGCTAGTAACAGCAACCCTGAGGCTACAGTTGTATGGATGTATGTGTGTGTGAGAGTGTAGTGTGTGTGTGTATATATTATATATATATGTAAGAGCATGTGTGCCGCTGGTGTTTTTCACTCAAATGCAAAGCTCTACCAAAAGATTTTCCTACTCAAATTTCTCCAAGAAAACTTGTTCTATCATTGAAGTGCCACAAATCACTTTCTTTCAATTTAATTAATGCAGCCTTAAAATATTCTAGTATCTAACATTATAGAACCCAAACAACTCATGAAATTGACATCCAAAATTTTTTTATCTTTGCTTCAATCTATTATGAGCCTTTTTGCAGTAGTTGCAAAAAAAACAAACTACCTGCTCATTTGGAATATGAAGCGCTGGTATTTGTTGGTCGTTCCCTACTTCCTGGTATTTTCCCCCTGGCACTGAAAACAACTCTTGTGAAACCTCACTTAAAGAAAAGCAACCTAGACCTGCATTCTTTTACGCTTCAGCGATTTCTTTCAGCAAAATCGGTGAAAAACGAGTCTTTAAACAACCGGGCCTTAGCTTTATACTACCTGGGCTTCGCAGGAATAAAATGTACAAATGACATTAATGTTCACTGAAACGAAAGCATAGGCATGGTTAAAAACGACAGTTAGGTGGGAACATGATTGATTAGAAAAACTTCCATATCACTAAGTGAATACATTGATGAAGTTACTGCAAGGGCTTCAACTGATGATTAATTTAATTCTAGATAAATCTGCTGATTATTTTCATGATTATTAGATGAATTGTTAATAAAAAAAAGTTTAAAAAAATGCTCATCAAGTTGTCATCAGTCCAAAAGCCAAGGATTATTCTTTTACTGTCAGTATATCCTAACATTTAAGGCCTGGAACCTACAAATCCTTGACATTTTTGCCGGAAAAATGACTGATATGTCTATCAAAATAGTTGGTAACGAATGTTCTTCGACCAATTATTCACCGCAGCTCTAGGTAATGTGAGACATGAGGTGTATCTTTTGAAACATTTGAAACACATCATCAAACTGTCAATCAATATGTCAAACTGGTTTGTTCTCAGCACAACAAAGTCTTTTACCTTTATTATGCTGAACATAGGATTTCTTTATGTTGATGATAGTCACCATAAAACAGAAGCTCTGCCCCAACATGAAGTGGCTCAAACCTGAAGGCTGAACATGGCAGGGTCTCCATGTTCTCACTACATCCTTGACTTAATAAAAGACTTTATGATAAAACAAGTTTGATTTGATTGGACATCATTTCTATCTGACTTCAATGCACCTCTTTTAGATCACTACTGTTGGTGAATGGAGTCTGATGAGGGCGTATTCATTCTATGAAGGCTTCAAGTGGAGACATTGGATGACGTCCATCTAAACCATTATCTTTATTTTTCTAGCGACAACATGTTTCTGTTGATTGTACTGCAAAAAAATAAGCAAAACTAGAAACTAAAAACAAAACTAGAAACAAGTGCAACTTGGGCATGGCTAAGCTCCAAGACCTGATAGCACAAATTTGATGGTTGAGAAGAGATGGGACCAGAGGAATGGGATGACAAAGGAAACATGACAGGCAGTCATATGCTCAAGACTCTTCATTTTGGCAAGGAAAGAGAGAGTCTTTCTCAGTGTGCACTGGGGAGGCTCATTTAATGCCAGATGGTACACATTCACATTGTGCCAGAGTTGAGTACGTGGCAATGTTAATGGCAATGTTAATAGTTTTCAACTGGAGAATGACACTCAACTCGAGCAAGGATGATTGACGAAAGTAACATGTGATTGAAGATCATTTCTACAGCAAAGTATTCTGTTGTCATTGTGAAGAGAAGAACTGAAACCCTCTCTCACAGCAGTTTGACATGACTAGGAATACTTTTACCTGCATGTATGTAAATTATATAGTTGCACATCTTGTTTTTCAAAACCACCAGCAGTGGCAGTTTGCTGTTGCGGTTGACCAACATCTCACCATGCCACTGGTTTAGCGTTTTTTTAAGCTGCAATGTTAGCGCAGCATGGCTCCTCATCTCGTTTTGTCTGTTTCACTCTCACCCACTTTGTAAGACTCTCTTCTCTTCACTAATTCCCTCTTATTCCATCTCCTGTCTCTTTTCCACAGTGGGTTTTCCTCTGTAGCCACCTATCTCTGTTTGTCTGTCGCCGACACACACCACCCGACACACAATGAGAGCCTGATTAATAAGTGTGTCTCTCCCTTGTTTCCGTAAAGTGTCAGAACAAGGAAGGCCATTTGAAAGGCACTTCAACCCAAATTATGTAGATTTATAAACAGCTTTGGACACATAAGGCAGCAGGAGGTGGGGGGTGAAGGGGGGTTGAGGAGTAGGACTGAATGAATATTCATGAATAGACACTTAAAACATATCCTCTCATGGGTCACCACAGGGGGAGAACCAGCCAATCAACTTCTTTTGAGACACTCTCTTTCTGCCACTGCACTTCAAGTCAGTCAAGTTGGTCTGTTTCATTGGCACGGATGTTGAAACAGCGCTGCCAAAGCATTTAAAAACCGTTGAATGAAAAGGGTTCCAAAATATGACAATTACATAACAGTGAAGAACAACCTGTCTATCACGCAGAAGAGTTAACAAAGGACTAGTGTCTTTTCATAAACAACCTCTGTCTTATGCGACAACATTTTTTAGTTTTTTACCCCTGACTTCTTAGCGACTGACAGTGTAGGGGTCCGGTCATGCTAGCATTTAAATGGAAAAATCAATAAAGTCAATAAATTCCAAATGGAATCACGATCATAAGTTGATTTGCTTTGATTTGTGGGGGAATAATAAATCAGAATACATTTTTTAGGCAAGCTGACATTCAAAGGAACAGACCAAGAGTCCAAAACCGGGGAGGCTACAGTTGCATATTAGCTGCGCATCAACACTTTTTTCAACAAGTTTTATGTAAGCTTCTCTGATGTAATCTAAACTGCTCCACAAAACAGGATTGATGAGCAGGCAGTTGAGAGGCAGACACCAATGGTACGAATATCGTTTCTGAATAAACTGTGTGAACTGCTAGCTTCCTAACTAGCAAGCTTGCTCACAGTTTGCAAGTTAGTTTGAGAAACAAGCTAAGACAGCTATTGAGATTGATTGCTCCTGGCTGGATAATGCATTAGCTGTTAACTCACTAGCAGCAATAGCCCTTCAAGTAGACCATACCAGGTCTGGGTGATTGGACAAAAACATTGGCTATTGGCTATGTCCATCACCAGTTCGCATTTTTAGGCAACATTTCAGGGATTGTTTGTCATTTTATTGAGTGAATTATGGTCTGCCTCCAAAGAGCAGGTGAACATATCAGCCATGGCTGGTTACTGGTCTGACAGTAGCCGGTTTGGGAAGTTTTAACATTGCTTAACCCTTGTCCTTACCTTAAGCTTCTAGAACCACATACTTTGTGATGACAGATCATTGCTGTGTCACTTTATGATGTGACTTGGCCTTTAGGATCTAGTGTGCTTCAAGCCAACAGTTGTCTGAATGCGTCTGTAGGCAAAAATCTTCATACTAGCTGAACAAAAGGAAAACTCTAAGGCAAGAGCAAAACGATTGCTGTCACTAAGAAAAAAGGGGATAACACTGAATGCTTTTGAACAATCTATCTCCTTGAATGCATTTATGACATTGCAATCAGTTGCCCTCACATAAGTTTCAAGAAGTAGTTGTGTTGAGGATCAAAATAAGAGAGCTTCATAGTTCCTTACCAACACACACCTGTACATAACAGTGACTGTCACATGATCAGTTTCAGAAAATAATTCAAATTGTTGGATGCAGTCCCCTCAGTTCTTACAACAGAATCAGGTTTCACTGACAATCTGAAAAGCACTTAAATTGAAGCATACCAGCAACCTCGCAGCTTCGTTCTGTAGCTTGATCAACTTGATCTGTAAGGAAATGGTGCACTTCAACCTCCTCTTTCAAATATAAATTTGTTAACTAATTATTTAGAGTACATTTTTAGCTCGCATCCCATTGACCAGACTGCAGTAAGTGGAGAGTCTCATATGAGATATCAAGCAACAGCTTTCATGAACAGGTTCTCACCACAAAGCCAAGCAGCACCCCTTCACCTCTTTGATGTAGCAACAGACGGAAACCAGGGTTACTGTACATCCAAAGTCAAACATCAGTGAATATTAAATAGGTAATTACATGTAGCAGCATTTCATTTCTAATTCTCTATTGCTTTCTATTGGCCCACTCTTGTTTCTAGTTTTCTCCCCACATCAAGGTCACTGCCATAAAAGACACACACACACACACACACACAAAAAGGGACAACGGAGGGCGAGCGAAAGGCTCTTCACAACAATGTGTGTCGTGGGCTGAATACTGAGCATAGCACAAAACAAAAGCATGAGCGACAGCCAGCTGGCTTGGCACCACTTGGCACGGGACGAGCCCGCTTGTCCTTGGCATGACAATGAAACGCACACATAGACACGCAGACGTAAAGACACACACACACAAATGTACACACAGACAATTTCTCCCTCTCTTCTCAGGTATAAAGAAAAGTGTAGCTATAGAGAGGCTCGACACTTAAAACAAGTTCTGTTCATCAGGTCCCAGTGAAAAGAAGCAGTGGCGGGCTACACCACACAAAC
Source organism: Diplodus sargus (assembly GCA_903131615.1). Lineage (NCBI taxonomy): Eukaryota > Metazoa > Chordata > Actinopteri > Spariformes > Sparidae > Diplodus > Diplodus sargus. The sequence continues at coordinate 1,630,781 of CAEMYA010000024.1, forward strand.
ACAACAGGGTCCTCTTTTCATCTTGGAAACAAGAGTGGGAAAAGGAACACAGAGGAACTTCAATGGGACTCTGGTGTGGAGGGAGCTGGACCAATATTTGGGGCAAGCTTTTACCTCAAGTGCAGTGTAGTGTTGGGTTGTAAGTGTTTGTGGGTTCAGAAAACTGACTTGAACTTGTGAGTAAAGGCCTGACAAGTTCTAGCCTAATGAAGAATAAACACCACTCAATAATGCAAACACTTTCTATTAGCAAACAGTCCTTGTCTCGTGGTTCCCTGTGAAAAGGATTTACTAAAGAGTGTGTAACTATGCAGACACTGGTCAATTTTACTTGACATTATCATTCTTTACATCTTCCTGACTCCATTTTGGAAAAACTAACTCGCTGACAGAAACCTAGGCGACATATCTTGATGGCATGGCATCCCCAGAAAATGGAATCAATGAGACACGGCTGCCGCCAGCTTACTAAACCAGCATAGTACATCTTGACATTGGTTTTTACATATTTCCTGTCGTGAAACTCCAAACTGCCACCCAGAAGCAGATAAAGCCTTATCAAAGACATTGTTCCTGAACAAAAGATTATTGTTCCACGTGATCGACTGCTGATTAAAACTGTTGGCGACACAGATTAGAAGCCAGTCATCAGCAAGGAGACACTGACAATCAGTTGGACTGCAGACTTACGCCTTGATTCCAGTCACCTCTCTATGATCTCACGTGCGCAACACGGTTTTGTTTCGTCCTCCACAAGGCTTCATACCACACCGAGCGCCTGAGCCTGCCTGATATTGTTGACTTGCTCAGATTATAATGGCCGTCATCATTTCCGGCTGCTGCATCGCGGCTGGAAAGCAACACAGTTGTACCATGTGGAGTCTGGGGGTTTGGTTTGTAGTTATACATCTATTAAATATCTGAAAATGGTGAAAAATGAGTCCGCCTCCTCAAACGTCCCTTTTTATCCAAAACCCAAAGATCTTCCATTTACTGTCACTGCAGAATAAAGAAACCAGAGAATATTATCACTCAAGAGGCTGGATTCAGAGACACTGACATTTTTTCTTTAGACATTATACAAAACAGTTCATGTACAAATAAAACATCTGCCAGTTAACTTAATAGACAACTGACTGATCAATTGTTGCAGCGCTACGATCGTCTTAACAGAAAATCACCTAAAAGCATTCAGTATCAGGCAAAACATACAGGTTTCTTGTAGGACGGCAAGTTAATAAACAAGTTCATTAACCCCCAAAATATTCCTCCTTAAAGAATGAGCTGGCAGGAGTTGAGCCATATTTCCCATACCAGCCTGTAAGGGCAGTCATCTGAGGCAGGACAGAGTGGTAAGTGGAGAACACACTGCCTCCCCCATTTTTTTTTGCGTGGCCCTAAATACTGTTATTATTCATATGGCTTACAGAACAGCAGTCATTGTACAGTTTACAGTAAGCAAACAGCTTATCACTTGTCCCTGTGACTCATACGTCATTCAACGTACATATCCCTTAATCATCAGCTGGCATGCAGAGTTTGAACAATGGTCGGCGTAGTGGTGCAGTAACCAAAGTGTTGCTAAATCGATGCCTAAGCGGTGACTACATACTCAGGTCGCTCATATAATTTATATACTCTTACTTTTAACAGCACCTACATCTGTAATGATTGTGTGTCACTGTGAGGGGGTTTGGGCAAGTCTGGCCATACACTACCAGCCATTGTGAAACATCCGTCTATATCTTAAGGCTAAATGTAGCTCCTTGAATCCCCGATGCCCCACCTCTAATTCTTAGCCGTTGAGACATTACTGCCAGCAGGGGAATAACGACATGACTAATGGCCAGAGTTAAATCTTCACATCCAGTTACAACGTGTCAATTCAAAAGCATGCGGTGAGGCTTAGCGATGCTGCAACACAGTAAAACCTTTTGAAGGATTTGATAGGACGGGGGCTGGCGTCAGGAAAATGGGTGAAAATGGGAGTGCCTTTGGTTTACTTATCCTCTGCAGGTTGACGACGTGTTAAATATGTGGGTAGAGATGAAATGAGACTACTGTGTGGACATAAAGGGAACACAGAAGGAGAGGAGGCTGGTCTGAAAAGAAACCAGAGGTACAAAAAGAGAGAGCAAGAGAGGGAGAAAGAGAGAGAGAGAGCGAGGGCCTCCTTACTCAGCAGGAGCTGTCTGCCAAGGCAGGAGTCAGGCAAGGGGCGAGTGTGTGTTTTGTGTGTGTGATGTCTGTGTGTGTGTGTGTGTGTGTGTGTGTGTGTGTGTGTGTGTGTGTGTGTGTGTGTGTGTGTGTGTGTGTGTGTGTGTGTGTGTGTGTGTAATGTAGGAGAGATAGTGGCCACGTGCCAAATACAATGACCCGCAAAGCTGGCAGGGCATCGGGTGGTTGTGAGTGAGCATGTGTGTGTGAGTGTATGTGTGTGTGTGTACGTGTGTGTGTCTATGTGCATAGGAATGTGTGTATGCTTGCATTCCTGGAACGCATGCTGCCGGTTTCTCCACAGTAACAGTGAGAGGAGGCAATAGACTCTGTCTCAACAGAGGGAGGGTGGGAGGGAGGGGGAGGACGAGTACGGAGAGGAGGAGGAGGCGTTGCTGTAAAAAGAGGGGCGATGGGGAGCAAACTGAAGATCAAATAAGGCGACGGAGCAGTGTTTTAATGCAATGACCTGCTCTAGTACAGCTCAGTTGAATCATGCGATTAATAAGACATTATTAGCCAGTTCTTTTTTATTGTGTACCACTGGGTCTATCATTTTTGTGGACTCGTCATCGCACTGTTGCAGGGTTGGCAGTTCAATCACCTGTGTCAAAGCATCTTCGACAAGACACCTCACCCCAGAGGAGAGCTGCAAGTTTAGCTGATTAATCAATTAGTCAGTTGAAAGAAAAAATGTATTGCCAACTCTTTTGATAATCGATAAATGATTCAAGTCATTTTTGAAGCAAATATGCTGATTCAAGCTGGATTTGCTGCTGTTCTTTGATATCTATGATAGTAAATTCAGTTTTGAACAGTTTTGAGGTTTTGGATTTTTTTGGTTGGACAAAAGCAGCAATGTGAAGATGTCACATTGGGCTCTGGGTCTTTTTTGACATTTTGTTGACTAAACGATGAATCTATTAATTAAAAACAACCAGCAGTTGCAATCCTACCCCCAAAGTTTATTTTAAGTTTACTGTGCGATAAAGGAAAACTCCACTGACTACTTTTCCACAGCCGCTTACCACATGAACCGTGATGGGATTACGACAAAAAACATGTTATATCAGGCCGCATTCAGGAAGGAAATTACAACAGTGCCTTTACATGTGTACTTGCAGTGCATTTGAGTGATCAATTTACTTAGCGGAGGGAGCTGCTGGTTTTCTGGGAAATATTTTGTGCTGCTATAAATTCAAATTCAAATGCTTTCTTTTGAGAGTAGCCACTGGTGATTGGATGCTTCTTATCAAAATGCACCTTGGGAGTCATAATTAACTTCTCTCTGCACGTTTTTATGCAAAGGCTTTTATAACCAGGAGCTTCCATCCAGCTGTCAACCATTTTGCAACTTTATCTTTAGTGAGTATTATGTGTAGAAATGTTAATATTAAAGCTAGTTATAAGAGGTTTATTACTTGCAGTTGTTACAGGAACTTGTTTCAAGCTTGATCAGATAAAAATAGAATATTGATATGAAGCTATACGCCAAGATATGTGTATAAAGACTACATTACAATAATGTTTTCTGAAGTACCTGACTGTTCTAGCTAAATTAAATTGACTATGAATGTCTTTTACAGTACATGGTCATCTCCACGAGAGGTAAAAAAAAAAAAGGTCGGCATCTGAATTGTCTGCTATCCATAAAATATCATCACAGTATCAACAATACAAAATATTAAGGAGAGCATTTGTTCAGAAACATTGTGATATTGGGCTTTGTCAACATAGCCCTGCTGGAAGCCGGTAGACAATAGAGAGAAGTGGATGATTGGACACAAACCAGAAGGAGGATGAGAGCTGGAGAATGTGTGTTTCTATGCATGTGTGTGTTGCTGATTTTCTTAGTTGGAAGAAGCACTGGTCCCATCTGGCAAGGACACAAACACACACCCACACGAAAACACATACACACACACACACACACACACACACACACACACGAAAACACACACACACGAAAACACACACACACACACACACACACACACACACACACACACACACACACACACACACACACACACACACACACACACACACACACACACACACACAGCCATTGTCTGCAGGAGGGAAGAGGGTTAAAGGGTCCCCCTCCCTCCCTGCTGACTCCTGGATGCTTGGAGCACTAATCCTGTTATCTTCGTCCCAATAAGAAATGAATTAATGAATAGAGCTTGGAAAGACAGTGCAGAGTGCTCGGCGACAGCCCTGCATGGAGGCCGGCGAGCTAACAGGCACTGCCTGCTCTAGTTTAAATTAGCAGAAAACACTGGGAGGAGATGTAGTTTTCTCTCCTCATTTAAAAAGGAAATAAGGCCGTGTAAACACTGTGCTTTCCAAAAACTGAAAAAATAAAAGACTTTATCTGACAGTGACAAACCATTATAGGTCTGCCTGGGTAAGAGCCTCGACTAAATGCTAACAGTAATGTAATGCATGGTGGTGCACAGGGTAAATCTGTGATCAGAGCCACTTTACCCACAGGGGCCATTAAAGTTTCAGACTCCCAGTGGAAATTATGGAGAGAATCCACAAAGAATAAAACCCACAGAGAACCTGTCTGATGGCGCACACACTTTGTGAAGTGAACTTCCTGTTATAGTTTACAGTTAAATTATCTTGTTGAAAAGGAACCTATTGGTTCTCAGGACCGGCCACTTCTCTCAGCTCATATAAATTCAATCAGATTTAATGAGCGACCAGCCTGATGGAAAATGTCTTTGACTCTCCTTAGGTTGTATCTAGACCAACATTAGCACTGCGGCGTAACATGTGCGCCATCAATAAAGTCAAAGACATAGCAGGGATTTTTCCGCTCTCAGCAAGAAAAACAGTATCATCAGCAGAATTGTTGATGCAGACTCAAGTCTTGCCATATGACATTGCAACTTCTAAGGCGATGCACTATGTTGGCCAATTAAATACATTCCAATGTATCCCAAGTAGAACACCTCGTAGCATGGGGCTTGTAGCCTTATGCTAACTGTACAACTACAGCTGCCATGATTTCTACAAACAGCATTTCAAACTGCTGACTTGTTTCTTTGTGTGTGATGAATGTTCAAACTGTTATTCTTGGTTCTCGCTAGCCCTTTGGACCAACACACAACGGTGCTGTGAGCCTTTTGTCAGCACCTCAAGGTTTGTATCTGAGTGCTTTGTCCCTTTTACACACAATCACCAATGCTCATGTAAATGCTGGCTGAGATAAATTGACACTTAAAGCCAACATAAGTGGATACAAAAGTACACGCAGTTCTTCACACACAGATAGATTAAGACAGACGCACGAGGCAAAGTATTCTGGTGATGAACCATTGGTGCAAACGCCTTCAGAAGAGAGTACAAATGAAGACGAGGGTGGTGAGAGTGAGCCTTTTATAGGCTAGATACTGGATATTAAAAGAAAGATGATCAGGTGGAGTTTTCCTTTCTTGTACAGTCATTCACACACAGTGACTTCAGTGTGTGTTCGTGCATAGCTTTTATTACAATGCCCCAAACCTGCCCCTGTATGAATGAAAATACCTTTCCTTTGATGCAAAACAGCCCAGTCTCACTTTAAACCCACGGGGAACAAATGCCTGATCAGTTCCGTGAATACGTACTCAGGACTGTTCGAGTGTCTGTGTGCATGGGTGGAAACCTAGCCCTGTTGGCAGCTCAAATGTCTCTCGTTGTAATTTTTTTTAGGAAAAAAAAGCCAATTGACTGTGTTTCTATAATAAGCTAGGAATGAAATACCTGAAATACAATGATGGAGCGGCAAATGGCCCACAAAGAGAGCCTCTAAGTTTTCAAGCTCGGGGTGAGGCAGGTTCATGGAGTGTGTGAAAGAGTGACAGATTCAGACACTGAGATCTTATAGCTGCTTTCTGGTGTCATAAACACTCCCTCTCTCTGCTTTGAACTCAATAGAAATGTCACAGCAGCCTGTCCTTGCATGTGTGTGTGCGTGCGCGCACACTCACAGTATTTATGACAAAAGAAGAGGTCCTTTCAGTGTGAGGACCTTAGGGAGAAGAGACAGACAACTGGGGGAACTCCCCCCGAAGTTCGCAGACAGCCATGACACAATACTGCAGGGAGCAGGGAGAGAGACTTGACTACAAAGACAGAAAGAGGCCAAGAGGAAGAGAGAAAATATTCATCGCCAATAAATGGAGTTTAGCATTCGAAAACTACCACTACAGCTATGTTACTCTGCTGATAGTTCATAGTTTGATTGAAGTTTTTTATATTCTTCACAGTCACCACATATTTTTCATAGTGAAAATCTGGAAGGGACATCATGTCATAATTCAGAAAACAAAATGTTTATAACCCGACAGCTCAGGTTAGCATTTGACCACTTCCCAATGGAAGCCAACAGGTTATCAAATACTGTGTGTTGTTTTACCTTGTAATCTGGCCCGATTATCCACTGTCTGTAAAAATGCTGATCAATCAGGAAGTGGTGGATTGAAAACTATTTTTCAAATTATTAATTATAACATTTAAAAAATGTATGCTTTGATTAATATGTTTATTACTTTTTCAGTTGATCAATAATTAGTTTAGTCTTGAAAATGTCCTACACAGTTTCTAACATCTTGAACTGTCAACCGCAACTGAAGTGATTTTGTCAGCCAGTGGTCAGGTAAGATTTAACTAACTGGAAAAAAGACATTTTTGCTTATTAAATACACAGATTTACAAGATCAGCTCCTCACACTGGTTGATGTCAGCCTTTGGTCTTCAACCTGGATTGTCAGGAGGGCTGCACCTCCAGATTTCGAGAGATTTTACCTAATTTACGGGATTCATCTATGTACCTCGTTGCCATGGGGAATGTAGCTTCACACAATAAAGTAACAGGTTTTCACTGAGTGCCAGCAGCATTTAGAGCTGGTCCTGGCAAGCCCTGCGTGGCCTTTCTTGGCTTTTGGAAAAATGACTCTTTCTTGGCTCTGTGGTATTTGATATCAAAAGCATTCTTCAGCCTCCTACTAACTAGTCATCTACAGTTGCGCTGCTGTCTATTGAGCCTGCTGAATCAGTCACCTGGCAACACACTAAAACTAGTGCCCGGTTTCACCTCGGAGATTCAATACACCGAGTCAGACTACCAAAGGTTCTCCTAACTGGCATGCATAGCAACCGCATTTCAAAACACCAGTGGGCAGCTTTTATTTTTATTTGTTGATTCACACAATACTTCAGGCAACAGTAAAACCTCCGCTTTGAGGCAGACAAGCTGGACGGTGCAAGAGGCAAAGCTGCGGGGTGTTTTGACTGGAATTAGTTTAGCTTAGGCTGAAAAGAAAGGTGGGGAGAAGGAGGAGAGAAAGAAAATGAAAAGAGCAGGAACTGGACAATTGAGGAGGGTCTGATCATAGTCTTTTGGTTTTCCCACCATGAGACACACATGGGACAGTGGCCCCGGGCCTCAGTAACCACTGGCTTCCAACTGAAATGCTCTTTGTAAGTTAAAAGGTGTGCCTGGCTCAGCTATAGACCCCTGCAACAAAAGCAGTGGTTAAATAGCATGGCAACCCCCCTGGGGATGTAGGACAGGGTCAGTCAGTGTATGCAGAGTGTGTGAGTGGAGTTAAATACTGTTAGTTTAGTGTGTATGGGAACAGTATTGAGATTGCATTAAAACCACAGAGTAGTGTGTGTGCGTGAGTGCATGTTGCGTGCTGCGTGTATGAGCTGATATCTGGATAGTGTGGCGGCCACAGGGGAAGCAGCTAATAGTCATGAATGTGAACAGGCATCTGTTACTGTGGGGCCTCTGCTGCTGTCTGTCTCATGACCCCAAAACCAAGAGACCGCTGCTCACTGCACCCAGAACAGCCACTGCACGTGGTAACCATCCCGTTTAAGAATGATCAACCAAACTATACATCTATTTAAAGAGCTGTTTTAGTTTGTATAGCGTTTATTTTCAATTCCTACATAGCATTCAATCTGCACTTAATAAAATATCTATTTTAACAATGGATCAAATGTCTCAGCGGTTGGTTTGGTTTTCTGGCTCGCAATTTTTACGGTCTTGGTTCAGCCTCAGTGCTCTCATGAACTTCGTCTCCAGCAGTGGTAAGAGTTTTTTATATATATATATATATATATATTGTGTTGTGATAAACCCACTGTAAAGTTAGCAACCAGCTAGTGAAAATAATCGAGCATTTAACAGCTGGAGAGCTGGAAGGAGTAGGAATATTTGACTTGTAGAAAAATGTAAGGCCAACAAGACATTTTTTTACTTGCTATGTAAATCAAGGCCCCCCTGGCAGCTGTTCTGTCTCACATTAAAAAAAACAAAAAACATCATGATGACTTTTAAATGTTGCTCAACAAAGGAGATAGGTGATGAAGGAATCCATAATCACATTAAGGTTGCCACTTTTGTCAGACGAAATCAGGAAATGGCTCTCCTTTATCTAAAGATTAAAAAAGTTTTACAGCTCGACTCAAATTCCTTTTAGCAACTTCTTTCACCAAAAGCCCATCAGCTGCAGAGCAACAAGGTCAGGTCAGTGAAACACAATCTGCACGGCCCTAGGAGACGCTCCAACTGCAAAAAAAGACTTGTGCTGAAAACAGACTGCAATCAGCTGCTGGATGCAAGCTGCTTCTGTACCTCGTGTTGGCTCAGACATCACATTCAGTCTGATCCAAAACACACACCAACTACAGATTGTTCACGAGCAGATGTGAACTTATTCCTTAATCTAATCTTAACCTCAGAGCATTAAAAGAACAAAGTGGCCAAAATAATAAAATAAAATAAATAAAAGTCTTATTGTCAAATTCGTCACCGCCACCCAGAGAAAGCTACAGAGCTGGCTCTTTAATGACAGATTCAATGGACATCGCAGGTAAGGAGGAAAGGAGAAAGAGAGGGATAACTCAGAGGACAAAGAGGCCAAGTCAAGGTTAAGTAGCAGCTCTGACACTCGCCACAACAGAAAGGAGACAGGGACTCCAATCAGACAGAATTATCCTGACAAACCCTCTCCAATCACACAGCCAACCAGATGCTACATCTCTTTGCTTTTCTCTCGTCTGTTCTCTTCTCTGCCCGTCCAGTCTGAATGAAGAGATGAAAGATGATTAAAGGTAATAGCCATGAATATGCCTGTTAGCCACTTTGTTTCATCGCAAAAGTGGAAAGACTAAGGGCGGAGAGGTAAGAGTGAACTTGGTGAAGAGTAATGTCTGTTTATTGTTGCATAATGCTGCTTTAAAAGCCCTGAAATCAGCTCATTTGTTACCTCCCCCATCGGAACATGTCCTATAATGAATATGAATACTGTAACACCAGCAGGTGCACAAAACAGCTGAACGATCCTATTTTTAAACGTCTTTGACTTTTCTAAATCAAGCAATGAAACAAAAAACACAAAGACTAAAACAAAGTAAGATAGTAACTGAGGTTATACTTATGAGATCTCCGTATCACTTTTGGAATAGATTTCTGAAGTCTTTTTATGACATACATGGCATTGCGTCTGCCTGTACATAAAGCTGCAACTTAAAGGTTGTAGAAAGTGCGAAACGCAAAATCCAAACAACACTTCAGAGCTGATGTGGAAACATGGAGGGCAGCGCCTGCTCAGGCCTGTATGAACTGACCAATCAGAGCAGACTGGCCATTTTGTGAGGAATTAAAGAGACAGGCACTAAAACAGAGTATAAAAACAGGTGCTACTGCAATGGACAGCATGAGAAACATAACATCATGTTAACATGTTCTTCTAGAGACCTAAATTAAAAGGATGAAACTTCATATGAGGATTATATAGGGCCTCAATAGTCTTTGTTGTTCTGATTTGACAACTGATCAAACATCAGGAACAGTAAATTAAGAGTACATTTATTCTCATATTACAGCAAGTGCTGCAAAATACAGATTTACTTATATGAAAAGGCCATAGTTATATTCAGCAGTGGCACAAAAAAAGGAATTACATTAGTTAAAAAAAAAGTTGTGTGGAACATCCACGTTTGACGTTTTCAATTAACCAATCACATGAAAGGATGGTTTTGCTGTCCACCAATCAGCAATGTCTGTTGGGAACCTGCAGATGCCTCCGGAGAAGAGGAGGAAAAACTTGAGAATATGAAAGTGCTTTTTAGTGTTAGAAGCAGATGAGATAAGATACCATTTAATTGCTTCTTTCATAAGCGCAGCTTTAATCCCATTGTTACAGCAGTGGTGTTTCATCCCACTGATAACGCACAACACTTTGAACGCTGATTTACTTACACACACACACATATACACACACACGCACACACACACGCACAGTACATATACACACAAAGATTTCCTTTCTGCTGCCATGGCAGAAAAAGTGCTTAGCGTGCCAGAAGCTCCCTTTTTTGAGGCAAAATTTAACTAGGTGAAAATTAGACTTTAAAATCAAAAAAGAAGTGAACATACAGATCACGCTGTGTGCTTGTGTGTGTGTGTGTGTGTGTGTGTGTGTGTGTGTGTGTGTGCATTAGAGAGGGGAACACAGAGATAAAGGGGGGTAAAGCAAGGGGAGGAGAATTTCAGATGGGATGTTGGATCTTTTTCTGCATTCATCACAGTCTCCGTCAAGGTCGGGACTGAAAGTAACCAAAAAAAAAAACAAATCTAAAAAAAGAAAGTGTAAATAAAAAACAAAACTTAACATCCAAAAATGAGACATTCTCTTCCCAGTGCAATCAAATTTGCATTTCAGAAGAGTTTTCAGGCTTTGTAAAAGATCACAAACACACACACACACGGCCCCCCTCAGTTTACAGGACAGAGCAGGACCCCCAGAGACAAAACTCCACCAATGGACCCAAGCACACACACAGATACACACCCACACACTACAATGGTCCTGTGGTGTAAGGCACTACAGAAGGCACCTAATCCTATTACAGCATGACAACTACTAGAAACCCTGTATTCACTGATATATGCCCACGCTTGCACACACACACACACACACACACACACACACACACACACACACACACACACACACACACACAGAGAAAAGGAACAGGAAATAATTCACAGCCTTAAAGTGGACATTTAGTAACCTATTATGTGCTTCCAGTGATGGACAGTTTACTGGCCTCATCTGAACTGACAGTTTAAGTGGTTTGGGTTCAAACGTCTTGAGGCCATCTTACAAAGGTAATGTTTCAAACAGCTGCATTAGCAAGAGGGTTTTTATCCAGGATCCATTTGTTCATTATGTATCTGTGGAAATTTATTTACAGCTGTACAGAGACCTGACTTGGTCTCTCCGTATGTGTGTGCGCCGGTCTGCTCAGAGTACAGCAGAGCCCAGGAACTGATGTTTAGCAAAGGGCTTGGTCAACTGTAGGAACAGCTCTTGTCCCCCCTCAAAGGTGCACCATAGTTTTTGGTGGGACATTTTAAACCAGATTAAAAAAATCCACGTTCATTGATTTTCAAGACTGAATAAATTAATAAACAAACTGTTGTCAAAGGGACAAAACAATTGTATTCATTTACTTTGTTAATATGTTTTCAGGAATCTTCTAAGTAGCCAGATTTCTAGTTTCAAACTGCATTCTGGGGGCCGTACAACCTTGAGGACAGCTCAAGGTTCAGTTATTCAGTTATTGAAACAAATTAAATAAATATTTCAAATAAATATATTTCTGTGTTTTTATTACTGGCATATTACATTTGAGTTTAAATTTAATTTCCAAAACTACATAATGCACCTTTCTCAGTATGATTCATTTGTGAGGTCAGTCAGTATCCCAGTACTATTCATTTATTTATTTATTTATTCAAAAAGTTTCATTAGTTAGGGTTTAAATATTTGTGAGTGGCCCTGATCTGTGCTGGGATAACATGACTGTCAAAAAAGCTACATCTCTCTGCAGTTAATGCTATCTTCTACACTCTCCCGCATCAAAATAGGTCAAATACCAGTGGATGTAAAACCAAAAACACTACTAGTACTACGTACAAGTCATGTTCCCATTGCTCTTCTAAATGGCAAGTGCAACTTCATAAACTATTCAGGGCCAGGCTGATATTCCTGAGCTGTAACAAATAACTTATGTTCCTGTCCTGAAGGAAGGCAGAAGCCAGTGAAGTTTTTCTTTCAAGCTGTTTCCCAGCAGGTCAAAGAACACGCTGCAATACTTCCACTTCTCTGGAAACTGCTGTAATCACAAGGTATGTTTGCCAATAAGTGATGAACATTTCCTTCATTGTTATCAGTACTATTCACAACTGGCTCAATGGACATTCCCATTGTTGTATCCTTTACGTGACTTAAGTACGTCAATTCTCAAAAGTGTAAGAGATTGCTAGGGGTCATCGCAATGTTTTTTTTACATATATAAAATTGGGCATTCAGCACCTGCCATGCCCACTTAATTTTGTACATAATAGGCCTTTAGAATTGTGTGGAAATGATGCCAGACTTATGCCAGTCTAAAGGAACGTTGGACAAAAAAAACACATCCACTCTGTCTGGTTCCTCCATCTTTGTTTGGGTGCGCGATGGAAGAGGGGTGAGGAGGGTGTGTGAATAGACGGGCAAGAAAAGGGCACAGAGACACTATAAGAGGAGGAGGGCAACATTGTGTGTGTGTGTGTGTGTGTGTGTGTGTGTGTGTGTGTGTGTGTGTGTGTGTGTGTGTGTGTGTGTGTGTGTGTGTGTGTGTGTGTGTGTGTCTGTCTGTCTGTCTGTCTGTCTGTCTGCTCATACATGTGTGTAAAAAGGTTGAGAGGTCTCGACCAGACTGATCCTCACGGCTGTTGACCACATTAAT
>CAEMYA010000024.1:1643865-1655479 GCA_903131615.1 Diplodus sargus
GTGTGTGTGTGTGTGTGTGTGTGTGTGCATGGGGTGGGAGCTTGTCCTCTTCTGTCCCCTGTGTGTGTGTGTGTGTTGCTGCACTTGACTGCTCCTATCAATTCAATTTCATCCCTCCCTCTGCTCCCTTCTTTTCTAAGGGCATCCCCCTCCCCCACCATAGATCTCAGTAGTCTCTCTCCCTTGCTCTCTCTCTCCCTGTGTGTGATGGACTGCTGAGAGCCTAATGAGGTCCCTCCCTCCCCTTTGGCTTTTTGTGACTGGAGTGTGTGTGTGTGTGTGTGTGTGTGTGTGTGTGTGTGTGTGTGTGTGTGTGTGTGTGTGTGTGTGTGTGTGTGTGTGAAGGGGGGAGGGAGAGCCAGAGGTGACAGGTTGGTTATGTACTTGTACATTTGCCTTTCAGCTCTCATCTTCCTCCTTCCTCTCCCTCCTTCCTTCCTTCACACTCTCTTCTCCCTCTCTTCTGTCTCGCCCCCCCCCCCCTTCTTGTCTTTTCCCACCCATCCCATAGCTGCCCTGGCCCTTTTTCATCCTCGCCTCCTGTCCTCCTCCTCCTCTCTCTGCAGTCAGTCTTACCATTCATTTGTCGGCGAGGCTGCAGCCTAATGGGCCATAGCAGGCCTTCCACTAAAGAAACCCACACAGAGTGCTGTTATTAGCAGGCAGGGAGATAAAGTGGAGAGGGCGGCAGGCGGACAGACAGAGGAAGGAGGACAGAAATTGTGGAAAATACAGCAGAATGATGTAGAGAGAAAAAAGGTAAACTGGGGTGATTCACATTAATGCAGCGTTCAATTAACAAATGCTGAGGAGGCAACTTCCACACTCCAGCAGACGACTCTGTCCTCAGCTGCCTGGCTCTCTCATGGAGGAAGAGGCCATCAACAGAGCAACACGACCTCTTATAGAGTAGCTAGGTGAGTCAGAGTGAGGGAAAGGCTGATGGGATACATACATCCTCTCAGAATTGCAATAAAAGGGCCGCTGTTTGTTGAAGTTTGAAAAAAATGTATGCAAGGTTTTCACCAGTTTTCACAATTTTTTAACCACAAAATAGGATGTTTATTCCCATGGATAAGATTGAGTTTTACTTACATAGTGCAAGAAATGGCCAACAATTGCTACAAGGTGACAGGTTGTAAACAGGCTAACAGTTTGGCAAGCTTTGGCTAAAACGATGCAATATGTGTGTGTTTTCGCAAAACGGCGTTGTCGTCTGGACGGGGCCTTAGTTTCCACACATGCTTATATTAGTCAATGTCTGCTTGCGGTACAATCAAGCAATTGTTTGTTTGCTTGTTAGCCATGACAACGTTTTCAGGCCTATGTCACCTATATGTTTTACAGCTTCTTCTGCTGCCTCAAAATGCCAAAATTGTAATGAAAGAAGCTTGGCTATCACATAATTATCACTTACAGGAATGGTGTCCACAGTTATGAAATTAAACTTAGTTGTACTAGCTAGTGTATCCTTTAATAACTTAAATCAAGCTGTTATAGCTGGTATATGTTATATAGTAGGTTACAACAGTTTGTTTTAAATGTTTTGGTTGAACAGGACTTCATTTAGTTTAAGGACTGCCATGACTCTCCAGAAAGCAAAGAGATGCTACTGATCCAATGTACAAATCTTCATCATGGATTAATGAATATGAGTTGTGATCAAGATTAGCTGAATGCAGTACTTATCAATTCACTGAAGTGGTTTTACTTTATCGTTGGCAGCTGTATGTAAACGTAACTACAGAGACAGACTGATAAAGTGGGACACACAGGAAAATGGGAGTGGCCAAGACTATTTGGACCTTTAGGGGGTTAAAGAGTGAAATGCTGGTCACATTTCAGATTCACACAGTGAACGACTCAGAATAATTCTGCCACACAGGAGGCCCCGGCCCATTTGCTAATGCACACTGACAGTCTGAATCACCATAATAGGGGACTTGGTCTCTAAGTGATATAATTATTCGCAGTTTTAGCGCTAAGTGCTTCCTTATCCACACGTTTGGGAAGAGAAAGGGAGCAATGAAAAGCAAAAGATGACCAGGGGGAGAGAAACCTTAGCAGTCAGAAAAGATCAGATCACTTGAAGTGGTCACTACTGACAAATCGCATATTAAATACAGCAGACAGAAAATGTTTTCATCCGCAAGGAACATGACACAGCCATGTAGAGAGCGAGCACATCTGTAAGCCATGACAATTATAAGCTGCACACATGCAGAAGGAATTTAAAAAGATATGCAGCATGGTAGTTGACTCTCATTTCCTCAGATCAAAGTCATCCAAATGTATGGAAATAGTTTCTAATCCAACTATAATGGATGTCTCACACACAATGGACTCCTATGGGCCCTCGTCTGTCTTGTTGGCAGTAATTGCACTGTTGTTGAGAGGGGCTTTGAGTGCTGCTGAGATTGGAAAAGCACATAGGATACAGGCACTCGCTGCAATACACAACTGTGTGTGTATTCAAAAGAGGAGAGATGACTATCAGAGTCTGATATCTATGGTCTACGGCTGCCCATTTCAAGTGGAGATGGGCAACACAATAAAGCACCCAATTCACTGCATTCAAAAGAAAGATGGAAGGCATCAGCATTGAGATCAAGAAACAATCAGGACTACCTAGCACAAAGCAAAGCATTATGGGAAAGGGCTAGAGTACTCTATTTGAAATGCTACAGATGTGGAACTAAAAAAATATTACCACATTACTTTTAAGATTCGTTAAAGCAGCTCTTTTCCATTCATTGCCATATATAATTTGTATTCATGCTGTGAAGGTCTGTAATGAGAACAAGGCCACATTATTCACAGTGCAGTATCCCCAAAACTGGTTCCACTCTGCCAGACAGATCCTACCCAGAGAGCCACAGCAGATGATCATGTACAGAGCAGAAGGTCAAATCTAATATAATTTGCTGCAAAAATCCCTGATCCTTTTAATGTTATGGTTTAATCATTGTATCTGCTCTATGACTGCACTTTTAGCCTACAGAGATGGAGAGACAACATTTTTTACCTACCAAAATGAATTTATTAACATGTTGCATCTTGTTTATAAAGCACGTTTGATGGTAGGTTGGCTTTATATGACGCCAGGTTTTTGGTTTTTATGCTAGGCTTTGCTAAGCTAACTAGCTGCTGGCTCTAGCTTCATATTTCTGATCATGCATCCAATATGCTGCTGCTCATTTCTGTTAAAAAAGCTGCAAACTTGCCCCGTGGCTCATACCATCTTATGTCAAAAACACTTTAACTATCCCTTTAAGCTTTTTTGGCCTTGTCCAAAATTGCTTGCAGCTAATAAAAAAGAGGATAGAAAGACACACATATCTTGACACACACCTTGAGTAAGGGTTCTGCTTCAAAGACTTCTATCCAGCCATCAAGTAATCAATAGCAGCACAGATATAAGCAGGGAAGTGCTGCCTTCCCCTGAACAAGTTAAAAAAAAGGATGAAGGAAAATAAATTTGGACTCAAACAAATGAAGAGAGGCTTTAAGTTTTAATCAGGGGTAAAAGTATTCAATAACTCAAGACTGTCGAGGTCTAAACTTCTTCAAGTTCTAGACATAACTTTGCCTTTCATGTGACTAGTGAAGGGTCCAAATAAAAGAACAAGTCTCCAAATAGGTCTACCCCCAAGAGATTTACCTTTTTGTTTTCTTTTAAACAATGCTACCTGTCACTGCTTTCCTCCCCCACTTGAATCATCTTGGATTTCCCCCTCCTGTCGTGTTCCATGCCACAGGCATCGCTTTTATTTTTATGGAAATGCCTCACTTAATCTCATGTGGGATGAGTTATGAGATTATATTACATGAAAAAGTAGTATAGAACTGTCATGTATATGTGGCCGACAACCTGATCACAGCACCGGGTTTGATTTGGGTCTATTTTGCATTTCAAATACGCCCTTCTCCTCCGTGTCTGTCCATTTCTCTCCTTTCTCCCCAACATTTGTTAGGCAATTACAACCAAACGAGGACATAATGGTCCAGTCTGCAAGCCTCAGCCGTCTCTTTCAAGTCCAGCCTTTCTCTGAGACATGGACAGGGGCCAAATGTGTACAACAACCATAGTAAACACACACTTGGACACACAAACACACACACACACACACACACACACACACACACACACACACACACACACACACACACACACACACACAGAAAGCCAATAAAAGACAGGTGTGGAACAGTGCAATAACGGAATACAGCAGACTGCCGGCTTCAAAAGCTAAAAGGACAAGGCCACCATTGATCTTGGCTGATAATTGCACACCCACTACGCAAGGTAAAAGCACTAAAGGTGGAGGAAAACATACAAAGCAATACACAGGATGGGGAGGTATGAAAACAGGACAGGGGTAGTAAAAACGTGTTTGCTGTGTGTTTTTATCTCCTCACATGTGGAGATACAACACAACCTCTATACACACACGTTGTACAGTTATACAACTAAAAGAAGGGGGCTGTTGTTGAGGGACGGAGTGAGCAAACAGTACCAACGGCAAAGAATGCCATTTTTGCTTGCTGCTGCTGCAAACAAGACCGGAGTTGAAATGGCATTGCTGGAAAAATCGCAGCAAAAATGTGGCTGGAACACCTGAGGCCAGGTTTAAACAGAAAGCACATGAAGGAAATACACACAGGGAAAGAATTAGAACAATGCTGAAAAAATCTGAAGGATAAAGCAAGAATGGAGGTATGATGCATTTTAAAGTAGTGGGTATTGTGAAAGTAATACATCCATTTCAATGGATGTTGGTTTAAAAACTATAATATAGGCAGTGTTTCATTAATTCAATATTGATTTAGGTACTTTGTATTGGTTTCATTAACACAGTACAGACTGTTAAGCTCTCAGAAGCAAATTGTGTTTTGTGATACTGGGCTACATAAATAAAACTGACTTGATTTGACAGGGCTGATCATACTTATACCCATATAGTGAGAGCTTTTCCATTTCCTGGTTAAAATTTCTGTTTTCCCAGGGGAGCTTTTTCTTTTGCAATGAAGGGATGCTCTCTAACTCAAAGGTTCAGATAGTGGAACAGCAGGAGCTTGCAAAAACTAAGATGAAGAAAGACTTAAAGCTCAAGTACTCTTGAAACAAACAAGCTGTTCCAAGTGGCCACACTAAACGGTGGGGGAAGAAGCTATGAGAGGTAGTCAGAAAAAAAAACAACCATCCGATTCCAAAGTCAAACGGTGTGGACAAAGACAGATTCAGACACAGATGGACGATCTAACATGCTTATATGAAACTAAGTGAGGCTATTAGGCTTGCGGGATGTCTTCACATCATTGTGAACTACCCACAAACCTCTGTATGCACGTGATTGCAGCGGACCCAAGCCTTTTCGAAATTTGAAACATTACGGCCTGTGGCTGCATGCCGGTCTTTGTCAACGACTGGCTTGGTGGTCTGAGGAACCCCCAAACTGATCACTTCCTCTTCTCCTTCCTTCAAAAACACAACGGGCAAAAATGAAGCCCATGTATTGTTCAAAGATAATTGACTGTGTGTCTCATCACCAACTACTCCCAAATATTGATACTGTGGGTTTCACAGGTCGTCAAATACTGATGCTTTGGGTTGGTAGGCCGGGCAAACCACCAACCCAAGCATCAGCATTTGACGCTTTGGGAAAGAAATTTAGCAATCAATTGTCCTACAAACTAAGCTGAGGCCAGATGGACCAGGCAGAACTTGATGTTAATCACTAAGAAATGTGAACAAGATAACAGCACTGGACCCACTGTTCATACTGATAAGTGTAGAGCACTTAGCAACAAGACTGAGACAAAAGATGAATCTGTGAATAAGCACTTTCCTATTCCTCTTCCATCATGCTTTTTGTGTCTCAAATGCAACATACAGATGGTCGCCTTGCTGTCTGGTGCAGGAAGCCCTCAAACAACAACCTCTGATTAATGATTTTATATAATCAGCCCTTATGCGCTCTCACACACGCATGTGTACAGGTGCCTCTCCCCTTTGATGAATACAACAACTGAGCATCTTCCTAATGGCCTCATCTTTCACAAGCCTCTCGGAGAGCTAATAAGAGTGCGGGGACGATTTGTTTTACCGATTTTCTCTTTTCGAGTGTGGCGGGCATGGAATTAATTACGCTGATTAAATATTGTCTGTCTGTGTTGTGCACTGGGGAAGTGTTGAAGGCAGACCATGTGAGTGTGTGTATGCGTGTGTCTACGTGCATGTGCGTGCTAAGTGGCTAAAGTTGTGGCTCAGAATGGATTCTACTGTGCATATACATGGATAAATAGATAAAAACAAATGCACTTAAGTAGGAAAAAAAAGATGTGCTTTTGCAATTTAATGTTCCAGCATCCCGCTGCAATATTGTAGTGAAGGTTAAAATACTTACAAGAAAAAAATGTACCATTTCTTTATTCAAATATGATGATGAGCATTTAAATAATAATAGCAGTTTTATAAAGCACTATTCCACCTCAAGCTTTAAGGGCTTTCCATCAAAAACAAAAAGAATTGGAAATTAGATTACATTTACGCACTAAAACGTCATAATAGATGACTGAAAACACTTAAAACATACAAAAGCACAATTAGGAAATTCATGTAAATAAGATTTGACTTGAAGTGAGACGTGAGCAGAAAAACTGAAATTCAAAGCAGCATTATTCAAACATTTATATCAGTGGGAGCAGTGTGACAAGTGGACTGAAAATACAAAACGACTTAAATCGCCGGCTAAATACTCTGCTATGTTTATCAGCAAATTGCTAACTTCGTTTGCAGTTTGGTGTTGAGCAGGTGCACATTACACAGTCATTTACTGTAAAAACATTAGTATGTCCAGCTCTAAATTGTCAACAGTTTATTGGTCAGACAATATGAAGCCAACAACATTAACGCTGCAACTTTCAATTATATTCTTTATGACCAATACATCAATAATTACTTCAATTTATCAATTAAATGCTAAGTCTAGAAAATAGACTGGCCATCACAATTTCCAAGGGCCCCAGTAGATGACTTTAGATTGGTAGTTTTGTCCAACTGTTTCTGGCCATTTCGCTTGATAAATGACTATATTTTATAACCAATTACTAAAGCTGTTGCTGTCTAATTGTATTTCATTTGAATGATCCTCTATTGTTAATACAAAATTATTGGTAACAACAGCTCAATAATTCAATCTTGATGAGAGCAAATTCCAATTTGAATAAAAATGCCTGATACATTACATAAATGTGTCAGTGTTACTGAAAGTATACAAATTACATTATATTAGAGTATTAGGAGTGTACATGCATATAAAATGAAGTTTCTAGACCACAGAACAAATACTGTACAGGACCAGTGAAATCCTCATGCACATATACATTTATTCTCTCCCACCGTATATGAATACCATCTGCCAAGTCATGCGGGGGTCTGTCTGACCTGTCAAGTTACTCATGGTTACCTAGAAGAACACGAGCCAACAGTGACTAAACGCTGTAGAGGTGCACGCCCCGGAGTCCAATTGTCAACTCAACAGAGTTCATGACTGAATCTTTCCAGTTTCCCCCAGCCCCCCACAAAAACCACTAACACTTCCTCAACCAGCAGCAGCCCCACGCATGACCAGTGGAGGAGACGCAGCGGGAATGTAAAGACTTCAAGATCCCAACTTGTCCAACTAACAGCCCTTTACTAAGCGGGAGCCTACAGACAGAATATGATTAAAGCACGAGTCATCTTTCACTGATGTAAGTTACAGCAACAGAGAAGGAGAATATGAGAAGAACATAAAAGAGCATGAAAGACAGAAAGCAGACATGGAGTCAAGCATACTGAAAAGCAGATGAAGATATTAGAAATGAAAATAGAGACCGTATGACAGGACAGAGACAGAGACAGAGACAAAGATGGAGATAGAGATAGAGATAGAGACAGAGATAGAGATAGTGGAGAGGATGGAAAGATAAAAACTGATCTGTGTCACTAGACTCTGTCCTGAGAATTGAGTCAAGAACAACCATGGGAGATGAGGCAAGCGAGGATGAACTCACCGCCTTCTTCTGTCTTTTATCGCAATGCTCTTGAGCAACCGATGAGCCGATTTACACCAGAGGCTCGCAAGTTTTTCCATAACAAGGAACCCTGCAGCCATTCTGCCAGGAAATTCCATCTGAGGAAATACTGGCAAGACCAACCACCCACACCTCCTGTACACTCACACTCACATTCAATAAACTGAGAACTGAAAACCATACAAGAACTAACACTGAGTTTATACAGTGATAGCAAGTAGGGACTCCATTAATACTTAAAGCCTTTGTTGGTGATGGGAAATTAGGGAAACAACCTGATCAAGTAGCTGTTCTTTTACATACTTTAATGTAGAGTTTATCAGATTTTTTTTTTTATTGGTAAGCGAGGTTGTCTATGTTAAAAACCACTAATAACACCTTCAAATTGTGCAAGATGTGGCAGGAAATACAGAGTAAATGTAGCTAATACAATTCATCACAAAGTACCAATTTTGCCAACATGTTTCTATTCTTAAAAAACAATTTAATCTAAATATAAAGCTGCACATTCAGTGTTTTAAACTTCTTAAATTTGTCGGTTAGCTGCTTTTCTCTCTCTTTATCATTGCAAACTGATTTTAGAGGGTTTCTGACTGCTGGTAGAAACCAAGGAATGTTAAGGTGCCACTTGGGCTATGGGTATCTCAAGTTGTTATTTTTACATCATTTCCCGTCATATTTAATAGACTGATTAATCAAAAACATAATTGACATAAATCATCACTAGCTGCCGTCCTGGTGGACATTAAATCAAATGATCTGGTTGGCCTCTTCCTATTGCCTTCTTGTTGCCAAATTATTCACAAGAAAAATAATTGACATAATTTCTATAGGATTAAAATCCAAAACTATCTGATCCCAGAAGAAGTTAAGAAAAAGTACAAAACTGACCAGACATCTCATACGCCAACTTTTGGAAGTTTGACAGCACTGATATTTGATACCTAATTAAAGGACCACTTTTAGGAGCTTTAAGACATTTCAGGAGCTGAAGTGTTTGGAGTTAAGAAGCCTCACAGTGTTTTCAGCCCACTGACTGACTGTCCCATACAGTTTAATCCTGTTCAACTTCGCTGCCTCGCTTTGTCAGAGTCACCGGTGCTTCAAAAGGCGTCAGGGACCCATTACAGCTTTATGTAACGTTGCGGAGACGGGGCCGTGCACACACATATACACACGGATCCCTCCCACCGCCCCCCACACCCCCTTTCTGTGAACAAGGGGTTTTTCTACAGCTGGGTAACAAAGCATGACCCAATAATCCCAAAGCTTGACTCAAAGCTTAAGAAACCCCCCTTCCCTCCCTCCTCTAATATCCCTTCCTCCCGCTCTCTGAGGACTTTATAAGGCTCTGGCAAGGGGGCTTCTGGGTGCACATGTGTGTGCGGGTGTGTGTGTGTGTGGGTTTGTGTGTGTGGGTGTGTATGGGGGGGGGTTAAAAATACAAGCACGCTTAGCTTTGATTATTCTAATTATGACTTGGAGCGAGGAGTAGATTATTATGAACACATGGGCCGATGAGTTGTTGATGAGCTCACGTCCCTTCAATCCATCAGTATTACCGTTAAAAGAGGCTGACAGAGAAAGGCCTTTACTCATAATATACATGGGTGGAGGGCATCTAAGGGACACACCAGTCGACTCATTCTATAATTGATGATGCATACACAGATGTCTTCAATGGTAAACATTATCAGTTTGTACTGAAATGACTCTCATTTTCCAAAACAACTTCATCACCACTCAGCTTGCTGACGGTGCCATTACACAGGCCAACTTTTATAGCCGTACAGAACAGCAGCCAGAGGCAAACATAAGTGAGGCACCATGTCCAGTGCATATTCTATATCCTCCTGTGAATGAGATGTGCATATTTTTAACAAATGGGATTCTGTGTCGCTAAAACCTTGTGTCTTTCTTTGTGGAAACAGCAGGCAACAGTTGTCCTCCTCTCCTCACACACTCTCAATCTGCTCATAAACTTTCCATGACCCAGACACTGAATTAGTCAAGTCCTGCACAGTGGAGGAGCACATCACAGATCCACCCCCGCCTCTCTCTAGCACCAGATCCCATTAGTAATTACCTGAAAAAACATAAGCAATTCCAGAAGTGGCTCTAGGCACACCAATTCGAAGAAACTGTGGCAAAAAAAAAAACAAGTCTAAAGACAAGCATGAGTTTATAGGAACAGGAGCCCCTGTTGAGCTTGTGATAGCTTTAAGGAATAAACATTGCATTTGATATCTCATGATAGCCTAGCTTGTGAGCTCTTTGCTTCAGAGTTCCTGGTTGTTTATGGCATCACGGCTGTGTCATTCTTATTTTTCACTGAATCAAATTTGAGAGGAATGATTATACAAATGCCAGAATTGCCCAAATTTAGTGGACTGGCACCCTTTGGACCTTTAGGACACTATTTGGAAAGGAGCTGTTTCAGCTCCCCTAAAGCAAAACCGACACTGCAAACACAGATTGGTGATGATGACCCTATTCGTGACTACACGCAAACTAAACCAAAACAAGTGTTTGGCTTCTGTGTCGCAATGCAGTTTAGAGCTCTATCTAAACAATTAATATGCATTGCATGTGGTTCAAAAGTGTAATATCAGTCCTCCAGACAGGAGAGACCACATTTGAACCCATGCACCCTCAACATGCATGTGTCAGCACGCAGCCATGTCTCATTCTTAACAGCTCGCCGGCTTGTTCCTATTACAGAGTACGTGAGGCAGCTCTCCTTAAAAACAAGTTTTGTCACTATTTTAAGAGGCTATTATATTATTACATGTCAGGTGAAAAGCAATGTTAAGACCGTCATTTACAGGTGTGTAACACGAGCCTTAATCAGTGCATTGTGTACGAACATGGGCGGTTGCCCAACCTATCTAAATCCAGTCATGAAAATAAAAAAACTAAACAATTGTTCTCCTGTTTAGCCAGTCAGTAAATCTTCCACAGTAAATGGTTCCCATGGTGTGCACAGCCTAATCTTATCTTGATGTCACACAGCTATTTAGCCCGTCTTGTTGACAGAAAGACAAAACCATGTGCCTGCCTGCTTTGACTGACCTTGGGGGAGAGATTGGAAACGATTCGCCAGCGAGGCAGGTAAGACTGGAAGTGTTTGCTCACGGGTGTATGCTTTGTTTTAAACATTCAAATTTCAACTGAAGTTCAAACCCAACGGGATGCAGCTCCTTTTATCGCGGAATATATATTCAGCATTATGTGCTCCAAACTCTCGAACAATTCTTTAATGGAGTTCTGTTCTGCTGAGACACATGGCTTCGGCTGCTGAGGTGCTAGTGTTGACAGGAAGTGTTCAACGCAGGTCGTCAATTCTAACCTGCTAAGGCACCTTTCACTAAAATTATGGCTTACAAACCATCCTCGCAGTTCTTGGTATGAATGTGGAGGCTGGAGGCAATTGGCCAGATACAAAAACCATCGCCAGTGATTGTACGAAACTGTTCCAACACATAAACTCTCTCAGACAGACTCAAACTTGCAAAAAAAAAAAAAAAAAAAAAAA
>CAEMYA010000024.1:1660534-1703264 GCA_903131615.1 Diplodus sargus
ACAGACACTGCACTTCTCTGCCAACTTATGTGCTGAGTGCAGAGTGTGCTGCTCACAAACTATATGATGGTGGCACAATTCCCAAGGCCACAAAAATGTAACAAAAATCACATGTCTTGACCTCCCATCCACACAGTGACACTTATATTATTTCATTCATTTTATGATATACTGTCTCAGTTGGAAAGTTATACAAAACTTGAGTAACTTCAAAAAAATCATATATCCAATAGAATGCTTGATTTCAGCTTCATACTGTTATTTTTGTTGACGACTAGAAAATGTTCACATACTTTCATGTTTTCATGTTTTTTCTCACTGTGGCGACTGCTGCAGCAGCTCTATTCACCCTCTTGAATGCTCTGCTCTCACTCCTGTCTCTTTAACGTCTCACATCAGCGTATTTTTATATGTCACATTTCCCAAATTAAATTTCCCATCCTTTCCTGACAATGTTGGTGAGCCGCATGTTACTATACCTTAATTTTGTGAGCTAACTTAAAACATTTAAGCTGTTGTCAACCTCAACCTCCATTTAAGCTGTTGTCAATGCCAAGTGTCAACCTCCAAGTTTGCACAGGCGCAACAAGAAAAGAGTTTTAGAGGCTGCAAGAGCGCTGGGAGTGTCCCTCAAACTGTGAGCCAGCGGCTCAAGTGTTTATGGTGTTAAAAGAGTGTTTTTGCTTCTTTAAGATGAAGGCAGTGTGTGTGTGTGTGTTTGTGTGTGTGTGGTTGTGCCTGAGAGATAGCAGACCGGTGTTGGCGATCACAGCAAAGGGAAAGTTTAGCAGTGATATTATCTACTGGCAGTAAAGTGCAGGTAAATGTTTGACCACGACTAAAATCTGCAGCTCCTCAAAATGAAAGAAACCCGTATGTCCGCATCACCGCCATCACTATCCCTGCTAATATCCATGCTTCTAATGTTGATCTTGCTAGAACAGCAGTCTGGCTGCGATGGTGATGGATTATGTCTGACTAATAACCACAGCGCCAGTCTCTGTTTGTCAACTGTTAAACAGGAAAAAAACACTGGAGTGGGGCTTTATACGACCCCCATCCTGAAAAAGCCCAGTCTGCTCTGATTGGTCAGCTGTCACAGGCATGAGCAGTCCACATTGAATTCAAATGAATACCTCTTTGCTAGCTAATATCACACCAGCTTTTCACTGCGGACAATAAGGTCAACTGATGTTATTATTATTAACCACATTAACTAACCCTGGCCTCTGTCAGCGGTTGGCTAGCAGTCAAGTTGTTAAACACAAAATGTTATAGGGTCGCCAATCCCAGCTGTCTCTGGCACGCCAAGACGGCAAGGGCAGGGTACTCCCTGGACAAGTCGCCAGCTCATCACAGGGTAGAGGCTGCCATGCAAGGTGCCAACTGCACATCAGGAACAATTTGGGGTTCAGTATCTTGCTCAAGGACTCCTCGACATGCAGCTCAGCTCAGCCCAGAGCCAGGTTTTGAACCAGCGACCTTTCGATCACTAGCCAACCTGCTCTACCCGCTGAGCTACAGCCGCCGAAAATGCTATTTGAGTTTTTGGGCTAGCAGGTTATCGTACTCCTGCCAATGTTAAGACCGCACCCTCAACCTTCACTGCAGGAATTGCTATGTTAGATTGAAAGAGAGTTACAGATACTTTGTTATAAAATGGCCTCTTTTTGGTACTACTTTCCATCACAGCTCAACAGGGAAACACAAACTGTGAATTTCAGACAATGTAACGCTGGGCATTATTGCTTCACATAAACACCTGAATACATTTGCACAAAATGGGTACTCTGGACACATGAATAGTTTTGGTGCTCATGTCAGAAGACCAATCATAACTCCTTAACGGCTTTGTGGGGCGTAAATGAAAAAGTAATCTTTGGTAATCGTGTGGAAATAAAGAGAGACCTGCGGCACGCACTTAAGATTTGTGTCCATTAACTTTACAATTTTTACGAATTGAATAAAATAAAACCAAACCTTAATAGATTTTTGTCGTGCATTTGCTCCCTTTCATTGCCAACAAATACATATTATACTGTATTTGTTCTGTGTTGACCCTTTATGGACAATTCTGTCATCTCATTTCCACAATAACAGACAATCACACAGGAAGAGAAGATGCTTCAATAGCCTGGAATAAAGCCAAGCTACACATAATGGCTAATAAAATGTCTGATAAATGGACGCCATGGTTGAGATTAAAACAGGATACCTCCTCTGAAGTCTCTTTTTGAAATCTTAGAAGACGTGCGGGAGATACATTAGTCGCCGAGCGCAGAGACAATATCCAGATCTGTGCCTCTCTGTGTATCCCCTTCCCTCGTCTAAAGACTGCTTTTTGGCGTGCAATTATATTGAACAACAGGCCGAAGCCAATGGAGGATGCAACCCGTTACCATGGAAATGATTATGATGGATTTGTGGATAGACAGAGCAGGTAATTGGAAAAAGATTGATGGGTGACAGGGTGAAGGAGAGAGATAGAAAGGGATGGAAAGAGAGAGGGATAAATTACCAAAGCAGCAGTGGGAGGAGAGACAGCCCTATTACACCCAATCTTTCTGGGATTTACAATTATATAATGATGCATCCTCTCTCTCATCAAGTCAATAGGCAATCACTCTCACTGGCTCTTGCAGTCACTCCCTCTTCTCTCTTTCTTCCTCTTGTATTAGCCCTTCTTCTTTCCACATATCCTTTTTTCTGTCTGTCTGTCACCTCCTCCTCCTCCTCCTCCTCACCATTTCTCTCTCCTGTCTCTGTAGAGAAAAGTGGAGAGGCTGGTTTATGATTAGAAGGTGACTGGCCAGGATCCACAGACCAGATTACAAATTGTTGGTGAGGAGGATGAAAATGGGATTCTCTCGCCACACTTTCTTCGACCACTGCTATCAACCTGCCCTTGAGCAAAGCAATGAAGTCAGGTCAGCGGCCAAAGATTGTACACCGAACATTTCCCCTTGCTTCCTCTGTGAGGAAGCAAGGGGAAATGTTCTGTTTCTCCACATAATTGCGCCATTTTCCAGTTACTTTGTGTTTAATCAAAAGGTTTTGGTTCAGGTGTGCTGTTTGGCTTTCACAACAGGAAATCAAAATCGACAAAGCGAGGGCAATCTGAGTTCTCATTCAATTTTTGTTGTTGTTTTTAATGTCAACAGCAGGAGTAGGACTTCAATTAAAACGGGCCTTGATGTCGATGATGCAGTTGTATGCTAGACTGTATGTTGCCAATGATTTGTGTTTAATTTTTTCTCCTTCTATTGTGTAACAAGGGCTCCTTGTGAACTGTGACAAACTGGATTAATTCTGCCTGGTATGATACTGTCCTCTTCTTCACCTCTCCAGTAGCTCTTTTGGTGTCTCATCTGCCTGTTGCACTCTTCACCTCATCTGCTCTGTCCTGTCCAAGTCAGAAGTAGGGTCCACTCAACAAAGTAATGTCGATCCACTTTCTTTGTATGCTCAGCCCATCAACATTAGTGTTCCTAATGTTCCTAGTTCTCATCGATTTAGTGTTCCTTCGCAGGGGAGAATGATGGCAAGCCAGTGACCACTAGATATTTCTGATGATGTACCATGGCATTTCGACATGTGTAAGTGCGATACCACTGGATATTTTTCAGGAGACCGCATGAGTTTTGCCAGACGTGTTTGTGGCAACCGTGGTCTGTTGATGAAAAACACGGCATTTTTGACGGTAAGTCAGAACATCTCCAGCCATGTTTATGGCAACCGAAGCAGGTATTTTAAACCAAAACAAGAGTTTTTCATAATCCTATTTAAGTGTTTTTTGTGCCTTAACCTAACCAGAGCATAATCACCTAATTTTCAAAATATACAAAAGAAAATTGAACCTCAAACTTGCAACACAAAGAAATGTAAAACTGCAACATAGCTGTGGTTTGCAGAAATGTACATTCCAACGATTGTTCTTCCTCCACCATCTCTAGCCCTGCCTGTGAAAGTCTCATGAATCCCCAGCCTTGTGTTAGCAATTTAGCTAGCTAGCTACAACCAGATGCCGACAAGGAGAGGTCCTGTAGCAGGTGTTCTACCTTTCAAGTCTAAGCTAACATGATATTATCAAGTGAAGCCATGTAATGTTAACCTAACTTTCAAGTGTGTTTCATGTTACTATCGGAAGGAATGAGTAAATTCCAGGATTAACGTCAATGCTAATGCTAGGTGAGCAGGAATGACAGAAATAGAGCAGTTCAATTCAAATATTCAGAATTTGGAAATGGCAAGTTGATACTGCACAGGATCAGTCTGTGTTACTACAGAGCAGACTCACATCGACACTGTGTGTGAGCAAGTAAATGGTGCCTTTTCCACCTCGAGAATTAAAAATGCATGACATTGGGGCCCTTTCCACTACAATTTATATTAATCAGTTAATCAAATTACCATGACCTAATTGCCACTCGGTTAACCCCGGGGCCCGCTGCCTCTTGAGGTTGTGAGGCCCTAAGGCAGTTGTGTGCTTTACACAATTGGTAATCCTGGCTTGTTTCACTCCAGACAGCAGAATAAGCGAAAACGTGTTATAAACTCTAAATGTTTTAACAAATTTGACTTCAATTCAGCTGTGATCTGCAAAATCCTTAATTCGCATATCTCTGAATTTGCTTGGTGGCAAATGTGAAGTACAGTAAGTGGTCCATTTTTCATGACATGGGATGGTGATCTTCTTACTGAGTCTGGGTTGTTGTTTGTACACGCCTGCTGATAAATATATCGGAATTTCTGTACTGATTTTAAGAAATATATCAATGTTTTAGAAACCAGCGTTCATCTCAAATGTTAAATGTTGACTAAATGACCTAAATTAAATAGTTAACATCCTGGGTTTTATTTTTCTCCAACTATTGTTACTGGGTGCTGTGGACCCATTTTGGTTGGTACCAAAAAACTTTGATTCGGACAACAGGCCTGTGTCTAAAATGACTCTCTTGCTGTCTTCTCAATGACTTCCGGAAAAACACTGAATAGTTGACTCAATAGTGAGCAGTAAATTGAGATTTCTGACAGTTTATCCATCACAGTTTGCATCATCGTTGACAGTAAATATATTGCACTGCATATTCAATTGTGATTTCAGGCACAGCTATAGGCTTTTTTTCACAGCAGACATTTTGACACATCGCAGTTGGAAAACCACGGGTGTAAATAATCAAACTGATGATGACTGAATTCCATCCATCTTGCTGTCTCAGCTGCTATTTGTGCGCGCTGGCCGTCGCAAGCACATGTTGTACTAGGACACTCGAAAAAAACCTAAACCTCGCTAATGTTATTAATATGACAGCAAAACAGTTTTCATCCCTAAGCTAACAGTAGCAATGTGTTGTTTGTAACAGTTGTGTTAAACGGCGACATGCATACTGTTTGTAGAAAGATAGTTAGTTTTGCTACCTGTGGGAGAATTTTAACCTTTATTAAAGGGATAGTTCGGGTCTCTACAGCATAACACAGTGCGTGGCAGGTACAGTTGTGCTTGTGCGTAGGAATACAGCTGTTGTACAGTTGACGTAATGTAGTTCATAAAGAAAGGGCTCTCTGTGTCAATGTAAAAAGCCCAAAAATGTTCCAAATATAGCAAACACTCAAACGGATATGCTGTTTTATTTGCTTCTCCCCACAGGGGTAGAGCTGACGGTCATCTACTGCAGGTAATACACTGACGCACATATCCATATCCAACCACCATGCACATACATCCACGCCCACACACATTCGGTAATCCAACCACCCACACATACATATGCAGACATGTTTCCATATCTTATTTAGCACATAATATGTGTGCATGTTAATCTTTGTTTTCATATGTAATTCCAGCGGGCGCCTGCTGTTCTGAGGCCAAATGCTGTGTAGCTTAATAGGGGTGCAGAGGTACAAACACACACACACACACACACACAAATGTAAACCTTCACACACTCCTCTTGGGACAAGAGACATGTCCTGAAGAGAAAGAGAGAGAAATCTAGAAATAGAGCTCTGTGAGTAGGGAGAAAAACACTCACAAGACAATCAACAGACAAACAATGTGTGAACGTCTGTTAGCCTTGACACGCAACCTTGCACACACACACATACACACACTATTTGCCTCCCTGCATCTTGCTAACCAAGGTGCTGACAGCTATGCCACATTCTTTCCTCACCATAAACACTCCACTTGAGTGATTCACAACTGGCGGACAATGGAGCAAAAATATCCACCTTTCTCCCTCTGCATTGACGGCTGCAATCATTTCAATTTATTTTTTACGGCAGTTTTGTCCTTTTGAGCACCACTGCTGCATTGTACACTGATATAAAGGCTGCAGATTAAGTAGCAGAAGGGAGAATAGACCTGTGTCTGCTCGCTACTGTGTTTGGTCACATGCAAGGTCTCACAAACCCATTTTAAATTAAAGCTCTGTGAATGGTAGACCACACTGGTGAGAGGTTCATTTAAGATTGGGGCTAGAAGGGGCCACCAGAACTGGAGCCGGGCAAGCAGGAAATGGAACCAGGCTCAGCAGCTTCTATGGACATCATGACAGAGAGGCCGAAGAGGACGCTGAAGAAGGAAGCGAAGGAGAGAAAAACAACGACAGAGCGAGTAGTAAGCTGCCATGCTAAGTTATATGCCTTGTCTTGCTGTACGTCTGGCAGTGTTAGCATAGTTAGTCAACTTGGAAGTCAGCCGGTTTTCTCTGGGGTTTAGCTGGTAGCATGTTAGAGCCAGGTGTTACTGTCTCCGGTTCACGCCGTTCTGAATTGTGTGCGAGCTTTGACCGCCGCATGGCCTGAGCATGCATGTTTACTTCAAGACGTACATTTTTTGATACATAACATATTATGACGTGCCGGAATTTGTTCTTTGTCACAAGGTAATGTGACATTACATCGGATACATTTGTATTTACAACAGTTGTGTTGCACTTACGGACTTCCACATAGTGTTACTGTCAGATACAGTGTTGGGGCAAGTTACTCAGGAAGTGTACTAAGTCACTCTTTATCTATTAGTCAGTTAAAAAGTAATAACACTACTTTACTGATTGCTTGGTGTCAGAAGTAATGAGTTGCATTCCTCAATATGTTACTAGACGCTTCATTTCCAGCACCAGTGGCCACAACACAAAGCTTGAACAGACCACAGTGTTCTTTGCGTCTTTTTCTGAGACCACCTCACCGAGACACACCTCTCTGCCGCATCCTCCATCCTTCAGCTTTTTGCCTGGCAACACGCATCATTACATCGTTACAGTAATTATATTACTGAGTAATGCGTTACTGCTTCACACTGTTCAGGTAAATGAAGATTGACAGATGATGAAGATGATGATAACTAAAAATTGAGTGAAAATGAAAAACCTTGGTTCCCAACATCCCTCTGTGCTACTGACAATGGTTTCATTCAACACATCCCTGTTGAAGTCAACACCGCCAATGTCCAGAGTCTTTGCTCCAGCGTACAGACTCAATCACAAAATGGTGTATGTACATTTAACTTGGGTCTGTCCACGGTAGACTTCTTGTGTGGAGCAAAGTACTGAATGGGCTGATAAAACCATGGAAACATAATTGTCACCACCCAAGACAAAACAGAACATTTCAATTACCAGGACTGGTTTTATAAGAATGAATGTAGCTGTGCTGCTTTCTGTTGTGAGGTCATCACTGATGTGCCTGAAGACAGTGTCAAATGGCTGCCTGGATTCAGGATGATCAGAGTAGACCCTTATTAGAGATGCGCTGGCTAAAATTCAAAACCCCCCCTTTAACCATATAATGGGAAATTAAGTCTGCTTCAAGACATTATAATTAGTGGCCAACTGACCTGGGATCTTGCTGACAAGACAATGACTATGTTTGTATGCACACAAGAAACCAGACTGCTGAAACAAACAGGGATTTTGTTATCTTGGAAACAAGGACAGTGCCTGACAAGTTTATATTCCTGGTGAATCTGTGTAAAAGAGCCTGTAAACCTCTTGAGACTTTTTTTGTTCTCAAACTAACTAAAAAATGTTTAATTGTTCAACTGCAGTGAGGTCCTCTATGCCTGAACCAGAACAGTAGCAATCTTTGAAACATGGGTACTATTTGAAGGATTTGTAGAGGAAAAGTAAGCCAAAACAGCCAAAATCCATAATATTTCAACAGCAAAACAGAACTGTGGGGTTATTCAAACGCCCATGACAAGTTCCCAGAGCCAAAAATGTTATTGTCCAGTTTCTTATTTCGTGAGAAGTGAATCTTCGGACACATTGATTGACAGTTGTAATGATAAACTTCTTATATTCTTCATTTAACAAATGATGTAATGACTTTGAAAATGTTTCTAATAGTGACGAAGCCACAAAGAATTACCACTTGACTCCAAAGATCCCCGCAGCAGTTCGTAGTGTTTTTCAGCTCATTGTTTTGGTTTCACAGCCCCGTGACTCTACTGTGTGGGTTCACTCTCATTATCAGCAGTGTGAAGAAACAACAGTGTCGTCGTCATTGCCAGGTTCACATCAAAACAATGAGTGTGTATGTGCAGGTTTTTTAAGTGCAGGTCGACACGTTAAAAAAGCAGGTGACTCCTTTCCCAGCGCTTTTCTACTTTTGTTCCCATGTCTGTCACATTTGTCATCACGAACGCATCGGGAAAACAGGGAGCAGCAGATAGCAGCGGATCATATACCTCATCAGATGTGTTGTGGTGCGTCCCGCACCGCTGGCACTAGTTGACTGTTGTCGGCGGCTTTTCAGCCAACTGAGCATGTTGGCTCGCTTTGCCTGAGCACTAACTGACCCAACTAGCCACAGAAACGTGTCGCTTCAGAGCCTTCTGCTGACTGTGGTAACTTGATACTGCTTCAGGGCATGCACACAAATTAAATTGTGGGAGTGTACAAATGAATGAATAATTCTAAATGTGCAAGCGATTTATTTGAGCAGATGACATTACAGAAATATTACATTTGGTACCTGCCAGGCTCTATATTGGCCCACGCTGTCAAACAACATCCAACAAAATCTAAATAACCAGTTTTTCCAGCAAAATCCAACCTCTGATAATCAGGTTTTGCTTAATCCCTTAACCTTGTTAAAGAAAGCAGGTTTCTAATTTGCGCAACATTTTAGAGATGAGGTTACGGCTGGAAGCTGAGAATAATCCGATCTCTTAAGTGCATGCAAAGGGTGTGTGACAGACTCAGATCAGAGCAGAACATTTTGTCAGCCTGACACAGAGGTGATGATTAAGACCGAGGTGTCAACAGGCTGCGGATTGGCCAGACAGCGCATTTGTGGACAGTGTGTGTGTGTGAGTGTGTGTCTGTGTCAAGGGGGAGGGGAAGTGTGCAATCACCTAACCTATGGCAAACTCACGAGTGCACCGTTTGCGCCTGAAGATACTTCCTCTCCAAATTGCACAATGACACACACACACACACACACACCAACAAACACGTCCAGCTGATGAGATGTTTTGTGAAGGGCTCCTCCTCAGCAGAGGTGGCACAAGCCTTTTAGCAGCTACTTATGACCCTCTGTCCCCTACAATACACACTCACACACAGGCTCCTGGCAACCAACTCTTTCTCTCCCTCTTTATTCAGAGCTTGATTTCTTTTCATCACGTCTCTGTCTCTTCCCCCTTTTTTCTCATCTCCACCTCTCTACACTGCTGGATGCTCTTGTTTGCGTCAAATCCACCTCCTTCCCTCGAAGCGTCTCTCCCTCTCTCTTTCTCTGCTCCTCTTTGCATCTTTGTCTTCTTTCTATTATCCTCTCCCCTGCCTCTTTTCTCCTCCTCTTGTTCTATCTCTTTCACCGCTGACTATCTCTCCCTCTCCCCCTTTTATTTGCCTCCCTTTTTTCTCAATATCCTTCTCCCCTCGGTCTTTCTCCGTCCTCTATTCTCTGCCGTCTTTACAGCTCTCCTCTCCCCTTGCTCTCTTCTTCTTCTTCTCTTCTCCTCTGCGACCTCTCACCCTCTATTTTCCCCGTGCCTTTCTCTGTCCCCTTTTCTCTTTTCGCAGCCCTTTTCTCCTTCACTCTGGGTGTCAGGGCTTTGTGGAGGCTCTCAGCCCCCAGTGGGACATCCAGCGGGCGAAAAGAGCTGAAAAGCAAACTGTGGGACCGGAGAGGGAGGGGAAAGGAAGGGAAGGAAGAAAAAAGGAGAAAGGAGGGGAAAAGGGATGGATGGAAGCCATCTATGTAAAGGAGATAGACCAAATGCCCACATACAGTTCAAATTTTGACTTTGGGCTGTAATGTTGACTTCACAGGATCTAATTGCGAGACAATTTCAGCATCACCAGAATTTGCTTGATAATTTGCCCCATTTATAAACCTTCGATGAATTTCAAATAATCTATCAGTGATTAGACCAATTTAATCAAATTGGACCCTTTGGCTGAAATTTCCTCCGCCCCTCAGAGACCCATAAGGGGCCCATGTAGTTACGACTGCATCTCCATGCCATGTGGGACCCATGTTGTTTAAACCATATGGACACCTCACTGTGAATGCAGCTTTAGCCCATTCCTAGGCCTCATTTACCCCTCATAGGGCCCAACATGTTGGCTGGAGACGTGACAAGTGTGGACACATTTGGTATGGACTCACTATGTCACATAACAATGAATACTCATACTGAAAATACACACAAAAACACTCACAGAATATGGGTTAAAGAACAGGTTGTATGTATGTGGTGTGAGATGAAGTCAACTAAATCAGTCAACAATAAATCCCATGAAACGTGAGTGGTTGTTCCGGTGAGGTCACTTACATCACCAGAGTAATTATGCACATATTGCATGAGTCCATAGTGCACAGGTTGCATCCACTAAAAACACTCAGCATCAAACAAGAAAGTACAGACTGTCCTTTAGGTAGCAAGGCAGAAAAGAGATATGGAGATTGGGCTGTCTGCAGGAGAACAGCTCTACAGATCAACCATTTGCATATTTTAAATAGCAACCATGCTGTAGTTTCCTAACATCGTAGTTAGAGTTTGTGGTTTTGCTATTTCCTGTTTTGTTTTGAAGTTCTGCCCTCATGTTTCACTTTCATTTCCTCCCTTTGTGTGATTTCCTGCCCCATTTCTGTGTTCACCTGTGTCCTAATTGTTCACCTGCCCTTGTGTATGTAGTCCATGTGCTCCCTGCTGTCTGTGTCAGTTCATCTGTTAAGTTTCCCCAGTTGAGTTCCCGTGTCTCCCTATGGTGTGTTCCTGGCACATCTTTCCTCGTGTTATTCCTGGTTTGTACTTTAAAAACGATTTTGTTTTTGGGTTGAACTTTGTTTTGCATTTGTTTCCTGGTTTTCTCCGGTTTTGCTTTATTGCCTTCACCTGCCTGGTGTTGTTGCCTTTGTTATGGATTTTGAATTCAATGGACTTTGGTTTTTAGCTTTATTTCATTGAAACTCGCTTTTAGTCCTATTCTGTGTGATTCCAACATTTGACCATTAAAGGTCCCATATTATACTGTTTTTCATCAATTGTTTTCATTTATTTATTAATTTAGTTGGGACAATGCACATTCATTAACGCTGATGCATTAAGCATCAGCGTAAATGTGCCAGACTTAGCATAGCTGCTAAATTTCAGCCGTAGTCCCAATGCAGGGAATATCACACAGCTGTCAGAGGTCCAGCAACACTGGATTCAATATGCATTGCCCCAAACCCATCGGTGGTCCTGAATTTCACCTGTCTAAAAGTCGCTAAAGTGAGCTCTACTGAGAGCACTGCTACACGCCCCTCTCGGGGAGAGGATGCCGCTTACGCTAGCGATAGCATGCGCTAATGTTATGGTGGATGTATATATATGTAGAGATACAGATACTTTCTTTCAACCATACCAGTTTGACCCAGAATCGGACCCAGAAGTAGAGGCTCCTGAAGAAGTACAGACTCTGCGGCTGCAGCAAGACGTTTCAGAATGGTTAGTGTGTCTGAATAATGTTAGTTTGTTCGTATGTGTTGTTACAGTTACTACCATGTAGCTAATGGCTAACAGCTAGCGAAAGCTGTGTTTGTCTCCAACACAGTCTCCAAACTCTTGGACATTGTTCACATCGTCTCTGTCTCCAGTCTGCACATGTTTCCAGACTTTTTACTGTGACAACCAAGCTCCCTCGTAATATTATTAACATTAAACTCGCTTCAAACGCCATTGCATAGCGGACCGAAGCGGAGCTAACTAGTTAGCCAATTTCCAGCTCATTTCACCATACTCGTAGGCAACTGTAAATACTATCAAAACGTGGCGACACTTACCTGTGGCTCGGGTGCAGTTGCTGGGTCCGGTATGGGTGGGACTGATCCTTTTACGAGGGTCAGTGTCGAGGCAAAGCCAGCTTTGTACTGACCCTCGTTACTGAAGCAGTCCGATGTGAAGTGGTTAGCACACACATACAAGCTAACAGGAACCGCAGCATGTCATTAAAAATGAAACGCAACCACCGCCTCTTCTGTTGTTCTGTAGCTGGGACAGAATATAGACACTGATGTTGATTTATACAACCAACAACAGAGCAATTTGCGCATCTAACTCTGAGCGACGGCATTACGAAACACTGCTATCTTACCACTGGACACACTGAACTTCACCTCAGGGATGAACGCCCCCTCTCAGATATCTCCTATCATCGTGCAGAAGAGGTCGGCCTATAAAAAAATGACTCCTTTCGTTACGTAACGTGGGTGGGCTGCAGAGACCATGCAGGAATCGCTTGCTTTCCTCATTCTGGGAGTTGGCCAGCTCAGGGAGGACCAGCTTATATATGTAGAGACCAGAGGAAACCTGTTTTTCATAATATGGGATCTTTAAACTACACAATTCAATATTATTTTAGAATGGATCAAATCAAATGTGAAAAAGCTGCTTGTAATGAAGAATCTTTTTCTATTTCAACTAAGAAAAAAGCTCAGATAAAGCCACTGTGAGCAGGCTGCCTAGTGATAACCAATAGCCAGATAATGTTGGCAGCTAGCGAGCTAAAGATCCACATATTTGGTGGAGCTAAACATAGGTTGTGTATTAGGCTTAAGATATGAATTCATGGACGACACCACTTTCTGGGATCTACTTGGAGAACGCCTTCCATACATGACATAAGAAACAAGACGTAAAGTCTTGTGTACACAAACAATGTTCTCAATGCTCATGTTCATGTGTAGAGACCCTGGTGATACTATGAGCAAAGTTTCATGTTGTGCTGAGCCATCTTAGCGTTTTAAAAATAGCGATTATGATGCTAGCGTAAAAGTGCCCCCGCACTCCACTAAAAATGTGCTTGCCCGAAAACGAAACTACAGTAAATCTTAAAAGTGCCTCTTTCATCGTAATCATGCTTTTACACGAAGGTTTGACTCTTATACATTCACAAATAAAGCCTCGGTTGCTTTTTGGCGAGAGTTTCACTTCTAACCTAAACAAAAAAAAAAATGTTTTGGCAATCTTTAATTTTTTTAATAATTTCTTGACTCTCACTGACTTGAAGACTTGACTTGTATTTAATTTGCCTTGATGATCTTGTCACGATGATCTGAGCATCAAGGGCCCGAGGTCCTCTCCCAGTTGGACATGTTCTGTGATGTCTGGATGGCACCTCAATCAGATGCCCAAATAACCTCAACTGGCTTCTTTCAAAGGGAAGGAACAGCAGTGGTTTTACTGTGAGCTCCGAGCCCTCACGCTGTCCGGGCACAGGAAACCAATTTCATCCGCTTGTTACTGCAATCTCATTCCTTTCAGCAGTGACCAAATGAATGACATCATGGACAGAGGTGTCCAAAACAAGTAGCGTGTACCATAAAAGCATGTGTAATTAAGGGTCAGTTGATTGGAGACTGTATCGTAAGACAATAATGGGAACGTGAACTAAAGAAAGGTGAAAGTTGAAATGGAACGTAAACACATTTTTACCTCTGATTTCAGCCCTCCACTCATCTCCCTCTACCTCAACAAAATAGACACCCATCAAACCAGAGAGTTATATTAGAAATTGCAGGCATTACTTCAAAGCTACACAAATCAGTCTGTCCCCTCTCCTGTCTTTCTGTCCCCCAAACCCCCAACTCTCTCTTCTGCCCATTTCTCTCTCTGCATGGGCTCATTGGGCTCTGATTGGAGTGTGTGTGATGTCTCTAATGGTGATAGGGGGGTGATTTGGAGTGTGTGTGTCTGTTTTTGTGTGTTAGGATGTGATTTCACACCCAGCAGCCTTATGGTCTCATCAACCACCATATCGGCCAAATGGTTTGTGTGAGTTGAAGACATAGTTCACCCTGGTTTGTGTGTGTGTGTGTGTGTGTGTGTGTGTGTGTTATACGGTATGCACATTAGCTGACGTGGTGTTTGCTTGAATGCATCCTACTGTTTGCGTGTTTGCTTATTATTTGAATGTGTATATGTCATTGTGCCCGTGTGTGTGTGTGTTTGTTGTTCTTTGCTCTCTCATTTGCATGTTCAAACAGGATTAAGTGTATTGAGAGAATCAGCAATAAACAGTCCTTTGACAGGAGACAAATACACCAGATTAGCATTGCAGATTAGATAACATCAAGGAGGGAAGCTAGCTCTCACCCTGTTAATGTCTTTGTGTGTGTGTGTGTGTGTGTGTGTGTGTGTGTGTGTGTGTGTGTGTCTGACTAAAGTAAAGAGTTTTGCTTCTCTGTCCAGGTATTGAAGAACTGTCGTAACTTCGAAGGTCACCAGAGGGTATTATTTTCACGATCCTGGAATTTCTCATTTTTATACAAGACCTTGAAAAGTTTCTATTGAAAGATTCTCTACCATTTTCAGTACTAAAGGGAAAAATTGACACAGCCCAGTGTTTCCCACAGAATCACACTTTAATTGTGGTTGTGGCTGCCCAGCTGGGGTGCCATACAGCATGTGCAATCAAGACTTACGTCGACTGAGTCGGCTTTCAACTTCCGGTTTATCACTGAGCTAAGTTGGATGGGGGTAAAATGTAATCGGGGGGCTCTTTTAGACTGTCCAAATTTTATCCGACTGAATTGCCCAAATTCTGACAGTAAAACATGTCATTTTGCGGGGGCTTTATTACTGCTTTACAGACACATCTTTCACAATGTTAGCTAATAACGATGTAATTACACGGCTTGGCCACGATGGCTTTAAGGGTTAGGGTTAGGGTTAGGGAGGCTCTGAACTGGCCATCATTAATTGACTAATTCTAAGCTAACCGCAGCAAATGAGACACTTGATGAAAAAATGGAAGCACTGTGAGTGGGAGGAGGCAAGGCAATGTAGACTCTGCAGCGATGTGTGTGAACTTACTGTCAGAGAGAAGAGAAAACAAGAAAGTGCACCGGTGTGTTGATATTGAAGAAAACAAATAAAGCAACCATTTAAAACGTTCAGAATCTATATGCTTTTCAGAATCTGTACTTTTGACAGCACTACTGGAACTTGGAAAAATGTGGAGAGCACTTGTGCAATGTAATCAGTCAGCTTCAGCCATTCTTATGTTTCTGACATTGGGTATTGACGACAACATATAGAAAGTTGAAGAGAGGCTTAGTTATCTCATTTACAATAGTGCAATAGAAATCTCTCGCTAGCGATTCAACAAATATCAAGTGACATGAAAGTATATACAAAATTCAGATTTTTCCTGAAAATTAGTCTTTCAGCAGAATACCTGAAAAGTTTTTACTGTATTCTCCTTGGAGGTTGATAGCCAGGTTAAGCTCGTTACAGTAATATAGGAAAAAAATAAACATCAATGCACCAGAGGCCAAGACATCCTGACTTTGGTCTCCAGTGTAGCTCAAGATCATTCAAACTCTGCTTACTAGTTTGTAATGCAAGCAGTCTATTATAAACCTGCAGTCTAAAACCCAACCTGAGCTGACCCTCATGACATCTTCTGGGTTTTTTGACAGTCTTTGGAAAGCTGCCCCCAGATTCATACACGGTATAACTGCTTTTACTGTCCATTAGTACCCCTCGAGGCAGGTAAACGTCATGTGTAAAATCGGTAGTGTGCCTTTTTAGATAATGTAACAATGAATCTGGCAGAAGTGGCATTGTGACATCTCATTGCAGGTCAGTGTATAAACCGCATTGCCATACACATAAACACACACGGTGTTAACAAAGAGTAATTAACCAATCAGAGCTGTGAAATGTATTTTCTCTGTTTGGTCATCTGGCAAATGAAATCTGACAAGCAGTGAAATTGTGATTGTGTGTGTTTTTCTTTGTGGACTGTATACACACTGATACAATGGGTAGTTACGTCCGCTTGCATGAGACGACATCCACACGTGTAAGCTAGTGCCTTGGTGTTTGTGTGTTTACATGCGGGGGGGTTTCTCATGTTCACCTGAGGTGGGGTTTCATCATCATGGAGACTGGCTGTAAATAAATGAACAAACTCATCACACAACATTTACCAACAGAACAAGCTTGCTGTACCAGCCTGCACACACCTTCCACTCTGTCTTCTGCTGCTTTAATGAACCAGATCTCTAACAGCCTGGGCAACAAAACAATGCAGATGGAATCATAATCTCCATTGTGCTGTGGAAGAATAATAGACTTGGCCCATTAAATTCCCTGGATCCATCCTCCATTGAAGTTGCGTTGAAATCCATTTAGTAGATTTTGCTTCCAATCCTGCTGACAAACCAACCAACCAACCAACCAACCAACCCACAACTGTTACTGGTGAAAACATAACCCCTTGGTCAGGGAGGTTTTGTTTTCAACAGTTAAAAGATGACACAGAATGCTCAAGCCAAACCAAAGCACATTATTTCAATTTAAAACCATGTGTACATCCTTGGTTTTCACACAGTTTTGTGACCTCTCAATGACATAGGGAACAATAGTTGGACTTGTTCCCCTTCTGCAGGTCAAATGCAAACTGAACATGGTCCAATAATGATCCATGACGGACTGTTCACATAGACTCAAAAGCTGAAACAGCTATATGCTGCTATCCATTGTGAACAGGACCTGGCCTTGCAGCCCGCCGCCACCTGCTGTGCCACCGAGAATTTAAAGGCGCTCAGCATACTACAAGGGAAGGTTGACAAAAGCTCAATTTTATGTAAATGCCCACTGACACAATGTGAGCGACAACCACATGAGAGACAATCAGGCTTGTTTTGATTGGAAGCACGGAGTTGTTTACTACTCTTCTCCACAAGACAAGTGGGGGGATCACTTTCGCTGCAGATACAGCATGATAATGCCAATCAGTCTTGCCCGCTTAGGCATCTTTGTATAAGAAGAGATTCAATGCACACCACAAGTTTAAAAAAAAAAGAAAAGACAGCAAACAAAGCTATTCTCTGCTCAGGGCACAAACCCTGCAACCGAAACAATTTTCTCATGTGTAGTTAAGAAAACAACTGTCCAGTCAGAGCAGAGTAGGTAAATTACATGGTTAACGCAACATTCAAGTAAAAGCTACATAAGGGGCCAAGAGACTTTGCATATGTGTCAGCGCAGTGTGACGGCAGTGTGAGGGCACTCCTTTAAAATCACAGCATATAAAACTAGATGTAAAGCACTTACTATATTATTTAGTAGAATTTGTCTTAGTGGACTTAGTGACTGATTGATTTGCTTAACAAACTTTGGTACCCGATGACTGGAGGACAAAACACCATTCAGGCCATCCCAACTCCTCCCCACCAACACTTGCATGGCACCGATCTTTTGCTAGCAGTTTTTTTCTTTTTCCTCAACAGACAAATTAATGAAAACAGTAAATAAGTAAAAAAAGAGAAGAAAAAAAACATCTTGTGAAAGAAAAAAATCCAAAACCAAAACACACAGACTTGGTGGACACTAAACACTACAAAGGAAAGAAAAACAAATTGGTAAGACAGTTTAAAACAAGACAAAGTAAGGTAAAATAAATAAAGCCTACATGTCAGATATAATTTTATTCTTTTGAAATATTTGAAAAAATGTAAAGCAAATCTTTTCCATTTTTATAAAATATATGACATCTCTTAGCCAGCGAGTGTGAGAGGGAGGGGCCTTTGATTTCTAAGCCAGTAACATCAAGCGTCTGGCCGAGAGAGTGATAAAAGCTGTAGCATCTTTTTTTGGACTTATGAAGGTTAGGTAACGATAGAGTAATACCAAACAACGCACTTAAAGCATTGGTTTAAATTCTTTTCCCAATAATCTCAGACCAGGGGCCTCATTGATAAACGTTGCGTACGCACAAAAGAAGGCGTACGCCACTCTCTGCGCACACCGCGGGATTTATAAAAAGAGAACTTGACGGGAAAACGTGCAGTCCTCCACGCACACTCTGACCCATGCGTACGCACATAACTGGGGTAAGGAGAAACTGCGCCACTGATGGCAGAAGAAAGAAACGGGAGAAACTGTATAAAACTGATACTGATTGTGTAAAATAAATAGTAATTTTACCTCTCATGAACAGTTTATCTGCAAGAAAAAAAAATCTACAATGAATAAACAAACATAGTCTCTGGAGTGCACACAGGAAACATATGATTTAGGACAATAGTAGGAGAACAGTAGGACAAATTACGTTTACACTGATATGAATGCAGTTTAATATAGCCTATAAATTTCCGATATCATACAGCCCATTTCGTCTTATCTCCGTTTTCAATGCCTAGCGCATAACACACTTTGTAAATGTGTTTTGTTGCCCTACAAATAAAGACTATTATTATCTTACATTGTTAGTCAGTCGGGGAAATTCTCACACGTGCAGCAGATATTACCTAATAGATGGAATATAAAGGCATGTATTTATAACGCGTTATGGCGTACAGTGGCTGCTTTGGCACTGTTGGAGGATGTGGCAAACGGAAGGATATGGAGGGAGCGAAACTTCAGAGACCAGCAACATCCACTGGCCAACAGTGACGAGTGGCTGATGAGCCGTTTCCGACTCCCACGAGCTGTCCTGTGTGGTGTGGGCCCAGCGTTAGAGAGGAGCACCCGCAGAAACCACGCAGCCTCAAGTGGTATAACTGGTTTGTCGCAGCAGTACATCATGTTTCCTTATACGGTGAACAGCAGATAAAAATGTGCAAATTTGCAGCAATGTCCGTTTTCCCAAATGTAATCGGTGCCTCTCTTAACTGCACTCATGTTGCCATAAGAGCACCGAGTCAGAATGAATAGGGCTGGCATCGGTGTCCCCCTCCTCCGTCCCACGTCACTCAGGAGGGATTCCCCGATGATCCCCGCCAGTTGTTCATCCAGCGAGGTGAGCTCCGGTTGGCCCGTTCGCCTTTCTCTCTGCTTTCAGTCATGAATGAATATTAATTAGGGGCGTTTTCCTGAATATTTATGGGCAACTATGGGCGTGATATGACCCGCACACAGGTGCGCCACATTTAGAGTGGAGTGTGATTTATAAAGTGAAATCGGCGTAGGACGTGCGTGCGCACTGTTTTATAAATCAGGATATTTTTGTGCGTACACACTTTCTGTGTTTCGTGCGTACGCAACCTTTTGACGTCGATCCTACGCACAGTTTTATAAATGAGGCCCCTGGTGTTAAAAATGTCTGTAAAGTATTTAAATAGTGCAGGGGAAATTAATTGATGAAATTTGCTGGAGCCTGCTCCGACCAAAGCTCATTTGTTATCTCCATCCCCAGATCCTCTGCCCAAAGAGCTTTGGTTCCAGGCGCAGAGAGGGAATTTGGCTATATAACACTGAAATGCGCTCATCATAGGTTTGAGGAAAAAATCTAGAAGTGTATTCCTGGGTAGGTTGGGGAACCCAGGAAAAGAACTTTCACAATCTTCTCCAGTATGGGCCCGGAAGGAAACAATATTAGTCTGAAATGGGTCTGCATGGTTGTGAGAGACCTGAACACCTAGAAAAGG
The DNA here is from genome assembly GCA_903131615.1 of Diplodus sargus. Classification (NCBI taxonomy): domain Eukaryota; kingdom Metazoa; phylum Chordata; class Actinopteri; order Spariformes; family Sparidae; genus Diplodus; species Diplodus sargus. The sequence continues at coordinate 1,680,413 of CAEMYA010000024.1, forward strand.
AAAACTATGTCTGACAGCTTTAAATGCCAAGTCATGCAGAGGATAATTAAATGCAGTAGCACTAATGGGAAAAAAAATCACTCTTCACTCAAAAGTCTTGAGTGTCAACAGCAGCAGGAACAGACCGACAAATTAGAAATGTATGAAAGTAAATCATCTGCATAGAGTGAGGGCTTTAATTCAGTACTGTACCTATGTAAACCAGCAATATGGGGGTTCGATCGTAGTGATACTGATAGGGGTTGAGGGGAGTGAATATTGTTAATGTTAGCCAGTGGTGATGAGTGCAGCAACATAATCCAAGAAAAAAAAAGTTTTTAAAGCCAAACTGTTCAAGAGTGTAAAAGTCCCACTCTATTCTGTCAGCAACTGTGTCTGCATCCAGAGATATCATCTCTCCTTGAGTGATAGAGGTAGAGGGATTGTACATGTTGTTAAACAGGCATCTACGACTGAAAAATGTTGTATAAAACCAGTTTGATCTGGCAATAATAGATGGGAGGGCAGATTCTCTGTAAAGCTAATACTTTTGACAATATTTTAAAGTCAACATCGTCATGATACGGACTTGCTGCGGGTGATATTTTTAGTTCTTGGTGTTTTGTTTTCCTGTGTGTTTCGGAGGTTGGGTCTGAGGCTGATTGGCTTTAGCTCCTGCCTCACACACCTGTAGTGCATCTCATCATCATCTCCTGCTTTTAAACCCTGGTCTACTCTCCACTCACTGCCAGATAGTTATTTTGTCCATGCATGTTCTTTGTTACCAAATTGACGTTTGCCTCTGTTCAACCTCCCTACTGTTGACGCAAATATGAGCACCAGCCTCAAGCCAACAGCTTCCCAGCCACATGCAACTCTGCCACCAGCCTCTACTCACCCTGGATCACTCACAGCCAAGCCACCAGTACCTTTCCACCTCTGCCCTCAGACTCCCCTGCTGCTTTTCCTGGATTAAGTCATGGAGACGCTTCCCTTCCCTTCAAGCCTGAGCCAACTAATATTCACCTGTCCTTTTGCTGAGTATTGTCAATACATTTCCTTTCGGGTCCTGTGAAAACACTAAACCATCACAAACACACAGCAAACTAATCAGGCGATGAGAGGAACAGGTGGGAGGATCTTTGCCTTTTTTTTCCTGAAGAACAGAAATAGAGGCTTAGGCAAGAGTTGTGGGAAGTAGTCCAGTATTAAATTAATCATTACACCATATCCAGTAAAAAGGGGGACAACTTATGCTAAAACATATTTTTCGGAAATTGCAGAGAAATTAAGCTCCTCAATAGTAATTGGTTCCTCTAATGGCCACCTCTTGCTCAATTAAGGGAATATCTAGTCTATCAAAGAAGCTGTCAAATCAGGAGAGGTTGAGTTACGATCAGATGACTATAGAGCAGCACAGAAATCCTGAAACACCTTGTTGATTTCCACAGGGTCTGTTGGAATACTAGAGCCAAATTGAATCTGGGGAATTTGGTGGGAAGATGAAATCTGCCGTAATCTGTGTGCCAGTAGTTTGCTGGCTTTGTCACCATTTTTTGAAAAAAAATTGAGATCTCGTCTGAAGTAGGTATTTAGCAGACCAATGTGTCATGAGAATATCATACTGTGTCTGTAGTAACAGTTGCTCCTTAAAGACCTGAGGGCATTGAGAGGAAGCATAAATACTGTAGATGAGAACTTTGCTGTCTATAACAGCCATCGTTGTCCCAGTAAGGACCATAGACGTTAGCTAAAACTAGATGAATATTGTAGATCTGACCTGTGACTATAACAAATCTACCATCAGGATCAGAAATAGTTCTGAATGCACAAAAGGTTTGGTTTGTGTAATAGAATAGCTGCGCCTCGAGATCTAAACTGTAATGAGGAGTGAGAGACTTGTCCTACCCATCTGTTCTTCAAGTTTAGATGGTCTGGAGCTTTAATGGTGAGTTTCTTGTAAATAAATTATTTGTTCTCCTTAGTGGTGAAGATGGTGAAGTACTTTACTTTGTTTAATGGGATTTTTAAGGCCTTTGCAATTAAAGCCAACAAATGTAATATACTGCCACATTGACTGGCCTCAACAGCCCTGTAAGGCACCTAATTAAAATGAAGCATTAAGGCCTCACCAAGACATTACAGCACCTCACCAAACTAGAGCAAGATGCAAAGCCAAAGTTAAGAAAGCCAAACTAATGGCACATTTACCATAAAAAATCCATGAATGTCCATGAAAATGTCCATGAATAGTTAACAGTGGCCCTCATATCCAAATACAGTGGACAATGGACCCGCTAACAGGCCCGCTGAATGTCATCCGGATTAACTACTTCGCAATATGTTTTTGAATAAAGTCAGACAGCAGCAGTTCGAACCCTGCCGGAGCAGATATACATGTTTCCATTTTTGTCGGATTCCGGAGCATGACGCAGCAATTCAGTTGAATTCAGCACAGAACAGACAGGAAGTCACACACCAAAACAACACGAACATTTTAATAAAAACAGAGCATAAAAATCTCAAAAATCCTTTGGTTGGGAATACTTCATGTTGTTGTGTGTATAACACATATCTATAACCACGGTCATGCATGATTAGGTAATTATCCCGGAAACTCCTAGGTCGCAAACTCCAGCTCAAAACCAAGTTGGTGGGGGTTGACTGATGACGGAGCAAAACCGTTTCGGAGCCGGAACGCAACAGACATGCATCCAGTGGAATCTTAGAGGTATCCACTGTTGGGGTTCAGTCCAGGAAGGGGGACATCCTTCTACCATCCTGACTAATTTTCATTATCACATAGAGGGTTCCATTGGCAAGATGTGCCCCTGAGTACCCTGAGAGTAGATTATCATACCTTTGTCAATCGATTTTTAAAAATTCCCTAAAAAAAAAAAGTGTTTCATCTTCGCAACTGGGGAAAACCTCCACCAAACATCTCAAAGACTGCACTCTAAAACCTGCATTCTGATTTCAATTTACCCACTTTTTCAATATGTAAGCCATCACAAGCAGCAAGGAGCATAAAATGATTTGGGCTGGCCGAACGCAGCTCACGTTTCAGAGGTTATCGAGCAAATCATGAGGGTGCACAGGAGAAAATCCAGCTTTAAACTCTGTGTCATCGCATCGCTGCACTCTCTTCTTCACCTCAGCCACCACTTCCATCTTCATCGCCCTGAACCATCAATTTACCCTCAGTCACCCTCCTCTCCCTGCTCCATCTCACCAGTGCACTCTATCATCTCCAGCCACCCCCACCCACCACTCCCCTCACCATCATCTTAATGGAGCTAACCATCACACACTCCAAAATGGATCTTGGGCTGTCGTCCTGTGAGCGTGTATATATGTGTGCGTATGACAGTGTGTGTGTGTGTGTGTGTGTGTGTGAGTGTGTGAGGAGGGGTGCATAGGTTCCAGACCACCGCACGCAATGACGGTACCCTGGGTGGGGCCACATGCTCTGTGGCCCTCCTGCTAAGCAAACTCATGCACGAACACACACTCCCTGTGAGTCCACGGCATGGTGAATGTCACACCAGATGGTAAGCACTCGATCAGATGAGGTATCTCCATGACCCTAAACAAACCCAAGTGAGAGATTCTGTGTGTTTGTGTGTGTGTGTGTGTGTGTGTGTGTGTGTGTGTGTGTTTGTGAGTGTGGACCTAGAATGTAGTGTGGTATTGTATTCAGTGGAGTGCTCAAAAACAAAAATTTAAAAAACTCTGAAAGCTCTCTGTTACGTATTTCCTTTTAAACTGCAGCCCTCATTTTATATTCATAATTGCTCTGACACAACCTCACCTACAATTCACATCAGAAGCCAAGTCAACGGAAGTTCCATTTATTTATTCTGTCCATTATCAGATACAGTGTTGTTGTAGTTTACAATCCAACATCAACTTTGGTTCATGACCCAGCCCAAGCTCTCCAGGAAGACAAGGAAAGACTCCCCCAAATCCTGAGGCTAGTAGGAAGTTAAATTCAAAGAGAGATCCCTTCTACATGGACGACTGGGGGCTCAACACACTGAGTCCAAGTCGAGGTTTCTGGTTCTTGCTTTTCTGTGTTGTCCATGCTCCTCCAAATGAAGACCCAAATGTAAGGGGAAGGATCCAGCAGGGTGCACAGCAGACAGAAGTGAGGTGGGCTGCAGTGCATGATTAGCAGAAAGACAAACAGGATGCTGATCTAAGAATTGGCTTTACAGTGCACTCTTACCTGCACTCTGCAGATCATGTGTGCTGCTGTACCGACTGAAGATGAGGGCTGGTCGGAGGAATCCATCAGAATGTCTCTCTTATGAAAGAGACCCTTGGCGGGTGGAGGGCTGAGCTATCCAAGGGTGGGGCAGAGCTGTAGCTCCTCCAGAGTGACTCACACCATCGGGTCTCTTACCAGTCACACGCATAGCAGAATATTTACAAGAGAGAAATCAGGAGATCAGAGGTTTAATTGGACAGCTGCAGTGATCCAGTGAAAAACAAAAGAAATCTGAAGAATACATTTACTTTTATCAGATATACTTTCTAGTATGGAACAGTGTGTTTCTAACCTGTGGACGGTGCACTGTTGATATGAATAATGTTGCCGATGAAGCGTGTGGTGGTAAATTGCTCTTGTCCATTCAACAGTGAATTGAAGAGAACTCCCAGCTGCTGAACAGTGGTGGGACCGTCCGAGGATGTCCCATTATCATACCACTCTGGAGAGAAGAATGCACAGGCACCTGGTACACACATCAACAGAGGAATGGAAGGAGACGGAGAGAGAGATGGAGGGACGAGACAGAAAAGGGATGAGGGGAAGCTTGGTTTAAACATGACAGTCATTATTTCAGAAACTGACAAATGAGTGAGGAGCAGAAGGCTGATATCATACCATGGAAGGAATGCTTTCAGGATGAGGGCCACCTTGAGAATGATGTGGTACACCTCCCCACTGCAGGTCTAAACAAAATAAATGCATACAAAACAAGTGGTAAATGACCTGCTGAAAGTTCAACATTGAATGTCACTTTTAGACAAAGTAGATCAAACTAGTCACCACTTTTACCCATCTCACAGTGTGCTTGATGGCCACCTGCAAGACAGAAATATAAATAATCTGGTTGTTACCGATTGTAAACCCACCATGTTACCCATTGCTTTGTGGGCAAGCCTCGAGTTTGGCGTTATGTCCAACAGCATCTGTTTTTTTTGGAGCCAGAGGTGACCATATTTGGACAAGAGGGTATAGCTGTGAAAGGCTTTATATTACCTACATCCTGATTGGTCCTGACCGAGGCCCCAAGAACACGCCGTGGTAGCCAAATTCTAAAGCATACCATGCTTTAGAATATTGTCTATTTTATTCAAAATTTCTACTGAGGGCATAAATCAAGTGAGAACTTGGTAAATGTCTGATTTAAGTGCGCCCAAATACATTGAGCCGAAACCTCCTTCACCGATCGGAGCGAGCTGATGGTACTTTGTTCTCAACATCCTCTTATTTATGTTTTACATAAAACCAGATTTTAATACTGAAAATGAAAAGTGTTCTAAATCTAAGTCTTCTGTGGCCCACTTACCTCTGTATGTGTTTCCCCTGGAGGGCATCTCATAGATGACCTCCTCCTTGAGGCGCTGCTGAAGTTCAGGCTGACGTCACTTTCAATGTCATCAGAAGTCACATCCACCTTCAGCTCATCGCTAGGCAACGAAGCACCAGACACAGTGATGAGGGAGTCAGTGCTACGGGAGCTGTTGCTGCAACTCATCCTCTTTTCAGGTGCATCACCATCATCACTGACCTTTCTTTTCTTAATCTTCATAGAGGAGACCTCCAACAAACTCGGGCCAGAGGTGTTGTTAATGCTACACCTGGTCTTCTTTCATGGTGGTCTGGCATCAATGCTGGCCTTTCTCTTGCCTCTCTGGGTCCCTCTTTCCTCCATTGACACCTCACTGTGTTCATTTGAGTTGGTTTGGTTGCTACACCTCATCCTTTTTACAAACATTTTTGCAATGCCGTTGCAGGAGTCAGTGACATTGCCTGTACCCTGAATTGTTGTGCTGGGTGATCCTGCAATATCACTAGCATATATATATATATATATATATATATATATATATATATATATATATATATATATATATTCTTTCATCAATTATCTACTGTTTTCCACCACACTCATTGGTCCTTAAATAACGGCCCCCAATTAAAAACATACAATTAAAAGATACAAAAGTTACATTTCCATTCCTTTTTTAAAGTTTCAAGCAAAAATAACATGTTTATGTAAATATATATTCAAGAGGGCACAACAAGATGAGATAATAAAACACAAGATTTTCTGTAATCGGTTAATTACAATTTTATTTCCCTAGAAAATTCAAGTATTACACACTATTCACATATTAAATCTCTCTGGTTATGAAAGTGGCAATAATTCGCCCTAAGCACAATCTGAATTGCTAACCAGTGAGTTTGTTTCCTGGCTGGGGCAGGGCCTTTCTGTGTGGAGTTTGCATGTTTTCTTTGTGCCTGCGTGAGTTTCCTCTGACTGCTCTTGTCTCCCCAACATCAAAATATGTACAAAGGGTTAATTCTGTGGTCCATGCCCTTGGCCGACGCTCAGATCTGGAGTTGGTCCCCAGGCATCATACTGTATGTTGGCTGCCCACTGCTCCTCTGAGATGGGTTCAAAAGAGAGACCAAGTTTCACTTCATTATACATTGGATGTGAAAAAAAGAAAATCATCTCACTATTAGAGGTGGAGTAAGTGACTCTGAATAGAGATAACTGATTGTTATGTCAGTATTTGAAGATCTAGATATTAGAGTCAGCAATCAACTATATTTATCCAGAATTGTATTGAATGCCTTAGCCTGCCAAACCACTGACCAGGACCACTGAATGACAGCAAACAGAGACGAGCGAGAGAGATTGGACATGGCATTACAAGCAAACCTTCAAGAATTTTCTGAAACCGAGCAGGTTTAATGACAATAACGACAATGAGGTGAAAAATCACAAAGACCGTAATTCAGTACATCGTCCAGTAAGCACAGATAATATTTGATGAGAATTTCTTCCAGTGTCCAGGACATTAAAATCTTCCAGGACGTATGGACTGGCACCAATTCTGTGTGAAACCCTGCGACAGACACCAATCCAACTGTACAGTACAATAACAGGCAGGATTTTTGTTGACCTTTGTGACACATTTTCATACCTAAACAACTGAAAAGGTCGACTGCCTGTGACTCCCTATTGGAAGTATGTCACTGTTCCCCAAACAACATGATATGCAGCATACTGTACCAGCAACAGGTGCACTGTAACTTTGTCATACCATCACAGGTTGGTTAGTGCCTTAACTTAAAAAAAATTGACCAATTACTTAAAAAAAATGTTACCATAAAAAAGTAAAGTAGACTAATCATTTTAAAATGTAAAGTGTAGGTTTAGGTACTAAACTACTTGGTTGGCTTCAGGAAAACATTGTGGTTGGGCTTCAAGTGGTAAATTATTTATATAACTTAAGTCACAAACGTACCTACGTTACGCACATAACCTCAGTGATGTCATGTATGTTACTTAGCTTACCTACATTACCCAAAATAACTTACCGTTGACTTTCACCTCCATACTGGGCAAAAACGGCGGTCTCCTCCGGGATGAAAGTGTTGTGCTTGTTTGAGACAACTGTTCCTTTCCCAACCTCCTCCTTACACAGACATGTCGGCCCTTATATATGTATTCACCTGACTTCTTCCTTCGGTGCCATGATGATCAACTCAAGAGGGTGCTGCTTGCAAAGAAACATCAACATGGGTCATTTTAAGGTGCTTTCTGTCGACCTTTATGGTTGTTTTACTGATAAGGATGGGCTGGACATTTCCCTAGGCCCCACCATCAGGTCAATGGTTACACTTGAGAAATAACGTATAGTATTGCTCCCAAAAATGGCCCTGGATCAAGGTGAAAAATTGGCCCCTACTTTCCGTCTTTGTATATGTGTATTTGCATATACGTGTGTTTATGCTTGCTGTGTGTTTCCAGCCAGGTGATGTGCATAACCAAGCTAATACACAAACAATATCCAATCAGGCCCAGCTGTGAAATTGTGTTTAAGTGTTTCCCTTTCTCTTGTCAACAATGGATAAATGAATGAAATGTGACAGGCGTGTGTGTGTGTGTGTGTGTGTGTGTGTAGGGGGATGGGGAGGTTACAACACTCATAATGCTCTCCACTCTCGCTAATCACTGATAACATGAAAAGTGCAAGGTGTCAGCTCCGATCGCTCAGCGCAATTATAGGATTGGTTCACTAAACGCACATGCACACACGCACACACACTCACGCAGACAGACACAAGTACTGAGTGATGATAACATCATTGTATACGCACACACTGCTAGTGATAGGAGCAAGTGTGTGTGTGTGTGTGTGCGTGTGTGTGTGTGTGTGTGTACGCATCTGCCTCATATATTGATAATGATGTCATGTGTGGGTCATCTTGAGGCTTGAAAATCTGTCCTGTTAGTGCAATTTACAAGGATTTCACATTTAAAGGTCACAGATGGAGAGTGTGACCAGATTTTGTTTTTTCCTTCCAGTCAGCTGTGGCGTCCACTGACCCCGTGGCAAGTAGTTTTGCGTAGTTTCCTCCTGTGTTTAATTTTTCACATCCCGCCGTCAGTGCAGCCTTGGCCTTTCTATGCTTCTGATGGTCTCTGCTGTCGCAGTAATTATTTGAGTAACCACACAAAAGGACCTGTACAGTTCATAATAGTTTAAACAAGTCACCCAGTCAGATCGGACAAAGTGTCTTCACTTTCTCATCAGCATTTAAAGATCTCACACTCAATATTAACAGAGAGCATACATCTTAACTCTCAAGCCCTTTTGGATCATGACCTGAATAATAACCCCCGCATTAGGATGCTAAAAAGGTTTGAACATTTGAATTGGAGATGTATGGACTGGAGCGAGCTTTTATTATGATGAATGCGTATTATACACAACACCAAACACTGAGCGAGTCTGTACTGTGAGAAATCTGGGACATTTAAAACAATGAACAACTAACCTTCATTGGAAGCTAAGTTGCACTCAAAGATAAATAAAAGATACTTCAACAGGTTTTCTTTTTCATTTGCTGTTACGAGTAGAAACACAGAAAGTTGCCATGCTAGCAAGGCCACTAAAAACTGAAAACACAAGCCGACACAGTCATTGTCAATGTCTTTCAGCATCCAAGGGCCCTGTTCAGACCCGGTATGAACAACAAGAATGGATTACACGCTGTCTGATCTTCATGGGGTTCACTCTATTGCAAATTGCAGGCTTTCACCTGAACCTGCCAATGTTAGCGGCAGATGTTTGTGAACAAACTGTTTTTACTGATCTAGCCATTGAATTAGTAACAGCAATTTTCCCAGACTCCCTTCACAAATTGCAGTTTTTGACAAATGTAACGTTTTACGTTTTAGACCAATGTTGCGAATGGCTATGGCAAATCATAAATCATTCCCTGCCTTATAGTAAACAGTAAATGCGAAACATTCAATTTTATTTCCTTGTAAAAAGTGTCAGTTTGTTGTGCACTGGCATACCAGCCTGTCTTCTTCTGTGCCTGTGTTACCTGGCAACATTCAACTGCTTTTTGAACACACTTTTTTATCTGATTTCACAATTTACACCAAATTTATACATAAAGATAACATTTTATCGAGTGAAACCTACCAAATTTTACAAAAAAAGCAAAAGGTCACAGATTACTCATTTGACACCTCTGGCGGAAGTCCCGAGACTGCCTTCAAAAATCAAATTGTTGCGTTTTAGAGAATCATACGTAATTTAGGCTTTTGCAACACATCAATCGCTTTTTTTGTGTAAAAAACATTGTGTCCCAGTAATGTAGTGTCCTTTGCCTATGTAACGGGGGGGCATCTGATCACAAGGGGTCATTCAGGACTGATAATATTAATAGCAAGTCTGAACAGTGCCTTAAGTTAAAGGTCCCATATTATACTGTTTTTCATCAATTTCACACAGCTGTCAGAGGTCCAACAACACTGTATTCAAAATGCATTGCCCCAAACCCATCCGTGGTCCTGAATTTCAGCTGTCTAAAAGTCCTTAAAGTGAGCTCTACTGAGAGCAGGCTGTTTCTGTGCCTGCACCTTTAAATGCTAATGAGCTCCGTCTGTTAATGCCTGCCTTGCCTGCTACATGCCCCTCTCAGGGAGACGATGCTGCTTACGCTAATGGTAGCATGCGCTAATGTTTATGGTAGTGATGTTTGATACCACCGATTTCCTTTCCGATCTGATCCTGAGCAAAATTCAGGCTGCTATCGGCAACACCGATCCGACACCAATACTTTTTGCAAACACACCTAATGTGTCTGATGTCTAGTACTCTGCATGAAGCTATGATTTGAAACACACTACTTGTTTTAGATTGACCAGAGTAATTTATGTATTTATTTATTTTAAAATCACAGGGCAAAACAAATGATGGCGCTACTCTGCAGTGAATGCCTAATCTTATTAAGATTCAACTTCTTATGTAGTCTCTCCAAATAGCCTACAATAAGGGGATACAAACACTTGCTGTTTGATAATACTGGGTGACTCAAAATAATAATAAGTCAAATATTAATTAAATAAATAATGCCATAATAATTGCACAAGTTTGTCAATACCTACATTTTAAAATATTCATTTAACAGTTAAAGCACATTAGACTGATTGTAAATAATAAGAGATCTATCTATCTTTTCTATTATATATTTTTCTAAGTTCACCATGGCTGTTTGATCGCAATTGCTCTGTATAATTTCATACCTGTGACACCTAGTCAACGTAATCCACTTTAAATTATCAATCTTTTAAGTGAACGAAGTGAACGGAATGACTTCATGAACTGATTCGTTCCTTTCTCAGTTCAGTTGAGCCAGAGACGTTCTACTATTGTAGAGACAGATCACTCGGATCATTTTGAATGGGGAAATCTGCGACGCCAAAGATGGCGCATATTCTGCCCCTTTCACCAACAGCCAATCACCTACGTTGTCACAGCCGAACCGGGAAAATTATAGCCCAATCATGTTGTTTCACTAGCGCATGTGCACAAGTAGTTTTTTACGACAGAGACCAAAAACATTTACTGTTTTCAAATCTTTATCTAATTTATAGAGTGAATGATAAGACAAGTGCCGTGTTCCAATATCCATACTTACCGTACTTATTTTGAATACATAGGGTGTTCCGATCGCGATTGCGGCGAAAAGAAGTGTACTTAAAGGACCCGGATGTTGCCCTCATAACGGCAAATACGTTGAGTGTGCAACGATGCACACTATACGCACTCAACGGCCGCCATCTTGTCTACGTAGCGGAAGAAGCGGAGCCAGGCAAAGGCGCTCAGCTCGGATTTTTTTTTTAAATAGCTACCGAGACAACCATGCCTGCAGCGGAGCCATATTGCAGGATTGTAGGATTGTAATTGTTAAAAAGTAAAGCCTTGGATGTCTTTTGTTCACTGTTCAAAACGGGATGTTTTTGGCGGTTGACGAGCCGCGGCGGCTGTTGCGATCGTAATTTTCGGGAAGTGCACCACGGAGTATGGATTTGGAACAACACTCACCCTGCTGGAATCTGCGTACTTAGTAAGTGCGGATAGTGTACTACGTTTAAGTGTACTCATGGAAGTATGGATATTGGAACACAACAATGATGTATTATACATTATCTGGTCCATACATCAATGGTCAAGTAGAGTAGAGCCAAAGCACAGCAGCCGGCACAGATTCAGCCATACGATAGATGTTGGTGTCGTAAATCTGCGCGCATCACGTTAAAGGGTGGATTTGACCATGCCTCCATTAATTTAGATAGGGTTCTGGTCTCTTTGGGCTTTTCGAGGCGTCGCCAAGATGGCCACCGATTGGCATGACTTGCCTAAAGGGACTTTGGTTGAGCTCAGCTGCGAGCATGCCGGCCGGGAGTGGAACTGCCACGACTCACTCAGAGAACTTTGAGGACGTGATTCACGGTCGCGCTGTGATTCATTCCTGATTCACGAACCTATTGCACACAGAGAACTGTTGCTGAGGACGTGATTCTCATTCACGCACTGTGCTGCTGATAGTGGCGCTGTGTCACTCACTCACTCACTCAGGGCAGAGGAGTTAATTCACGTTCAGTAACCGTATTGTTAAAATGAACGCTGTGTTGCTAACATCCGTGTAGCATCATGTTAAGTGATTTTACTGCACAGTAAAAGTCACTCATGTTCGCGAATGTGATTCTCAGACCTGCTGAGGACGTGAATCACGTTTGCGCCGTCATTCACGTTCACGCTGATTCAGTGACAGCGCGGCGTGAACGTCATTCACGTCCTCAGCAGGTCGTTTGCGAACGACTGATTCACTCATGATTCGCGTCGCTGAGGAAGTGATTCTCGTTCACGTACTGTGCTAAGAGTGGCGCTGTGTCACTCACTGACTCACTCACTCAGGGCAGAGGAGTTGATTCATGTTCAGTAACCCTTCTGCTAAAACTAGCGCTGTGTTGCTAACATCCGTTTAGCATCATGTCAAGTGATTTTACTGTGCACAGAGGACACTTTCACCATGTAATAATTTTAGTGCACGTATACCACTCAAAGCAGCGCTGCGTCTCCCGCGAATGATTGTGTACTATAGTCCGTGAACGCACCGTCCCTCAATAAGTGAACGTGAGCCTCAGGGCTGAATCATGAACTGAATGACGGATTGTTTGGCTGTTTATTAGTTCAGGGAGTTGCAGAGCACTGAACAATTCGGTGAACAAATCATTTTAATGAACGGATTCTAGAGATTCAGTACAGTAAAAGGAACTGCCATTCCCATCACCAGTGTTGGGTTACTGTAATCACATTACTTTTTTCAGTAACGAGTTGTGTAAGGCATTACTGTTCTGAATGTAGTAATCACATTACAGTTCGCCAAGCTCGTTACTTACGTTACATTGCTAGGTTAATCAATTTTAACAGCATGGTCGCATGCATCACACACGGCGGGCTGGGGGGGCGGCCGCCAATTTGACGACTTTCTCGCTAGATTCAGCAACTTTTCAGACCCTCTTAGCGACTTTATTTCTAAAAAGCTACGAGCGACAAATTTAGCGACTTATTCAGATCATCGGGGGAAAGGCGAGAAATACATTATATTGTAATTCACATGCTGCCCAGAGTAATCACAGACCACGGCTCCTCTGCAGCAGCGCCGGACTCTCTCTCCTCTTGCGCGGCTGCGCAGGCGACAGGCCGGTGTGTGTATGGGGGCGCTGGCTGGGGCAGCAGGAGGGTCAGAGATACAAACATTACTTTGAATTTGTTGAACGTAAGGAAAATAACTTGACTGTAAGGTGCACTTTGCCCGTGTTGGAAACCTCTCCTCACCGCTGCCAACACTACCTCAAACTTAACGAAGCACCTACAAAGACAGCACGCACACACAAATCTTGTTGCTCAGTAACTGTGGACTAACATGAATGAGACGCCAAGACAGAATGTAACGAGTAATATAACTAATTACTTACCAGGCAGTAATCTTGTAATGTAAGGCATTACTATTTTCAAGAGTAATGTGTAATGTGTAATATATTACTTTTTTGAGTAACGAGCCCCAACACTGCCCTAACCCTATCACTATAAGGAAACCTTACCTGAATAAATCTAGGCTTTTTCGCCTATATGAGATTATCTCAGTGAAACACATATCATTACTCCAAGCTGAACTCATGCAGCTGTTTGTTGAAGCATGTATTTATTTAATTACTTATTTCATAACCATATTTGTTCATTTGAACTCCAACAGCAACAGTGCTTAGCGCCGCTTAAACCTCCACATTTTCTTCCTCTGTACCTGGACAGTGCCTGCCTGCAGCACCGAAGGACAGAGACGTCTGTCTTGCCCTAGCAGCAGCACCTGACACTGTGCTCTCCTCTTCTGTCCGCCTCATCATAAATGCCTGAGGTGTTTCACAAGGTTTGTTGTGTTGCCTAACTCGGCAACTCCTTATCGTTTTTCCACAAACCGCGTCTTGGATGTTTGTGGAGCTGAAATAGCTGATTCCAGTTTGTTGTCCTCGCTTATCCGGATCTCCTAAGACCAGAACAGACTCGGACTCGTTTAGCCTCATTAATCCACAACAGTCAGTTTAGATGCACAGAACAGAATGGGACCGAACCGCCGGCAAAATCCCGGTCCAGCTCATGCTGCTGCAGGTATAAATCCTCTTTAGACGTACCAGCTCGTCCGTCGTGGGAGTGAGCTCCCGTGACTCTGCACGTGACTATGATGGCTATGGTTGATGATGGTAGCAGAATTGGTAAAGCCTTTTTCAAATAATTTATTAACGGTATCATTGCAGTCCAAAAAAATGCGTCGTCGCACACCCTTGAACCACGCAGCAGCCATGTTGAAATTCTCAGGTCAGTCTGATCCTGATCCGCAGAGATATTTGGGGCTACTGAAAGAATCTCCTCTCCGTTGCGGGTGTAAGGGCTTCATTTCTGATGAATTCCTTTGTCGCTGTTCCGATGAAAAGGTCTTCATCAGCAAGCTTTTTTCCTGTCCATACTGGATTTCCTTCAGTGGGATGTCCATGATTGCCCTTGCTGGAACAGGGTATCCGAGGAATCGCTTGACCAGCTTGCACATCTTGCACATCGCTCTTTCTAGTTTGTGAATTATGACCTGTTCTGACTGTGGGGAAATAGAAGAAAATTCATGTAAATGAAAAGCATAGAAAATACATACCGTATCATGTTTTCATTATTATATCATATCCATATAATAACCACCTGAATGCAGGTGAGCAGGCTGAGCCACCTGAGCCTACCTCAGGAGCTTGAGGGAGTCAGAGTCGATGAAGTGCACAAATTCTTCATACAGCTCACACCTCTTCGCGCTGAAGGACAGAGATATTAAAATATTAAATTGGTAAGGTTTGTAATGTTCATAGCAAGGAACAAAACGGTATAAGGTCTGTGGTGGGAGATGTACTGAAATCATTTACTTAAGTAAAAGTACCCAATACAATGTGTTGAAATAAATTATATTCAATGTATTTACCTCTTGTCAAAGTGGTAGTACATACCGACTAAGAAGTCCTCCACTGGAAGAGGTATGGCCTTGACGCCACAACCCCTGGCTGCACGAGGTGGCATATGCAGCCCAAGTCTTGGACATGTGGTTGGCTTCTCCGAAGTCTGGTGATACTGAATTGTGTCTGCCCTTCATCACGCTGGTGTTGTCGGAGTTAAAGGCTATGAGCCCCCACCAAGGAATGTTCCTTTTCCTGACAAAAACATTTATTGAAAGAATGGAAACATACATACATGATAAATTAAATGCATTAATATAGTGCTTTTCTACCCTGAAGAGTAATCCTACCAGTAATTAAAGCATAGTAATGTTATGCTTTCACACAAAGCTCACCTCAAAGTGGATGCCAGCTTCTCATACAGGTTCTCAGTATTCCCCATGTTGCAAACTGGCATGTCTAACAACCTGGTGGACAACTGCGTTTTTGGAATTGGAATATTTTTTTAAGTGTCATCCACCATAAATATGATGCCCAGCCCATATGGGCTGGACACAAGACACAATAATCATGAACATAAACGTATAATTAAAATCAGACATTCAACTCATCAGACATTTCAGTACCTGCATCTCAGCCTCACAGTAGACCCTGGCCAGTATCACGAATCCCTTTTCTTGCTTTAAGTTGTTGGACTCATCACAAAGAGGAGCAAATGGTTTAGTCTGGCATGTCTTGGTGACTTGGTCATCCAGCTCCAAGTTACAAAGGATACAAAAGTTACAAGTTACAAAATTGGTCATGTTTTAATTCACTATTTATTGAGATGATGTGGTTCAAATTGCCTGAGTTTGGCATGTATATTCGCCAACCAGCAATATAGTAAGCCTACCCTTTCAGCCGATCTGCCCCCAGCATCTGGAACTCTCTCCCACAAGACATTCGCATTTCTAAAACTGTCTCCATTTTTAAATCTCACCTGAAAACACACTTATTCCACGTGGCTTACTCTGTATCAGCCTAATCATATAATCACATCCCTGCCTATTCTCTATTCCACTCAATTTCTTTTTTCTTTTTCAGTTTTTCTTTTCTTTGGAGGAGTGTCAGGTGTCACCCTTTCTCTGACTCTATCCATCTCTGTCCGAACACTGAGCGGAAAGACAGAAACCGTGACAGTGACTTCTTCTTCGTCTTTTTTTCCGGCAGTATCAACGCTATCTGGCGTATCACTGCCTCAAGCGAGTGACTGAGTCACGTCACCGGCTTGCCTCATACATGCAGGCAGGCCAGGGTTGCCAGATACTACAACAAATATCCCCCACCATTTTACTTGTTTCCTCCACAGTAAAATCGGGAGATTAACGGAAGAACTTCCTGACCGGGAGCATCGCGGGAGATAGTGTTAACGATTAGGAGTCTCCCGCGTGAATCGGGAGAGTTGGCAACCCTGGTTAGTGTGTCTGATTATGTTACATAGTTTGTTCGTATGTGTTGTTACAGTTACTACAATGTAGCTAATGCTAGCTCCTGCTAACGGTAAAGGTAACTTATAGTTCTTCAGCAACTGGAAATACTATGAAAACGTGGCGACACTTACCTGTGGCTCGGGTGCAGTTGCTGGGTCCGGTATGGGTGGGACTGATCCTTTTATGAGGGTCAGTGTTGAGGCAAAGCCAGCTTTGTACTGACCCTCGTTACTGAAGCAGTCTGATGTGAAGTGGTTAGCACACACATACAAGCCCGCACATTGTCATTAAAAATGAAACACAACCACTGTCTCTTCTGTTGTTCTGTAGCTGGGACAGAATATAGGCACTGATGTTGATTTTCACAACCAACAACAGAGCAATTTGCGTGTCTGCTATCTTACCGCTGGACACACCGAACTTCACCTCAGGGATGAATGCCCCCCTCTCGGATATCTCCGGGGAGAGGGGGAGTCGGTACGTAACAACAGGAGCTGAATTTGAACAGCCTGTAGGAGCGCTGTTTTACCAGTGGGTGGGTTGCAGAGACCATGCAGGAATCACTTGTTTTCCTCATTCTGGGAGTTGGCAGGCTCAGGGAGGACCAGCTTGTATATGTAGAGACCAGAGAAAACTTGTTTTTCATAATGTGGGTCCTTTAATGTTTGAACAGCTGAAACTCCAGACATACCTGAGATTGAAGTCTTTAATATCAAATGTTACAATGATATGTGTCAATCATCTGTGCCAAGTTAAACCTACCATGTAATCCGGCTAGCATGTCTTAACTTACAAGAATGTTTTGCTGATTTCAGAGACTAGGGCATAAATTCGAAGCCTGTACAGGTATTGTTCTTGTTCCCTGCCACCATCTATTACAGAAGCTAATGACAATTTAAAAATTGCATTTCAGTGTCTATTAGTACAATTGCAAAACCTCAGAGAAACCTTTAACAGAATTTCCAAAGAATGCATTTACAGTTTATGAGCTGTGCTGTATTGATTTATGGTTAGCCCACACAAACAACACTTTTATTTAGAGATTAACTGAACATCTCAGATACGCGTACACACGAGGGTCTCTCACATTCACACACACACACACACACACTCAGACTGCTGGGAGAACATCGCTGTGCTTGTTTTTTTTAAAACAGCATTTATTACTCTTTCTTTACTCTATCATTCCCATCTCCCTAATCCCTCGACATTATTAAGTGTGTGGTGTGTGGGTGAGAGATGAATGTTTGCATAGCTCCATGTTCATACATTGAAATGTACGGTGCTTATAGGTTCATGTGCTTGTGTGTGTGTGTGTGTGTGTGTTTGCCCATATTTGGAATGTATTAAGGAGATGCTTGTTTGTGTGTGTGTGTGTGTGTGTGTGTGTGTGTGTGTGTGTGTGTGCAAGTGTGTTTTCCCATGCTGTTGTTCTAGGTATTAGAATGAAATGAAGTGTGAAATAAGCTTTTCTGTCTCTGGAGTGTAGCTGTGGGAAGTCCCTCCTCAACACATCACACATGTTTACCATCTATCCCTCCATCTTTATACCCTCCCACCTTGCCCATTAGGGCCTCCACTGACGCCAACATTTGATAGTAACAAGGAGGGAATATCATGATGGATATACTGCTGATGAATAGACTTACTGAAGAGAACAGTGGGGGGTTTAGTGGTGATCTGCTTATGAGACAAAAACAAAGGATATGAGGACCTTTAGGTACAAATGGGAAGATGTATCCATAGGACACCTGTATGTATGCCATGCTATACCCAAAGAGAGGAAAGGATACTCAACTACAGTATGTCAGTAAAAAAAACAAAAATAAAACAAGCAAAAACAATGTAAATATTGTGGTGGGCTGAAAGTGACAACAGAAATGCCGACCCAGCACTTTACCTTTCCTTAAGAACCCAACAATTTCTTACCATGAACTACCACTCATGAAACGTTCAACATTGCCCTTAGAAATGACTCAGCATTTTCCCTCAAACATTTTTCATTCCAATTGCTCAGCTATGTGGTAACCTTCTCATTGTTGCAATACGTATTGTATTTAATGCTGCAAGAGCGCACATAGATGCAGGTCGCTGCGAGTGTCAAGTCTCTTGAAACTAGGCTGACCTACACAAACTCCACCATTCCTGAAGGATGCAGAAAATCATGGCGGAACCACCTTTAGTAAATTGTGCAAAATGATCCCTGTTGTGATTTTGTTGTTACAGTACAGAGTGTTGTATCAACTAAGAAATGACTGTTTTTTAAAAGATCACATAAATTATCAGAAGGTTAATGACATACAGTAGCGACACTCCTTTTATTCACATCTGCACTGCATGAAAAAATGTGTTTTCAGCTGTATTCAGAGCCGCACTATCCAATACTCGATATGGAAAACTGCTCAAATGACTGTGTAACGAGAAAGGGTTGGTTGTAATAACAAATAGAGAATTGCAACCCAACTCTGCAGTTCTCATCAGGTTTGTGATGATTTTAAGTGTCTTTCAGCTTATTTCTTTGGTTTTCTCTCCAGCAAATTGGCTGTTTTGTTCAGACTCTCTGCTCTCAACCATCTTTTCAGTAAAATGTACGATGTACGATAATTACGATGCTAACCTCTGTTAGCACATTAATGGGAATTCCCATCACGTGTTTGCATCAAGCTAGAAGTCCTGAGCTCTAGAATCGATTTGGGAATCAAAGAATGTGTACTGTAATATTTCTTCATAGACAGTATGCAGTTCATAAACTGTTATGTTATTTTAGTTAATTCGGACAAGTTTTGGGGCGATGTTGATCTCTGTCTTTCTCAACATCACTGTAAAGTTGCTCTCTCAGGTACCGAAATTTGGCGCAGATTGATTAAATGTGAATTGGTACTCTTTCGTACCGAAGTAATTCAGTCAGTACCAGGGGTGGACTGGGACAAAAAATCGGCCCTGTCATTTTTGGCTTAGACCGGCCCCTCATAATTAGCGGAGCACAAGCGGAAAGAAAAATAATAACTTTTTGCCCTTAGGCTTATTAGAAATTTACAGTTTACTTTAGAAGTCTATCAAAAAACCATTGTGGAAAGCAAATAAGTAAATTTACTCGACATACAAAGCAACTATGTCTTAAAAGCCTTTAACCTTTTACTCATCTTGTTCATTGTGGGCATACCTTTGGCTAATAATACTTTTATACTTTCTTTACACTTACTTTAGTGCTTAAATTGCAAAGCTTTTACTTATCATTTAGCAGTTTTAAAATTAGTTTTTTAAAACATGTTTAACCACAGCATAGAGGGTTGCTACAAATTCAAACTACTATGCAGCCTTTCAACACACCTTTAACCTAAATATCTAAAATGCCATGATGGAGCCTAAAATAGACACTTGCTGCTCATCCAACACTTCTCGGCCTTGACCGTTTGCTATTTTATCAGAATAAGGTGCCGTGGCTGCCAGATTTTGGGATGCAACACCAGTTAATATTGATACTAATCAATCGCCATTGCTCATCATTCTCATGTAATTAGAGTTCTCAACGGGTCTGAATTACAACCCAACCCGGCCCGCGGGTTTTTAAGCCCGAACCCGACGCAGCGCGACACACCGGCATGAATTGTCTGCAGCGCCCCCACGTTAACCTGACCGGACCTGAGCTCGTGGGTCCGGCCCGACCCACTGATAACTCTACATGTAGGCTAATAGAGCTAACGTTACCTCCATCACCTCACAGTCCCTGTATTAACATTACTACCTGCTTACCGGTTGTACTACACTGTCCCTGTCAGTCAGCCTGCATCTCTGGCTGCTCCTCTCCTGCCTGCTGTTGCTGTCTTCACCTTCAACCTGCTGTTGCTGGCTCATTGTTACCTCAGAGGACGTGGAGGCTACAGCAGCCCCTCCAGCGAGCAAGTCTGTGATTTTAGCATATTTTGTAGCATCTACAGTGAGATTCTTCTCTTAGCACGCAACTTTTCTTTCTCTTTAATTGCTCCATGTTGTCACTCCTCGCACTCAACACTTTGAAACTAGCAGAAGTTACAGGAGACAGCGCAGAGAAGGGGTTGGGCCGCTGTCGTACTATATCCTGATTGGTTCAGTCCACTGTCTATACTGAAGGTGGACCAATGGGCCGCCCCCTCTAAATTGTGCACTTAGAAAAAAAGAGGAGGACTGAGAGATTTCATTGGATTAGCCCAATGTCCTTCGAGAAAATAAACCAATGGGCCGTCACGGTCAATAAAAATGATTTATGATAAACTTTTTTGATTAAATTATGACAGCCCGGCCCAAAAATGTGCGTCGGGTAAACTCAAGCAGTCATTTTCTTTAGTCTGTGGCCCAACAAGTAAGATTGTCCGATTGTCCGGTAAGATTGTACGATCTCCAAACAAATGTTAATGAAAGTGTTGTTATAAATGAGATATTAAAGCATCAAACATACTTTTCTTTTGGATTTTTTAGACACTTTTAGATGAATGAAAAATAAACACTTTGATATAAGTGTTTAATGTGATGTGTAAGATATAAGTTGATAAGTGATGCAGCGGTGGTCTACCCGGAAGTTACTGTAAACAAATATTGTGACTAGTTCTACTGTGGAGCATTTAGTAGCTTAAGAGTCCAATGTTTCCTTCAGGAATTGGTAAAGAGCAAACTAGAGACCATCTTGCAATGGGTGCCAGTCCAACCACAAAGCCTGTCAACATGTTGACGTGTTCCAGCCCATGAGCACTCAGTCGTCATCGCTACATTATTAAATGAGTACTCAGTCCTCTTGGGTCAGACCACCCCCATCCTTCAATTCGCCCTTCACAACAAGAGTGGCAGCTCCTCAAGAGATTAGTTTGGATGCTTCAACCATCTGAACTGGACAGTTTTTTCTTCATGGAAGAAGAGCAAAGAGCAACACTGAAGGCTTTTCTTCACTCTTCTCCTGATCGGCTTTTCTACCACATCATACAGGGTGTTAGCCCTGGATGGATGGGAATAGACAGGTGGTTCAAATCGCGCTTTCCAAACAGTTTCCAAAGCCGTCTTCTCAGGTGGCTCTGTGTAACAAAACATCTGTCCGGTCAGGTTAGCCAGAGACAAGACTCCAGATGAATCCTAACAACGCTCTGTGTCTGCTTTTTAGGAGTGTCCTTCCATCCTGGTCCTTGGGGTCTCATGTCCTGCATGTTTAGATATTTCCCAGCCCCAGCACGCCCAGTTTAAAAGAATTTGCCATAATCTGACTTCAGCAGAGCTTGACGACGAGCTGATCATATGAAGCAGGTGTATACGTATTTGGTCATTTTGCCAAAGAGGAAAGGCTTGGTTATAAGTCAGCTGTTCAGGTTTTGCCCCAGCATGGTAGACAACACAACTCGTATCGTCATGAGTGATAAACCCTCAATGTTGAAGTATTTTTTAACACGTTTTGGAGGAAATCAATGATGACAATAGCATGATTTGCCTTGAAAAATGATTTAACTCCAGCTGCAGTCAGTTCTGCCCACGTGAGTTGACTGCCTGTTGTATGCTTGTCATTTCACTACTGCACAGAATAAGATGTGCGGTAACTAATTCTCCGTCATTTTGCGAGTAGCTAAAAGTGTTTGTTGTGATGCTGAGAGGTTTGTTCCTTTGTGAAGTCACTGCAGTAACATGTACTTGGCACTCAAATGAAAGTAAAAGAGATGAATGGAGAAAATACCCCGGGGTTCAGCAGAGACATTGAGCAGTATGAGTCTGACAACGTTAATATCTTTTTATTTGGCTTTAAACATCCATGCACCCATTGCTGTCCAGGATGCCATCTGTTCTGTCTGGAGGAAAAGGTGAAGATATCGTCTTTGATTCCTATGCCGTAAGGTTTTCCTTTGAATTTACGTCCTTAGATCAGCAACAGTTTAACAACATGATCCCAATGTTTCTCCAGTGAGAAAAGCAGCAAAATCCAATCAAATCATGCAAGAATATTACAATAACAGCTATTGAGACATCGTAATATGGAAGTAAAAGTACAGAACTGTTGCCACTTACACCCCGGAATGCAATTTCCAGCCTGTATGTGGTAATGTGTGCAGTGGATTACATTTTTAATCCCCAACCGTGTCCCTTAGGGCCGGTGCTCCAACCCAACACTGGATCTCCATTAGTCAAAACCTCCAGAGGAACGTCATGGCCTCACCTTGCCCCAAGGCTCTGCTCCAGTTTTCATTTATTGGCAGAGGACAGACAAAGACACTTGTCAGCATCAGCACACACAACACATAACCATTCAAAACAGTGGGTGGGTGGAAGGTGCTGTATGTTTTTTTTTTTTTAAATCCC
>CAEMYA010000024.1:1708318-1771423 GCA_903131615.1 Diplodus sargus
GAAAATACCCCCATTACAACTACAATTCTTACCAAGTGATTATTTCCATTTTGTGATTTATATTGATTTGTGTGAATACTATTGGCTTTTCTCAGGTATAATACATTCTACGAACTCTGTAAAAATGGGAAAGAGAAAAAAAATCTCCTAAATGCGGACATGAATACTCCTCCCGCTGGTGGTGGAGTGCATCATCACAGAACAAAAGAAATGAAATAGCAGAAGCACAGCAAGAGAGAAGCAGGGGCTTCTTTGTCTCAGACTATAGCTATAGGCTGAAAATGTATGCAATTAATACTAAATTGAGCCGTGAACACAACTCCGGCTTTCTTCTCCATCCAGTTGGACTAACCACCTTTCACCAAGACCGGAGAACTTCAAGCAAATTGCCAGTGTTACCATGGTTATCACAGGTAATTCCAGGTTATTAATGCCTAATGTGCCAATCACACTGTGGTATGTCACCCCTTCATTATCCTACCCAGATTATTTTCTCTCTATCCTTTTCTTGTTTTATTATTGTTCGCAATCCCTCACTCATCCCCGCCGATTCACTTTCCCTTATGTCTCTCTGTATTTATTCAGGGTGTTCTTAAAGCACTGTGATTTGAGCTGCTGTGATTGAAATTGGAGCTGGGGAAAGAAAGAGGCAGTTCAATGATTGCAGAAAGAAAATCAAGTTTTGTTTCTGTTTTTTAAGAACATGAAAGAAAAGACAAACAAACAAACAGTTCTGGGTCCATTTCATAATGTCATTTACAGTCGACTAGTTGACAGAAAGGAAACTGCTGCCAGCACAGAATTTGATTCTGTGTTCTGAAAGACAGTGTTAGAGCATTTGGTGAAATGAACAGAAACTCAGAGCACAGGTTTCATGTTGTGACGGAGTAAATCTTGTCAATATCTTGACTTTACTGGATGCAGCACAAGTCGAGTGAGTGTGGAGAGTAACAGAATTTCTCGAACAATTGGAGAAGTCTCTTTTTTTGGTTACCGAAAATGTGACAAAGACCCTAAGGCCAGTGTTTCTTCTATACGCATTATGCTGGATGTTCAGCGCCACTAACTTAGGCTATAATAAAAACATGTACCAAATAAATATCCCTTAGATCCTTTATTAACAGTCTCTGATTTTACTGTTTACCCCATGTCGTGAGTGAATTACTGCCCTTGTTGGATTAACGTTACATTCATTAGACCCCAGTTGGTAGCTTGCATTAAAAGTTCCTAGCAGCTGGCTAGCTGCTGTCCACACTTCGAGGCAAAACGCTACTCTACGTAAGCCACCGGGGTGAAGTTAGTTTCAGGTTGGATATTCACTCGGATCCAGCCGCGACATTACTGAGGTTCACCCAGTGCTAGCAGCAGGAGGACAGCT
The DNA here is from genome assembly GCA_903131615.1 of Diplodus sargus. NCBI lineage: Eukaryota > Metazoa > Chordata > Actinopteri > Spariformes > Sparidae > Diplodus > Diplodus sargus. Next base: position 1,709,697 of record CAEMYA010000024.1, read on the forward strand.
AGCTCACCTCCTAGAGCCTCGTGCTGACTCGCTAGAAACTGATTTAGGGGCCGTCATTAAGTTACTTTCGATAAATATATTAATACAATACAATTAAAAAAAATTTCAATATCTTCCTAGTCATGTGACCCTGTTACTCCAAACCAGCAGCAGATTGTATTAGTAAACTGGACGAATGAGACACACCTATCTTTATTGTATTTTAGTGCTTCCTCTATTTTATATGAATATCAATATGCAGAAATTATTTTATTTTTGTTATCAATAGCTTCCATGTCATGTAGCCCACTGACTCCAAACCAGCAGTATATAAGTAGCAATATTTAAGATCAATTAGATTCAACAAATATGTTTCTGCATTGCACTCTATTTTTTATGTTTTTTTTTATTTTAAGGCTTATGATAAATATCAAAGAAAATTAAGCAGAAAATGAACACAAATTGTGAACTTTGATTCTGCCCAATTCAAGGCACATTTGTACAATGATCTGGTCTCAGCAGATGCCTTGAATCTGTTGATTGTTGTGTCATTTGTAAGATTGAGACTTATTTTGTAAATCTCACCAGTAGTCACCATTTAAAGGGTTATTTTTCAAAATGTTCTTCGAGGGGGGCATGCATAATTAGTATAATTAATTTACAGTTGTTCAAATTGTATGTTTATGAGTTATTTCCAAAATAACTGTCGTACTTGTGCTGCTACGATTGTATTTTGACGTGTTAGCTCATTCTTCAATAGCTGGCGTTGTCTTAACCGGCAATAACGATTTACGATTTACTCTCTCTCTCTCTCTCTCTCTCATTCACTACCTAGCTAGTTAGTTAGCCATTTATAATGCAGAGCATCTCAAACAGCATTGCTCTTTTGTTGAAGCAGGGGAAAGGCCCTATGTTTATATTCAGTGTCAAAGCAGGAAGTGCTTTGAGTGACACTGCTTATGCTCTGGCTAGGTTTAGGCACAAAAAACACTTGGTTAGGGTTAGCAAAGCATCTTGGTTTGACCCAAAATACCTGTTTTGGTTGACACGATCACAGGTGGAGATGGTCCGACTTCCCATGAAAAAAGCTGGTGTAGGTCATCTCAAGTTGAAAAGATTCTCAGGTCTCCCAGGTAATAGCACCACCTTCCCTTCTACCTCCTGGTATGAACAATGGCTAATGAGCATATAATGTGAACATGATGTGCCACATTTGGTACAAATATCAGCTATGGGCATATCTGGGAACTGCAGAAATGGTAACTACTAACATTATATCCTGGGGCCAGGGCAAAAACTTAACCTGCATGTCTTTGGACTGCTCGGACAGTCAACACCTCGAGGAAACCCAGTAGGCAGACAAACTCAGTGGATTTGGTCCAGGTGAGGTGGTTTGCTGTGTGGTAAAAGTCACCTTGAATTGACCAATAGTTTCGATAAATGTTGGGCAATATGCAGTATTAGTGAAGTAAAATTACAAACAGACAACACTGGTGTAGGTCAAACTGCTGCGTTATTTCTCAAAGTTCAACCATCAATAATCTAGGTGTTACTTTTGATACTACACTCTCTTTTGATCAGCACATCAAAGACATTTCCAAGATCGCCTTCTACCACCTGCGCAATATAGCTAAAATTAGATCCTTCCTGTCCACTGCGGATGCAGAGATCCTGATTCATGCCTTTGTTTCGTCTAGGCTGGATTACTGCAATGCCTTATTTTCAGGCCTTCCACGTCAGAGCACTAAAAGTCTTCAGATGGTTCAGAATGCTGCAGCCAGAGTCTTGACACGTACAAGAACATTTGATCACATTACACCAATCTTAGCATCTCTGCACTGGCTCCCAGTACATATAAGGTCAGACTTTAAGGTGCTGCTGATGACATACAAAACTGCACACAGCCTTGCCCCGTCGTACATGTCGGATCTCATTACACCATATATTCCAACTCGGGCATTACGCTCTCAAAATTCAGGGCTCCTGATGGTTCCCAGGATCAAGAAGAAGTCAGCTGGCTGCAGGGCTTTTTCCTATCGGGCTCCTTTCCTCCGGAATAACCTCCCAGCTGACATCAGACAATCTGGCTCTGTTGACGCCTTTAAATCTAAACCCAAAACTCACTTCTTCCATTTAGTCTTTAATTAGCCCTTGAAATCAATTGTAAGCTTCTTCAGTGGGTCGGTGTCAGTCTCAATGAGTTCCTATAGTACAAGATTTACATTGTGCTGCCGATGAGAAACAATCTGTTTATTCTGATCACTACCGCATTTCTCTAACCTTTGTTTTTGTTTTCTGTTCCCACAAGCTGCAAGCTGTGTCACTCTCTACACTCTCTATAGCTTCCTCCTCCTCCCCCTCCTCCTCCCCTCTTTCATTCAGGCTCCCTTCTGATGGACCACGGCCCCCTGGGACCATCTACCGTTTCCAGCTTTTCTGCCTTTTCAGCTTCTTCATACATTCAGCTTCATGACCAGCTGGAGAAGCTGTTCAGCTATCAAACTTTTTCAGCTCTTTCAGCCCTCTTACCTTTCAGCTTTTGCAGCTCTATATTCATCCTTCTGCCTTTTCAGCTTTTTCCATACACTCAGCGATATGAGCAGCTAGAGAAACTGTTCAAAAAAATGTTCAACTTTTGAAGCTCTTTCAATCCTCTTACTCTTCAGCTTTTCTGCCTTTTAAGCTTTTTTAGATATTATTCTTTCTGCCTTTTCAGCTCCTTCAAACATTCAGCTTCATGTTCAGCTAGAGAAACTATTCAGCTATCAAACCGTTCACCTTTTTCCAGTATTCATCTTTCTGCATTTTCAGGTTTTTAATACATACAGCACACAATTTATATTCAGCTAGGTAAACTGTTCAGCTATCAAAATGTTCACATTTTTAAGCTCTTTCAGCCTATAGATTTTCAGCTTTCACTTCTTTTCAGCTTTTTCAAACATTCAGCTTCATGTTCAGCTAGAGAAACTGTTCAGCTATCAATATGTTACACTTTGTTAGCCCATATTAGTATTTAGCCTTTCTGCCTTTTCAGCTTTTGAAAAATTCCGCTTTTTCTGCAAATTCCCTACCTTTACTTGTATGCATTTTTGGCAGTACATTCAGCAGATTTCCAAAATCACTTCAGCCTTTAGCATTCACACTGTGTTTTCGCAGGAAATGCAAATTTTCTAGTTTGAACTATTCTACTACTACGCGTGTGTTTGTAGCAGTCATGTCATCGGTGGTTAAAAGTTAAGGTTGAGTTTGTAGTTCCTGCCTGATTCCTTATGTGAAAGACGGGATATGAGAGATTTCATAAAGGTACAATTGATTTCATGAAGCACAGTTATTTACTTTGCCTCCTTTGATCTCTTCTTCTCTTTTCTAGGTTTTAACAGACATACAGCTGTCGATCAAAACGATGGCAAATTTGAAGTGTAAATCTTTAATAAAACGTTATTTTCATATCATAATTTTGCATGACTTTTCCTAATTTCATATTGGCTTTTTATAGTCATTCAATCGCTTTAAGGATGTAATCATTTTTATATATATACATAAGCAGTGAGGTCTGTGATTTCGAACAGTAACAGTATTTGAATTTATGACTACTACACAAAAGCTATGGCCATTATGCACTATATGTATAGTGTATTATTCAATTCATAATTACATGAATCATTCTTTGTATGTGTTGGTTGCAAAGGAAAAGGATATGCCTAACCTTAAAGTATAATTATTTTATACTAGTATTGTATCAAAGTTTTACATTTTAGGATCGTGACAGCCCTATCTGAACCACCTTGACACATTTTAAAACCATTTGTTGAAATGAAAAGAAATTAACTATCTGTGTTCTTTCATATGTCTTGCTTCTTCAGAAGACTATCATATTTACTCCTCGGAGAAGTTCACCTCCCCATAGAGAGCTTTGTATCTTCTTCAGGTACACAGTAGGTAAGCCCTTAAATAAATTGGACTAATGTAAATGTTTTAGAACTTTTTGCAAGAGCATCTCTCTCTAAGTATTCTTTAATTTGTGTTGCTTTCTTCCTCAGAAGACCATCAGATCTATTCCTAATTCTCCTATCTGTATAAAGTTCTGTGTCTCATCCAGGTACACAGTAGGTAAGCTCATCAGTAGTTTTAACTTATGTCTTAATAGTTTTGTCATTCATTCTTTACTATCTCAGCCACACCAAAATCCTTGACAAAAACACAAAATTTACCTTACAGAACACCAGAGTTGCTGTTCTGCTACTACATTGATAGGTTAGTTTATGTTAAGTCTGTCTGATGGCAAGGTAAAACAGCAATTATTTTAAATATAGCATACACTTAAAGTGATTTTGATTGTATAGGTTAGCCTGTTTTTTAGGTGGCTTAAGCAACATATTGCTTCAACTGAGAATCCACATAGCTTTATCCACAGACGGGGCAAGATGTCCTTCAACCGCTCTGGGTAATATGTATTGCTACTAAGCAACATTTATCCATGACTCTCAAAACCAGCTGAAAAAAAGGAAGAAAATCTGAAGTGGCTGCGTGGTAGTCTACTAGCTGGATGATACTAGTCTGTGTTTGACGGGCAGGACTTAGTGAAGGGTCAATAAGGTGGATATTTCAATTAACATTTTTTGTTATACAAAAGTTTTTAGTAATTTTCAGCTCTTCACTGAATTTAAGGTCATTTTTTTTGTTTTGTTTTCTGTTCTTTTGAATAGGTAATGCAGACCCACAGTGATAATGGTATTGTAAGTTTGGAGTGATATTGACTGCAAGATTAATTTTTTCATTATTCACGCTAGGACCCATGTGCCTCTGTGGTAAACAAAAGAGATGTGACTCTGAGATGCCTCATTGAGTATACGGGGGAGAGTGGAGAGCAGCTCATCTCTGACTACCACATAAGTATTGTATAAGAGCATTGGGAAATGCTCTTTGGTATTAATTTCATATATGTGTGAGTTTAGGATGGAGCTGGAGGTGAGGCTTGATTAGCCTATCATAGAATAAATACTGGAAAAAGGAGAAACGGCTAGTCTGGTTCTGTCCAAAGTTCAAAGCACCTTTGACACCTACAAATACCTTTATCTCTTGAGTATTTGTTATAAATAGCCTATAGGCTACCAGCTATCATAGTGTCCACATTGTGCTGTACTGTGTATAATCTCAAGTAATATTCTGCGTTCTTAACTAACCAGATGTCCTGCTGAAATATGACATTGTTACAAAACACCAGAACAAGCAAGGTGTACAGAAGATGTTGCATGGTTACCAGTTAAAATAAAAAGGTATTGTGACAAGTTGACACTCACTCACTTAAAAAACATAGCAGGGGAGTGCGAGTGCAAGAAAATTCTCAAATCATGGCAAGGGCCTTTATTTACCTGTCCTACAAGAGAGTACAGGCCTTTTATTATTAGCACGCTGTGGTGCACTTGAAAAATGTATGTATGTATGTAAGTTTATTGTACCAGGTCTCAAATAAGGGCTGTTCTTGAATGTTCACAGTGGTCTCCACAGATGTCATGTTGAATGATTATCTGAATTTCATTACGTGACTATCACCAACAAGTGAGACAGTTTGTCTTAATTATTCTTCATACAGGGGACAACAGAGAGCAGTGTGCATGACGACCTGAAAACGAGTATGAGGATCTGTGCTTGTTGTGAGCCAGATGCAGTGAGCATCATCATCGAGGGAATCCCAGTGCTTACTGATCTTGGCAATATTAAGACTATATACACTGTAAAAGACACTGTACTGTGAAGTTTTAGTACTGTAAAAGTCTTCTAAGTAAATAAATGTTGGAAACAAATACCTCTTTCTTTTTGTTAAATTCATGTCAGAGCTAAGTAATTATTTAAAGCGCACTGGAGTGCACTTTTAAAACGGTAAGGAAAAATTTGACAAAATGAATAAGATTGAATATCATTTGAATCTAATTATTAATTTTTCTTTTCATTTTTTCTTAATTTAATGAAGTTCAAAGTGGTTAATATGCTGACCTTTTTTGCAGTGGTTTAACTCAATTTTGGGCTTTTTCTCGTACACTATACTTCATTTTTTAGCTCTCAGTAAAATGCATATTAGTAACTTTTCCCAACTTTAAATTACAAGTTCTCTAAACTTCCAAAAAGTGCTTGGAAAATGTTGCCTCATTTTTTTAAAAGTAATATCTGAGCAACAGTTTTTACAGTGTATAGTGTGTCTTTAGAGCACTTTCAAGTAGCACTGGGACATAAAAAGTAGTTTCTGTGGATTGGCAGTTCATGTTATAGATTGGCTCCAAGTGTGCTTGAAGGTGACCGATTACAAGAACAGAAAGAGAAACACAACAAGGAGATGTTAACAAGCAATTTCTCTCCACTTCTGGTTGCCTAGATGGAGACCAATCAGAAAGAGGCAGAATGGCCAATCAGAAACAGTAGCCTTGGAAATAGCCAATTAGGCCTGTTTGTCTGTGAGCACAAAGGAAATGATATTGCAGAGTGATTGCGCCAGTGCTGAGCTACACAAACACACTCAAATGACACCTTGCTTGTTGCCTTCCAACCCTAATTTTCCAGGAGTGAACGATCTTGATTGCATCGGTGCCGGCAAGAGAGGACATCTCATTATTACACCAAAACAATCGCCACCTCAGAGGCAAAAAACTGAGATTTTGTTTTCATTAGGGAGCCATTGAGTCACCAGCTCTTAAGTCAAGGCCAGCACACAGGCACACACACGCACACACATGCACTGAGGCTCTAGTCTGGCAATTTTATTTAAAAGATTTGTACCTTACTCCAGTCCACTTAATGAAGCTGTAAATTTAGAGACATGAGAGCCTTTACAGTGCTCCTCTGAGAGCTGCTACAATGATCCTGGGACTGAGCTGGTTAATTAACTGATTATTTGCTTGGCTGGAAGCCACAGAGAAATGGGGTAGATGTGGAGTGAGACAAGATGGGGAGAAAAACAGAGGACATGAGGGGAGAGGACAGAGGAGAATGGAAGTACAGAGTCAGATAAAGGAAAAAGGGACCGCAGAGGAGAATCAGGGGGAAGGTGAAAGGAAAGTACATAGTGAGAAAAGAACAAGATGAATTAAAGGAGAGGTACGCAGAAAATGAAAGTGGGAAAGACAAGGACAAGAGATGATGACAAGTGGACAATACTTTATGCTCTCAGTAATTGGCAAAAAAAATTAAGTAAAGACATTAAATGAACAAGATAATATACAGTGAGTAAGAGCACCATTTTAATCAATAGTGTTGCTGCAATATAGCTTCCATCCACCAGTGGCAGCACTGAGTCCACTGCAGCACAGCAGCACACAGACAGAGGAAGATGTCCTGTGCCATATTTAATCTCACATGGTTTGAATTAGTTTGTATTGATTTAAATGGATGGACAAAGGCCTTTCATCGTCAAAGTAAATCACCCACATAAAAAACGTCCTCCCAATTGACCTTATCTAAGAGAAAAGGAGTATTTTTGTGATTAAATGAAACCTCCAGTACCTGAAATGGTCATACAGCATAGACCATGTGCGTGCTCCCTGCAGCAGCCCCTAAAATTAGGCTTTATAAATAACATTAGTTGATAAAAAGTTACCTTAATCAATCCAGCGACACGAAACGTATGCTTTAAGTCAATGATATGTGATGTTCTTGTAGCTCGCAATTATGAAATAGTTCTCCTAAATAAAGGTTTCCCTAAAATGTGAAGGTTTTGAAGATTGATTTAATCGTCTTCTAACTCTGCAAAGACAGAAAGACGGCAGTTCACAAATTGGTGTCAAATGGTCCTGGCTGTTTGATGATGTCACACATCATTTAGTATGACATCATTTTATCCGCAGCAATTTTCTCAGCTGACTTGCCATCCCAGAACCCCTATGTAGTATGACTGCCTAGGATCAGGCTTAATTTAGACCTGATACCTGGATCTCCAGGGAACCATCTGATTTATGCATTGCACTCTTCAGCGATGACGCCATTTCTGCAGCGACAAATCCGAACTGATCGCACTTTCACTGACAGTGGATGAACGGATGACGGGGTCAGTGCTCACACACCTCAACAGATCAGAGATGAGGGTTGCCTACGTGAATATGCATTCTGGATATGCAGTCTCAGAATAATGAAATTGAAATGATGTCAAATTGTAACACCTCTACAATATGTGCATGAAATAACTGTGCACTTAAACTCCAGGTGACTTTACTTAGCTAGTTTATTTGTTCAGAAACGACTGACTTTGCTTTTCAGGATTTCTTGCATTGTAAAAAGATGATATTAAAAACTGAAGCATATAACATTTTAAAAGTGGAAGGCACCTTCAGAGGGTGTTCTGTTCAAACAGCTGATAAGAGCACAGCCCAGTCATTGTGGCTTTGGTTCTGCAGGTGAAAAGATGTCCAGCTGTCTATTTAGATTTAGAGAACAACATTTATTTTAATGAGACGTTGACAGGTTTTCCTGGATGTAGTCCTTTTGTGAAAGCTGATCAAAGCAGTTTAAAAATACAAAAAACCCCTTCCATGATTTACAGTATTATTTGCATGGTGACTCGTTCCACCTACAACCTGCATTTGTAATATAGCTGACAAAGCTCCAGATAGTTGTCATCCTCTCTATGATGGTCCTTTAATAATGACATCAAACATCTTTTGGCATACTGCATGGCCACTGCCAGTCTGTGATGGAGAACATGCGTACGTGCTGATGCTAATGAGGCTCAAACAGTGTCCAAGGAATAGAGTTGAGTGAGTACTCAGCTGAAATGAGTATTAAGCAGAGTTAAAGTACCCTAAATTAGTACAAAGTATCATCTAAGTAAGATGTTTCAAAACCCATACTTCCCAATTGGGTAGCTGACTGAAGTTTATCATTTTTAAAAGTTTTTTTTTTAAGTAAAAAATTCTGTAAATAGTTCAGTAGGTTGACAGTAATTGATAACTATGGCAACATCTGGTTCGATCGTGTAGCTGGTTGAAGAGATACAAACAAATCTCCAAGCTGGAACCTTTGTAAAGCCTTTTCATAGAGCTAATAGGTTATATCATTTGAGTTAAGCATATTTCCAAGAGTCAAAACATTTTCATCTTGTGCTGCCTCATCTGCTGCCAAACCCTGCAAAGCTCAATCCTCCGACTCTCTTGTTGAAGCTGTTGCATTAATCAAAAGCCTTCCCCTGATTGTTGAATAAACTCTTCCATTCTCCAAAAAAAGCAGACCCTGACTTTGCTATGTCTAAAGTTTGCACACTATCCTTTAAAGCGTTACACCACAGTGGGATACACACAAGCACGCACATGCACACCGGAATGGAGACAGAAACAAAGGTTCATGTTAGTATCATGCTCTTTTATTAATTGCAGTAGCTGCAGTTCTGAGGTCTCGTTGTAACTGTAAGAGGTCTAAGGTCAGTGAACATTTACAGCTTCTTGCTGGTTCTCTTCAGCACCACAGAGCCGGCTTTGGAGGTCTAGGGAGAGAGACAGAGAAAAAAGTGAAATATTAAAGCGAGGAATATGTTATATCAGTGCATTTTGATACTTCCCTATCACAAGTGTAGGAAAAATGTAAATGGAAGATGTAATGCATCCCGATGATTTCTCTGATAATTATTATAAGCATTTTTGCTTGTCAGTCAAAAGCTAAAATGCTTATGATAATTATCAGAGAAATCGTATATACCTCTACAGTAAAAGCCAGTCATTAGCCATGCTGAAACACATATTTTCGCGACTTCACTTACAAAATGCACTAAAAACGACGGCCTCCTAACCATAATCATATGACATTTTTAATCTATGTTTAGGCTTAAAAAAAATCAAACACACACTATTAAACACTTTTCGATCATAATCAACATGTTTGACTTCCTTTGAATACTTTGTCATTTTCCTGAGACGTATACGTTGATTCTTGAAAGTGTCTTAGAGAAGAAGGAATGGAGCCACATGGAAATGCAAATATGTAAGTTTCGAGAATCATCTCCCGCTGACTGTGGTTTGAAAAGGTTAAATGTGAGTCTGCGGGGTTGCTTGTTAAGATGCAATCATTTCCTCTACTCTATGTTTGAGACTGTTGCTCTCGTTAGCATATGCCTATCCCCGGCTGCAGAAATATAACATTAACGACTCTAACGATCCCTGCGGGGCGTCGAGTATAATAACTGCTGTCATCGCGTTTGCTCCTCCACACTAAAAGCCTCAGCGAGTGTGTTTACCTCCACGAGCTTGCCGCCGCAGATCTCGGAGGTGTGGTGGTAGTTGGGGAAGGTCACGCACAGCTTGCTGCCCTCCATCTGCACAGTGGCCTGAAAAAAATGCACATTTTAAAATCACACAGGGAACCAGGGTACACTCCTCTTTGCTTTCAGCTCCTGATGCTTTTCCTGTCTCACCTTGAACTTCTTTCCTCCGATGGTCTCCATGTCGCACTCCTTTCCGACGGTGAAGTTGTTGGTGACCTTGGCGTTGGTGGGGTAGATCTGGGTCCAGGAGAAGGTATTGCCGTCCTGGGTGACCTCCGTGATCAGCTTGTAGTCGCGACCCTTCTCAATGACGTCATCGGGGATACCTAGAGCGGGAAAAAGAAAAGAAAGAGAGTAATTTCATGAGTGAGGGCACAAGTTAGTCCGGAAAATCGGAGAGGGCAGAGAAGTAAAATGTGCTGTTGGTTAGATGGAGTTTGTCTCACCGAGCAGCTTGCAGAAGGCATCATATCCCTCCTGGGTCTCAGTTTCCCATCTTCCAGCGAAGGCCATTTTGGTGGTGTTGGTGGGTGGAGGTGTGAGAGCAGAGATGCTGAGGCAAGCTGAGGGAAGAGCAAAGGTACTGAGACTGAGTCTGTTCCCTGTTTATATACTGTGCACCTCTCGCCACCTCCCTCATCTGCATGTGATGACACAAGAGAGCAATTACACCTGGAGATGATGAGTACAATGGCCTACGAGGGAGAGGGCATTAACCTGCATAAACGGGCGTTTATGGAGTTCCCCAGCAGTGAGTAAAGTGCTGACTGTTCGTCAGGGCGCGCTGGTAGCTCACCTCCAGGTCAATGAACCCTCCCGCAGCGGCTTTATGGTCGCGTCCTCCACTTTTACTGCCGCAGGGTCTGGAATCAAATAAAAAGCTTTGTTTTAAAATATAATCCGTCTATTTGAAGTCGTTTGTTATCTTACGCTGTGAATGGTGTGACCTGTAAAAAGGATCATCATATACTCATTCAAGGTCTTCTCTCAGAGGATGGGGTTGAAAGACCTCCAGAATGAAACCTGATATGAGTCATTTCAGAGCTTTATAGCTGAATCGTTTGTGTAAGGGGACACAAATAGACACAAGTGAGGAGCCAAAAAGTCAATCATGTCCACTGCGTGTCAGTTTGCTTTAGAGGATTTGATGATTTGCACCACTTAAAGACAATATAATAATGTGACTCATGCATTGCTGTGTCATCTCGTGACCCTGTCTGGTAGAGTTGAACAGTTTAGCAATATTAATCATTTTTGTGTTAATGTTGCGCTCACTGCATAATCCTAAATAAAGTTGTGTGTGAAAGATAAGGCTGGCAGCATTCTGTATTTTTGTTATCGTCTGCAAACCCTTTTTCCCAGCCTGTCTCTGGTAATTGTTCGCAAACCCACTGGTTCATATTGAAGACGTAAGAGCTCACAGACACTAAGACAGAATCACAATCGACAGTAATGGAGAAGCACGTTGCGCGGTGCAGCAGTGTGGCTCATCGATGTGTCTTTAAAATTCTTTGGACAACTATGGCACAAAGGAGTGAGACACACCAGGCTTTAGATACTCACACATTACCTGTTGAGTTCAATTTGTTGAATAACCGATGAGCATATCACCTGAGGCCTGGAGGCCAGGTCATATCATTGCAGTGGGGTATAGTAAATGCAGTGGTGGAAGCACTTATCAGATCCTTTACTCAGATAACAGAACTGACACTACACTGTAAAAACACTCCACTACAAGCATTCAAAAGCTTACTTAGGTAAAATTATGATTATTAAATGTTGCAATGCTTATCTATTATCACTGCTTCATTCATGTGTGTCATGTAATTTACTGCTCTAGATGTATAAGGCTGTGCTAATTTAACTGCCTTATATGCTGTGTGGTATTCTAATGCACAGCAATGCATGTTCTGTGAGGGACCAAGCATCTCCAAGATGTCAACTTTTCACGGGCTCAGAAAAACAGCCTGTTTTCAGTTTTGCAACAATATGTTTTCCAGCAGATCCAAGAGGGGAATATTCATCTATTTAATTAGGAGCAACCCATAAAGTAATGGGCTCCAAATAGGTTTTGGAGATGCACAGGCTTTTCACTGGAAAGGGAGGTGAAAAGTTGCAATCTAAAAGTAACAAGTAACTAAAGCTGTCTGACAAATTGTATTGCAGTATATCTGCCTCTGAAATGATAAGGGGTAGAAGAATTAAGTTGTGCAAAATGGAAATACTCACGTAAAGAACAAAGCAACACCTTACAGTCGCCAACAAATGAAGTATGCACTGAAGTACATTACTTTATTGTGGTATAGTTATAACATTTTAATACATGTAAAACATAAACAGGAGATTGAGGAGGAATTAATGTGATTTATTCTTTTGTTTGTTTGTTTTCTTTATTTACATATCAATCAGTTGTGCAACATACATTTGCACCATGGTGCGTTTACAGTGTCTTTAAAATTTGGCCTGATTATGATCAAAACGAGGAATGTTTCATTTCCATTTTTAGAAATATTTTAATACATAATTGAAACTGATACAACAGAATACAGAGTAATGTCAATCCCGACAGATAATTAAAGAGTTCTGGCCGTAGATGTGTTGCAGTAAAGTTCATAAAAACGGTAAACTACTGCCAAAAAAACAGCAGTTCCGCATTCTAGAAACCACAGTACATAGCCTCACTGTTACCAGAGTTACAGTATAAAACTTGCTTGTGCATGCTGGTGGCCCTAAAAGTTGTCCATTAAGGTGACTGCATGACTGAAGCACCTTGGGCTTTTAATTCTGACTAAGTGTGAATAGGTAAGAGCTTTTGATGCTGCACTTAACTTGGATCTCGCACAATACAGCCATTTTCACAGAGCACCGGTCGTGTTTCTGAACCATGAAAAGTCAACATGGCCTTGGAGCTCTTTATAGATACATAAAACATCATATTGGCCAACATCCTATAAAAGACACCCACTATCTCTATCTCACTCTTTTTTTTTACTGTCTCTCTCACTCACACTCACATGAAAGAGGTCAGCGCGCAGAAGTGCACAAATGCAGTTAAAAAAAGAAGACACTTCTCATCAGATTTAACATGGTTACCCCCCACGACAGCAGCTTTATAGTTTTTAACACCACCTGGCTGAAAGGGTTCTGCAGTGTGACATGACATCAGGCTCAGTTTGACCTAATATTCAGGGTACTATATGAACTTGCTTCGTACATTTCTTCATGTGATTTATCGAGGTTCTATGTTTTGTGTTAACGATCTGCAGTAATCTTAAGTAATCTTCCTTTATGCTCTACTACAGTAGTTTTAACTGTGCTGCTGGTGGAATGTAACTGAGTATATTCACTGTAATTACAGTTTTGACGTACTTGTGATATGGTGAATTTGATTCAGGCTGAATATGAAATATGAACAATTAATTCATGGCATATTATTATGGATTAAAGGAAAAGTTCCTCTAAAAAAATTAATCAACTCAATCAACTCATGTGGATGGAAAGGTTTTTGGTCAACATTTCCTTGAGCTTCCCAGCAAAACAGCATTGTAGCATGTACCTAAACAACTGAAGCAGATGGGGATGTTTGAAAACTTCAAAAAATACTTGAAAGCATTAAATGGCTTCATGGAGCTTATCCGACGTAATCCAAGTTTCTGAAAGTCCTAAATTGATTTGAGAAGACACCATTAACACCTTCAACATGCTGTTGAGCTTGTGCAACGCTTTTAGCTAACGTTTTTAGCCTCATAGATGCAGAGAAGATTTCAACTCAGAAAAGGTTGTAAATAATGTCTTTCCAAGTAATTTGGAATTTGGATTATGTGGGACAAGCTGTCCAGAGTAATTTTATGTTTGGGTTTTTTGTTGTTTTGTTGTTGTTTTTTGAGTTTGTTTTTGTAACGATTTATAACAAGTTTCAGTCTACTTCAACTGTTCAGGAGAAATGCTACAATGCTGCCTGGCTGTGAAGCTCCAGAAATATTTGACTGACGATTAAACTTCCCTCGACTTCCCATCTGCATGGAGCTGAGTAAATCATTACTGAATATTGCTTTTTGGGTGACCTATTCCTTTAACCTACCTGGTAGTATATAGAGTAGTTAAAATCAGTCTCATACATTTGTGATGTTTACACATTAATGCATCAATAATAATGATCAAAAATAATAACGTTCAAAATTAATATATTATTTTGAAATTGGCCATTCTGCTTCACTATATATAAATAGTCATTTGCATGCATGCTTTTATTAGCAACGGAACAACAGAAGTACTTCTTCCACTGCAGAGGTGAGTATGGGAAAATTAGCACCTGAATTATTATTTACTCATAATACTCAGTCATAGTGTTGTTCTGAGACATATTTCACACAATAAATAAACACTACCTGTTTTGTGTTTTTTTGCAGGCAAGCTATTAAAACAGCATAGTGAATAGAAATACGTCAGGTTAGGCATTTCATTCTTCTGATAATGAAAAGATATTCAGAAGTAGCTTAGTAAAAAGTATGCATTCACCTCTATTAGCAGTTTTTAATATAACCAGTATCGATGTCAGTTTGTGTACCAGTATACTGCCTGGTGCTATTTTCAAGACCTAATTTGAGGTAATTGGTGTGTACAAATAATATCCAAACTGTAAACAAATGAAAAACACCAATAAAAAAACACATGACTATAAAGCTTCACATTTTCTCATTCGCTGCACCCACATCTATATTTGATTTATTTGTGTCATTGTTTGATGTCGATAGGCTGCAGTTTGTCGCTTTTAAGCTTTGAAATATGTTGCATGGCTTCACAGATACAATATAGTAAAGAATTATATTAGACGCCCAGATCTTTACCCCGTCGTCATGCTTTTACTTGAACACTCAAACTCAATTTACCAAGCTTGTAATGCAGAAATTGACCTTTATTACACACTGTAAATAATATATGAAAGCATATGTGCTTTTCTGTGAGTGCAGCTGACTTTTAATTTGCATTGATTGCTGGTCTGAAAGTAAGATGATGACCCCCCTCATTCAGATCATACTGTGATCCTATTTAGTGATAGGCTACATCTTAACATTATCGGTGTGCCAAAGTAATGACGCTGTTGTCAGGCACCAAAGCCATCAAAACTTTATCAGACTTTATGCAGAATGTCCTGGAGTTATAACATTAGCAATCATTCTGTCAGTTTGTTTGGCTTTGTTTGTCTCAAGGTCAAACCAAATCCAACCGCTCACTGCAGTGAATAGTGTTCAAAGTGCAGCCGTTGAAGTTTATTGTGAAGTTGTAACCTTGTAGTTACAATTTAATAGTCGGCTGTAATTTAAACTTTTGCTGAAACGTTCCCTTTTTTACTGAGCTTAGTTCATTGAGTGTGAATCCTTCTTGACAATAAGTAACCTGGATTACGGGCCATTACGTGATGAGTCCAATCACATTGCGATGAAGTCATGCTTTACTTTTGTCTCTGTCCTTATTTTATGTTAGGCATCTTTTTCCATTCATGTGTAGAAGGAGAGAAATAAAGACGACCGAGCTGAGCCAACGATGACTACAGAAAACAAGAAGAGAAAATACAAGAATATGAGCAAATGAACAAGGAGTTAACGAAGAACAAGAGAGTCGGAGAGGGGGGGAGGAAGAAAAGATTCTAAAGAAAGATACATATAGATAGATTCCTTTTATCTACAGCTATAAAGAGGGGATTTGCGATGGAGGAATTAAAGGAGGGGAGGCCTTGATATGCAAATGAAGCTGCTGCTAATCAAAGCAATAAGATTAGCCTTCCAAATTGAGATGAAGAAAGGCTCCATTATCTGGGCCGAGTGTCATGTTTAATAACGCGGAACGGCATGGTAATTCACTAGTGATGCAACTGTAGCCCATGTGTGTGCGTGTTAGCGTGTGTGTGTGTTTATGTGGGTGTGTGAGAGACTTGTATGCTTCTGTCTTTGTGAGTGAGTGAGTGAGTGAGTGTGAAAGAGCAAAAGAGAAAAGTATATATATACAGAGAGAGAGAGAGAGAGAAATAAACATGTGAAAGACAAACTGTGACTTTGTGTGTGTGTGCGCATGGTGACATCTAGCTCACGCGTGTGTGTGTGTTAGTGTATGTGTGTGTGTGTGTGCATAAGGGAGAGAGTGAGAGAGGAAAGAGAGGTGCAAAAGCTCATGGGAAAAGTGTGTGTGTGGTGGGAGAGAGACAGTGTGTGTGTGTGTGTGTGTGCGTGCGTGCATACTTGGCTTTGATGCAAAAATGTTGTGCTATGTAATGTAGGGAGATGAACATTTGGGATAATTGATTAGGCACATCATAATGCGTCAAAATGATTTACTCAAAGAGCGAGACAGCGGCAGACGGACTGGATCTGCTGCAGGTGACACCACGAGGACCGCAGGACATGAGCACATATTCCAATCACGTGTTGGAATGTGTGCTTGTTCAGCTGAAGCTAGTTTTACTGCCTCTGTAAAATCTTTTTAGGAAGTATTGTTTAGATTGTGAAAACTGATTTCCAAAACAGGATGTATTTCTGCTTGAATGTATTGTTTCTTAAGGTTTAACACATATTACCATTGGTGGCATACCTCTGCAGCTAATTTCTTCTCATGGAATTGTGTTGATTAAATAGAACTAGCTAATTTACGAGCCCTCAGTATTAGCAAGATGTACTTACAGCTGCCCCAATAGCATTTGTATTAGTATCGTGTAACCCTTTCACAGTGCACAGCAAAATGGGAAATGCTAATGCAAATCCCCTCAGTCATTTGTGGTGTTTTAGCATCTTTTGGGGCTTTGTTGTGGTTGTGTTGCCAACAGCTTTACTTTTTTGCTTTTATCAAATGTGCTACTGGCTATAATCAAAAGGTTCTTAGTTAAAAGCCTAGCACAATCAGACAAGGGTGCAAAGGTGCAACCAGCTGGTGAATATAGTGGAGCATTTGGCAGTTTAAGAGCCAGATATATTTACGAGGAGGTAGTTGTTCAGGACTAACAGAGGTGAAGGAGAGTGAATGGGGTGCTGCATGGATGACATGCAGAATGACAAGTTAACATTGGTTGGTCACCTCGACAAAAGGCCTATCAGATTTTTTTCATCAGATTTTGGGTTATTGCAGGAAATGAACTCTTAATTATAAATGTATGACACTTTAACTTTTTGTTTGAGAAGATAATCACACACACTTTAACAACAGTTTTGTGTTTTATGTGGTTTAGTGAAAATGCTATTGCCAGAAATAAAGAGCTAGAGTTAGGCAACGAACAAACTACACTGTCGTCGTCACCACCACCGAGCTTCATACTACACTTTACTTCAAAAACTTTATTATAAATTGATCATTCTACAAGTTGGAAAGTTTGAGTAAGAATAGTTCAATAGGTTTCTATGTCAGCCAAGATGATGTTCAGTGTCCTTGACAACTGTAATCTCATTTATCTACTTGTTAGCAACCGTCCTTTTAAAGGCATGAAAGTGTCAGAATATAACTTGGGTATTTAATGACATATTTCTTTGTAGCAGAGCAAAATATGAAAATCTTAGTGTAAGCGTATGAACCACAAACCTTTTTTCCGGCATCTAATTGAAAACCTATTCAAAATAACCACTGCTTTCAAGACAAGGGAACCAGAAGTGAAAAAATGTATTTTGTGGTTTTAGGACTCCTGCAGCTCTGGAGTCAGGAGTTGGCCAAAGATTTGATCCAAATCAATGATCATTTTCCCCCCATGTGTGATAGACACTGGTTCACAACAACAACTTTTTGTGCATTTTTATTATTAATTGTTTAAGCTTTTTATTGTTGGATATGGTCAGCTAAGTTTTTTTTCACAAGTATGGTGGAATGATAGTAAACTGAAAGGAAACAGATGGAGCAGATGGAGGGGGGAGAGGCTGTGATATTATGTTCTTTGCAGCAACGTGGCTCATAGCGAATTTAAGACGAGAAAAACCCACTGGTGTGCGAAAGAGGCTTCCAATTGTTTATGCTAATTATATCAGTCTATCACAACCAATTTGACCATGACTGTTGATGGTTGAAAATGCTGCACAGTGCACCTTTAACTCTGGAGAAAGCCTGACGGGGAGGAGAGCTGCCTCAGTAAGTCGGGCAGCGAGCCAATACAACCATTAAATACCGAGACAGAAATAGGCCACGGTAGCCGCCAACAGTAAGCATTCTGTTGTTGTTATCTATACCGTTCGTCAATCCAACCTGACAGCCTTACCATCCTTTGGGGAAGGAAGCGGCAGTCACTGGTGATTATGAAGCCCCCACCGCCCCCACCTCCGCCCCTCATCCAGGGAGCCAAATTATGCCTACATTAATATTTCATATTACACAGGACTTGCAGAGAAACCACATGTGTACTCAGCCCTTTGTCTTCATGTCAAATGAAATGTGCTCGGCAATCATCAAGAGGGTGAACGGAGGTGGTGAGAGGAGGGGTGGCAGCAGCAGGAGGAGAGAGGTAGGGGTGGAGGGAGATGAGAGGGAAGGATGGCAGGATGGTGAAAAAGGGGAGGAGAAGGAGGAGAAGACGAAGAAGAAGTGTAGACAGGCAAGGAGTGGAGAGATGAGGGAGAAGCAAGAGGCAAAAGGCCAGGTGGGAACAAATACAGGGACGGAGAACAGAGAATATGCAGGCAGAGGAGTGGGGAGATGTGAAACTGAGAAAGGTAAAGAAGAGATCAGCGGAGCAGATAAAAGGCAAGCAGAGCAAAGAGAAAAGTGAAGGAAGAGAGGAGAGGGCAGCGTCGAGAAATACCCTTTGTGCTTTAAATAATGTAAAGGAGGTGAAGGCGTACGCTGAGCTGAACAGAGGACAAAGAGGTTCGGAATACATTTGCCAGTGAACAGAGTAATATTTAAAGTTAGCTTTGAATTATCAGCTGATTTACATATCATAATTTCAAGAGACAATGACGTTACTGCAAGATAGAGTCACTGTTTAAGGTGCTGGATGTAAAAAGCACTTTAAATAACAACCTATTTGATTTAACCTGTCTGAAATTGCGAGGCCCTTTCTTTGAAAACTTTCAGGAATTCTTCTCTGCAGGACCTCTGAAATTTGTTTTGATATTCTTTCTCTTCTCCATCTCTCTATACGTCTCTTACTAGCTAAGTTGTGATAACTTAAAGCAGTAACAGTGAGGAAAAATTGTCAGAAAGGGTGACAAATACAGGAGAATTGTTAACCTTAGAGGGAAATCAGAAAAGGGCAGTGAAATACCAGAGACTCCTGGGAAAATCGGGAGGGTTGGCAAGAACGTTCTTCATGTATTGATGGTCTGTTGATGGTCAGCAAATATAACTGTGGTCCCATTAGAGAAAATAGACTACCACAATATCACAGCTTCAAGAAGTCCAGTGGAACAAACATCCTTTAAGAAACACAATAAGTTCATGAAATAAAGGAGAAGCAGGTGGGACTAAGGTTTTCTATAACTCCACCGCCTGTACAGTCTTATATTTACTTCATGTCTCTTCTTTTGCCTGCACAGAAGTCTTTATCATTTTCTGTGTGACACACTGTCCTTCTTCCTCCAATGGACTCCCTAAGAGTTACGTTTTTTGTTTTTTTTCAAATACTTTTGCTTTCCCTTTGCATACTTTTGTGTTCACTCACAATGTATTCTCTTTTAGGGACCACAAAACGTATTGAGAGAGAGAACGGAAGTTGTTGAAAAGACCGCCGGTTCCATATTTTCCTTCCTCAAAGTCCTTGACCAGTCTTTCTTTCCCTTTCAGTCTGTCCCAGACACTCTCTGTGTTTTAGACTTTGTCAATGTGACCTGCCAAATCTCACCAAAGACTAAGAACAAGAATGTCAGTTAACAGCACTGGTGAACAGGTAAAGTGGGTCATTCAGTTGTCATACTGACCTTAAAGACGCCTACAAAGCTCACACTGAAGAAATAAGGCGTAAAAGAGGCCAGACTAAACTGGGACCTCACAATGACAATGCTAGAATATTCATGTTTAGCAGGTGCTATATTTACCATGTCCTACACCTTACTTTAGCATGTTAGCATGCTTGTTAATCGCAAATATTCAAGCTGAAAAGACTATAAACCCCTATCTATCTGAAGGGGAATAGAGCCAACTGTGCTTTCAATGGTCTGTGAGACATAAAACCTGCAGTGTGTGGTGACACGATGCTGTCAGCTCATCCTACCGGAACACTTTAACAAATGTGAGAGTTTAACCCGTAGATGCATAAGTGGGTCAAAATGACCTGCTGAGGTCATTTTCTTGCAATATCTTCATTACTAGAAATTGTTATCATTTCATATCCCAGCTATACCAGCTAAAACCAGCTTTGATGTAATGCCATTTCAAATTTTAACTCATTTTTTATACTTCTTTTGTTTTGTTTTGTATTACTACCCCAAGCTTCCATACATGGGTCAAAAATGACCCGCATGCATTTTTCCTACGGAATCTCATAGGAACCTTTGATTTGTATCAACTATCAGGTGTCAGGAATAAAGTTATTATTGATCAAACACTTTCAATATAAGTATTATCTTCATTTTTTACTTCACAAAATACATGATATGTGTCAGCAACATACTTGCACATTCATGTGTGGGTGTGTTTTATCCGTATTGTGTGGAACAGTAACATCATGTGTTATTATATCGTATCAACTAGCCTACTTTATAGCTAGCTAACATTACTGTACTGTACTGTGTTTGTTTGTGCGTGCGTGTGTGTGTGCATGTGTTCTTATGAAAGAGTATGTGTTATCATCATGTATTAACACATGTGCCAATTTAATAGTAAGTTAGTAAGTTGTTTACATGTTTTCAAAATTTTCAAAATGTTAAAAGGGGAAAAATAAAAAAAGGACTCAAAAATGAATTCATTCCTGTGTTGAAAAATACGGAACAAAATAAAAACTAAATGATTATTCTTAACATACCATTCCTAACCCTAAACTTGGCATAAAAACACATGGAATATCATACAACCCCCATTTCTGGTCGTACATTTCAACCCCCATTTCTGGTTTCTCTCCTCTCTCATGATGTCTATGGTATAGCTGAGGCTGATGGTAATGTTTTTAAAAGTGAGGATCACCAAATTACAAATAATTCTTTTGGGAACATACCAAATTCAATACTGTCCATTCAATAGTTGCTGGGATATTTCATTCAAAACCAAAAATGTCAATGAGACGGTGGCACTACAGCAAAACTCAGGGGATCACCAAAGTCAGAATGATAAAGCATCTGGGTACCAAATTGTCTATAAAAAAAATCCATCCAATTGTTTTGAGATATTTTCAGTTTTGACAAAAGTGGTAGACCGTCCAACATCACCATGCCTGGAGTTATGCTGCCAGCGTGGGTAAAAAGTGACAGCTGTACCAGAAATCAATTTGGGCTAACAGGGCAAATTAGAATCAGGTTCATGCAAATATGAAAGAATCAAATAATACCCAGCGGGCCTCAGCCCCTCTGAAACAAATCTCTTTATGCTTGAGATTGTCTGACCCGCAACAAACAATAAAAGCCATAAATCAAGCTCTCTGCCTGTCAAGATAAATGGCACATCCCCCATATAACTTTGATAACGCTGATACAGGTGGCACTGGGTCCATCCCATTGTCCATAAATGGGGACGATGTCACCGCCAGATGGGGCTTCTCTGGTGGAAAACAAAGAAACACATGGACGCGCAAGTAAACATGGACTAAAGTGATGACAGAGTGACTGATAGACGTTTTTAACAGATGTGATTGATACTCGAGTGGGGGGGGGGAGACCGTCTCCTCTCCAAGTGTCTGTATTTGTGACTACTTAAGAGTTTCATGCTTAATTACACACAGACACAAACTCACACACACACACACATACACACGCACACTTGACAGGGAGCTAGTAGCTGGTTGGTTGGCTGATTAACACTAGCTTGTCCGTGGTTGAGTGTGCTCCCATCACGGTGAGATTGCTGCAGCCTCTTGTTAACCCTCATTGTATGAAACAGCCCAGTGGCTCACCTTCAAGCACACTTATCAGCCTCTTATTCCCAAACCTCTCTCACTATCAACAATTATGTGCACGTGTATGTGTGTGTGTGTGTGCTTGTGTGTGAGCGTGTATCTCTGTCCCTCTCTCACTAGCTCGGAAGTTAGCAGCAGCAGCCTCGAGAGCGCTTCAATATCCTCTCGCTCTAACCTGATTATTAATTACAGTCTGCCTCTTGCTGACCGCAGCCCAAACACTGCCTAACAGTGTTACCAAGGAGACAGACACAAAGTCATTCACAAACAAGATTCAGGAAACACAGATTGAAGCACGTTCACAGCAAAGCAGTTGCTCTTTTCTCGCGGTCTATTCATGTCTGCGTCGACGGTGACATTCAAAGTTGTTGTTTTTTTTTAACTGATACGATGCCGAGCTGCCGAGAGTCGTTTGAGATGTAAGTGAAAAGCGTTTGTGCTCGGATGGCACCTGCAGCCAGTCTGGCATCATCTCGGAAGAGCCGTAACTCACTAAACACTCAAGATGAAACCGATCATGTGGTTGTAAAAATTGTAAGTTGGTCAAACGTCTGTGTGCCAGGAAGTCAGTCATGCCTGAGCTGCGCGGCACTCAGCAGTAATCAACCTGGAGCTGTGCCTGCAGTAAGGCTGAGGGACATCACTCTTTAAATGGGCTTCTGGCAATCAGCAGTGTCTGTGTGTGTGTGTGTGTGTGTGTGTGTGTGTGTTAATTTGTGTGTGTGTTTGTACATTTGTGTGTGCTTGTATGACACTCGTGTTGAAATGGAGAGCAGATTAAGTACTTGTCAGCAGCAAAATACGGCTTATAATGCTACACAAGTGTGCTCTCTGTTATTTTAGTACTGTCCATACGGTGCTGTATAACACACACGCGCGCACACACGCGCAGGCACAGCCTGCAAAAAATGCTTACTGTCTGATGTCAGCCAAGTGTCAGACATCACACAGCCTTCAGAAGGGCTTTTCATCTACCAATAACGAACGTCGGCAAAATCTGTTGGAGTTTTATCACCAAAGTGAAGCGTGTTTTTTTCCTTTAGGCCTAACAGTTGTGTCGGAACCTAGACCATTCTACAGCACGAGAAAGCTGTGTGAATCAATCCCCTTTCAGAGCTGCTCCATGGAAGACAAAGAGTCGAAATATGGAGTTTATTTTGCGCAGTGATCTGCCAGGAATTTGCACCTGCATGCATTTAATGGGCAGTCGCATGGCCTTTCCAAATGATATTTGCACTGGCTTGCAGGAGAAGATGGGGTCCACCTTTTTTTTCCCCCACATGAAACGCTTTTTGCACAACCCGATCTGTTTGAACTCTTCAGAGCAGTGGTCCCATTCAAAGGAACGAAGGGCCTAAGACTGCATGCTGTCTTGATCCTTTTGGTCATGCTGTCTTGAAATTGTACATCTTTGCGAGCGAAGCCTCTAGTTCTTTGAGGCGTGAAAAGGTTAGATACTTGGTTAACTTCACACAAAGCTTTTGCAATGTTTAACAGCTGTTGATCAGAGCATTGACATTGGCAGCTTTGAAACAGCCTCATTTCCCTTCGACATTATTCATCAAGGCAATATCTCACACAAGATGACTGCTGAGCTTGCTCCAATACATGATCCAGATCGACCATCGTGCCCAAAGTTTGGCCCCCTCCAAACTCAAGCTAACGTGACTGTAGAGCAGAGGGTGAAAATGCGACAGACTACACGATTTGCGGTCTGTTCTTTCCCCCTTGAAAACCGACCAACAACCTCCCCAGCTTGCACGTGTCACTCAGCGGTATGGCACTCGTTTCATTGCTCTGATTGCCTGTATCCAGTTGCATCTGGCGGCGTTTGTGGTGCACCCATTGAAAAATCCAATTGTATGTCAAAAAAGGAACTGAGAGGCTCCAGACTAATATGCATTTGCAAATATGCATTTTCAAATTAGCCTGCTGACGCAAGGCTATGTCTGATCCACTGGTCTACGTTCTGTGCTCCTTGTGGCACTTTTATGTGTTACTTTGATGCACATGGGTTTTTAATTACAGTCCTGAAGCAGTACTGTAGATAGAGCCTTGTTTTCATGCCATGTTAATGTGAGATTCCCCATGTCTATGAGCAAGCATACAGAGAATTGATGCACGAAAATTGCACGCTGTCCACTGTGGGAAAGGTCTATGTATCATTTTCAAGTGTCACATGAGTTGGGATTTAATTCTGTTGTCAACCCCTACTTTGTCATGGTGCTTTCCTTTTCCCCCTTTTTTCTGGTGCCAACACTCATCTGGCTTCTGTTTTCTTTGGGGAGTGGTTTCGTGTTGCTTTGCAAAAACTCACACATATAAAAGGGCGACTCTCCGAACTTTTTCGGGCAAGGCGTTGCCACATTGTGCTGATGGGTATTAAAATGGCTCATCTAAGTAGTTGCCTGTGGAACTTTGATTTAGTCACTTCAAAGTGCCTTTTCATGTGGTGTTCTGTTATTTAGTCTGCCCCCTGTTGAGTTTGGAACAGAGGACAGTCAAAACCAATATGCTGCTGGAGATAAAAGTGGAGAAATAGATAGTGCACAGAATGGGAATAACTGATGATGGCGGGGGAAATATAGTGCAAGAGGCGCAGATATTGTTAATGCAGTCACTCCTCCAATAAATCTTTCATTTGTGTCCACAAGGGGGAGTGGATGGGATCATTCCACTCAGACAATTATACTTCTCCATCATGACAGATGGAACTGGGGGGGTGCGGAGTGGGCCAGGGTTTCCCGTTGGTGAGAGGGATTAAAGTAGGCAGGGGGACCCTGATCTGAAAAGGGGGAGGAGTATGGAGAGTGCGGGATACAGAGCTAATGGCAGCCAACAGTTGATTGGCCGCGACTGCCAGCCAATGGGTGTAAGAGAAGAATAAAGCGACTCGAATGGTGATTAGAGTCTCTCATCTATTAGCAGCTGGGGGAAGGGAATGATGAAACAAGGGTTAATGTGTGTTGAGTGTGTTTGTGGCTTTGTGCTGGATGAATGAACAGAGGGAATGAATGAATGTATTAAATGAAAGAGCCTCAGAAGTCTGCTAAACATCACTAAGTGTGTGTGTGTGTGTGTGTGTGTGTGTGGGTGTGTGTGTGTGTGTGTGTGCGTGCGTGCGTGTGTGTGCGCATGTGTGTGCGTGTGGTGTGTGTGTGTGCTCAAAGCATGATTTCAGTGTATAATTCATAATAGAAAACATGCAAAAACTGTTTGAATTTATTACATTTTATTACAAATCCATTCTTGGTCTTCAGGTGTCACTGTATAGGTTTCTCCATACTGTATATGTTAATGACATATGTAACATTTCTCAGCTCCTTTTACTCTTTCTTTATATACACCTGAGTTCTCTCGCTGCCTTCCTCCCTATGTCTTCTTGCTCTTCTTTTTGGCGAGGTAGCTGTGGTAGTAGAAGTTACTGAAGAGAGCGATGAGGCTGAGAGAATAGGCCAGCACAACCATGTTCATAGAGTCAGGGAAGTCACAGTCAGTGAACAGGTTGTAGGCGGTGTGGACGGTGACTATGAAAAATTGGAGCTGGGAGGGGAGACAGGCAGGAGAGAAATGACAGTGTGAGACAAGTGGCAGACGATCAGAGTGACAAAGAAACACTTCCTCCTACACTGCATTCTGTACGAAGAAGCTCTCAAAGTTAAATAAAGAAAATTTGGCACACAATCAGATCAAAACTAAATTCAATATTTACTCTCGGGGAAGAAAATGAAATTGCCACGGAATCAGCAAAACATGTCAGAGGATTTCAAAGCACAAGTGAAAACCAGTCAACAGCTTGTGAAACTGTTACTGAGCAACTCAAAAGTCTTCTATTCTTTCCTTCTGTGGTTCTCACCATTCTACTACACTATTAACCTAAGCACCACGTAGACCCTGTACAACATGCTTCAGACAAGGCTTAAATACAGCAATGCAAGTAATGCGTGATGATTAAAAGTGTGTGACAGAGAGAACATCATGAGGAACAACATACTCTGAGATTGTAGTGGTTCAAGACAGAGGCAGCCGAAGGCCTCCGTAAAGGGTTCTTAGCATTCTTGCTGGCTGGGCTTCATGTAGCCTTCTGTTTGAAAACCACCATTAAGGAGCCTTTCAGCAGACAACTCAAGTGTCTTTCTATTTCTACTATTTCTGTATTACTTTATCACACAATTTCCTCAAATTCTGTGACATATGGGTTCAGTAATTGGCTTATAATGAAAAGGTAGCTAACAGTTCTAGCACGACTCTAATTTAGTCATTTGAATATTAGTTTTACATATTACATTGGCAAATACACAGCCAATGTAATTGTTATAATCGAATAGTCGTTCATAGAGCCGACGGTTGACGTCTGGCAGTAAATATGCAACATAATTAGCTTGCTGTTCCTTCATTGCTAGCTACCACGTGGCCCTCGTCTTGCAGGTTTATGCCATCAGCATTTGTGTTAAAGTAACAGAGAGAACTTTTAAGGCTAGCTGATAAAAGAGGGATTTTGCTCCTGGTTGCTCGTTCATGCTAGCTATAACATAGAAACGACGTGTAAAGCGAGCAAGAGCAGCGATTACCACAGCTGAACAGACCCAGACAAGAGCGCATGAGAATTCTGCACGTTATTGTCACAACATAAAGTCGGCCTACGCTGACGACTGGTCAATATCCATATGTTTCAGAGTCGCTATAGTAGCCCACTCAGGGCCCAGGAAGGGATTATGTGTATGAATGAACATAAGGGACGCTGAGCATCCATACCACTCCACATACACCTCCCCTTTCAATTTTTATAATTACCTCTCGAAAACACAAAAGAAATCCTCTCCTTCTCTCTCACACACACACTCATACACAAATACAATCTTCCCAATCCACTCAAGTATCTCAGCTTCAGTTAACTAAATTGCAAAGCCAACTGTTAATGAAGGCTTAGGGGGGGCAGTCTCCTCTAGGTCAGTACAATTATTGTTACATAATGGCAGTCAGTCACCATACTGACCTATATATGTTGCAGCCATATAGAAAGACAAAAACCCCAGAGGACGCATTGTCTTCTCATCAAGCTATAAGTAAAACAGATGGTCCAGTAGTTAGTGAGTAGCATCAGTGCTGCTAATCCATCCAATTACGGCCACGGCTGGTCAGGACAATGGTTTCACAGAGTGCGAGGCCTCATGTTAGGCTCGTCAAAGTACTCCAAGCTTCCAGCATTCTCAGATAAGGTTGTTGGACACATATCTGAGCAGACCTAAGAGGGAAAGACTTGCCAGCAGAAATACTGACCAGCTGCAGGGATGTGAGGTAGCGTTTCCACCAGAGGTACTTGGACATGCTCGGGCCGAAAGCTGCCAGGCCGTAGTACAGATACATCGCTACGTGGACCAGGGAGTTGATGAGACCAATCAGGAAAGCTACGGACGGACACACATGATGAGCATCACGAGGTGTTAGGATGTGTATCAGCGTGTGTTCTGGGTTGTGTTGGCGTGTACTCACACTGGCCACCAGCCACATATTTAACCCCAGCCCACCAGTTGAAGATCATGGTGGCGTGGTGGTAGACGTGGAGGAAGGTCAGCTGACTGTTCTTCTTCCTCAGGATGAAAAACACCTGAAGAACACAAAAACACATGTAAAGGCAAGTGTAAGACGGCAAGATCTTTCAGCCATGCGTTAATTGTGGAAGCACTGCAGGTACAGAAGCACGAGTAGAAATAAGCTGCATATACTTATGTGTGTGTGTGTGTGTGTCACTTCTGCCATACTCACAGTGTCACTGAGCTCTATGACTTTGGAGAAGTAGAACCACCAGCACACTCTTGCCATCTGTCCGACATAAGAGTGTGTTTGAAAAGTTTGCGAGGTGCAGAATACCTTGGTTAATGCAGTATAGTCTAAAACCTGAAGCCCTGTGAAACAAATTACAGAGTTGAAATTGTTGCATCATGTATAATGTGGTCCAGAGATTTACCCTCATGGGCAGTGGGCTGCTACTGTAGTCGACTGGCTGGCACCGCAGACTGTATCTGGCCAACCAGGAAGAGGCTGTGAACTGGAAATACAAAAGCAGCTTTCATCTCCGCTTTGGATCCTCTCGATCAGCACTGGGACCTTTCATCCCATTTTGTCAAACTCAGATTGGTACTGAATTAGTGAAATCACTTCCTGTTTCCCTGATGACTCCTACAATTGATAAGGGACATAACTATTGTGGTATCATCGGAGATTATGGAGGATTTTTTCTCCTATACCTACAATAAGTGATTCTTTTTTTTTTCCTGTCACTTTCGAGCAGCACACACAAGTAATAAACACAACACTCACATGGAATTACCTCTCAAGTTAATATAGTAAACAAACAGTTGCCTATTTCTACTTGCCGATATGGCAAATATTGTTCCCACATACAGTGCAGTGGTACCTCATAGAACATGTATGCAGACAGGCAGACCATGGCGAAGTTGTAAACTATCAGGACTGGTTTAAGGTTGACTGGCTGCCTTTTCGCCATCAGCTTTGGCCCCACCCATATAACGACCAGGTAGCACAGAAAGATGCAGCTGATTGGCACAGGAGAGTAGACCAGCGGCCAATTGTCTGTCCTCTTGTCTAGACAGAGAGGAAAGCAAGAGAAAGGCGTACGTCAAGCAGAGATTGTGCTGGAGTCTGGCATAAATACCTAAGAAGATATCATGGAATATGTGAGCAATTGGGTTGATAAAGTAAATACAAAGACTTGCCTCCATTTTCCAGGATCTCTCTGTAGAATAACTGTAATTTCTGCCACACGGTGAGAGCCTGAAAACCCAGAGAGTGATACTCATGAGTGGCGGAAACATTCATTATGCTGGTAAATACAACAACAATATTTGGAAGTAGTGCAACCCACTATGGAGGGGATTCAGTAAAGGAAATGAACTCCAAGCTCAATAATGTACAATTCATCCAAGGAAGCATACTGAGACGCCTCTGACAAGAGCAACTGAAACAGAACCTGTATTTAACTACTACTCGGTTTTAAAGTGAATTTACACAGCAAAAGCAATTGATGTTGATCATGTTCTATGTATCACTGCTGTAGTCTGCAAAGAGGCTGTCAAAGACATATCTCCAATACATCAACAGTTGAATTTAGCTCTGGTCTTGCAACCTCCATCAGGGCCAGTAAGAGTCAAAGGGTCATCTCGAACATGAATCACAGACCAAATTACCACTTCTTGTAACGGGATGGTGAAAACGTATTTTCTGCAACTGGGAGAGTATTAGCTGACTTTTTGCAGCTCACTGTTTTTCAAATGTTCATGAATGACATCCTTCTGTGACACAATCGTACGTAGGGAAGAACACAAATTTGATTAAATCAGCCGGAGATAATCTGGATTATAATTCAAGGATTATGTTGGCTAAACCAAACGGTATCTCTTGATGATGGATAATAACTAATAATCCTCTTGATGAATGGCTGCCTTATGTGGACGTCAGGCGGATGAGTTTCCATGTACGATTAACAAATGCCAGTGCTGCCATCTAGTGATTGCAGGTGGAAGCGCTGCACAGGACAGGTCAGTTACTCTGCTTTTCACTCTTTCACAATTTCAAATGAAGATGAGTTTGCATGTGCATTGGGTTGTTTTGTCTATTGAGCAGCTTTGTTTTGATCTTTGGTATTCCGTATATGTTTACAAATGTAGGAACACCAACAGCCTTGTTATAAAATGGGTCATGTGTCTCCACAAAAACACCAAACAGTAAAAATCTAGCAGAGTTGCAGCCTGTCTCTTGACTCTTGGGGAATGATAGACATTCCAACACAGCCTGGAGGTCACAGAGGTCATCTCCTTGTCAAAGGAGTTTTATATCATAAAATTACACATTTATCTAACCTTTAATACTTTTTTTTAACTAAATATGACAAACGGATCTGGTAGCTCTCCACCAAAATCAAATCCCGGCAATGTGGAGGTGGCAGCATTAGAGAGATGCAAATTAGCAAACGATAGAATTAAACAGTTAAATGAGTTATTAATAATAATGAATCTCACAGACGGGTGGGGGCGAGGGTTGCACAGGACGAAAGGACTGCAGCAGGTAGATAAGCATCTTACAGTGGATCAATGTCCAACTGTTACTAGAAATGGACATTGCTGTGTCACAAATGTAATGAATATTGTATTGTTGAGTATGAATATTTTTTTATCCAAGTGTTTGTTGAACATTTCCACCACTGAACGTCAGTGAAAGCGCTGATTACTGTACTGACAGAGGCAGCAGGCTGTGTGAAAAAAAGGCTAAGTGGTTTAGCTTCTCCAGGAGCTTCCTCACTGGGATTTACAGAGGAAAATCCCTGTCATGGCCAGGCTTCTGCAACTCTGCTCAGGTTGATCAAGCAGGTTTAAGACCTACAGCGATGCATACATAAAGAAACTGAAGCAATGCGCATCAATCGTTAATCACAGAATACAGTGCTGATATTAAACTATTCAATCTGACAGACACAGAGCCTACATGCAGCTACTGATGGGAAATGATGACAACCAGTGAACTTCCAGTTGAATTCATGATGGTTGGCTGTGAAGAACTGCAAGAATTGAAGCACACTTAAATACCTGATGTCAAGTTGTCTTTGTTTGAAGACAGGGTTAGCTGCAGGAAGTGTCCTTACCTTCATTGTGATGGTGTATGGTGTTTTTTCCTCAGCTCTCCTCGGTCAACGCGAGATGCATCTCAGCCACTTGTTAAGCAGCACTGAGGTAATCCGCCTGTTCACTAGGTGTATGTGCCTCTGTGTGTGTGTGTATGTGTGTGTGTGTGACCAGCATGACATATGGCAGTGTTCTTCCTTGATTCTAGCATAGCAGGTCAAGTAGTGGGCAGTTAATCCCGTCTATCAGAAGTCTACTGTTATACAGAATGTGATTGTGACCATAAAACAACAATTCAGGCTTTCTTATGGTAATCAAAACCTAATTTTGAATTACATCGTTATTATAATCAATTCAATTTGGTGTTCTCTGAATTCCTGCCTCAACTATTGGATTTAATCTTTCAATAGCAACCCAATTGAGGCAGCATGCTGGTGTGTCGCCTCAAAGCAGGAAGGTTCTGGGTTCAAACCCACTGGTCAGCTGAGGCCTTCCTGAGTGGCGTTTGCGTCCATGTCAGAATAAGTGGATATAGATAATGGTTGAAAGAAAGGTTTACAAATCCTTAAAGGTACATTAAAAACTGTGAGGCTGTTGAGCCCTGATCCGTCGCCTGCTAGCCCAGGTTCTGCTGCCCATTCTGCACCACTACGAGCCAGCAGGGTACCCTCTGCCCGTTGCCTGAAAACCTCTTCCTTCCACAAGCCAAACCCCCTGTGCTAGTGGTGAAAACAACACCACCACTCCCTCCGTACTCCAAGTCCGGGCAGAGTCAGCTCATAGGACCGCTAGCTGCACTGCTAACTGCGTACCTAGCATTTAATCTGGTGATAGCTACTCCTTATTTTTTTGGACCCTGAAATTGACAAGTGGCAAATTCTAACGTATTTCACCTTAGATGGAGCACTTTGATATGTTGGAAAGTGTACTCATTCTCTTTCTTGCTCAGAGCTGGATGAGCATTTATGTCTGTGTGCTAGGTGGAAGTGAAGCTAGATGAAGCTACAGCCAATGGCTCAAAAGTTAGCTTAGCATAAGCCTGGAAAGAAGGGGGCACAGCTTGCGTGACTCTGTCCAAAGGACACAAGATCTTCATGACCTCAATAGCTTACTGTGTGTATACTGTATCTGGTTTGTTAAATCCTCACAAAAGTCTAAAAACAACAAGCTTTGGTTTATCCGTGTTCTCATCATGGAGTTACTAGGCACACAGAAGAGACTTCAAGAAGTAACTGCTCACAGATAAGAAAAAAGTACAAGCACATAACACAAGTCGTCTCGACACTTTGATTTGTTCTATAAAATTCATTTGCTTCAAGTTCATTTGCGAAGAGATATGTGTTGGTATATTTTGTCACCTTTGGACAGAGCCAGGCTAGCTCTTTCCCTTGGTTTCCAGTCTTTATGCTGAGCTTAGATAGCCGACTGTCTGCTATATTGTTGCGTACAGATGTGAGAGTGGCATCGTTCATCCGATCTTACTCTTGAATTACTCTCTTTAAGGTGAAAGAAGGCAGAATAAACTGTCATCTTCAGTTCCACAGATACAAGTCACAGAAAGAGACACCTTGAAACACACTTATTAAATATATTTTCTTTTAAATGGAGAACAACGACCTTAAGGTTCATTCTACATTCAGGTAAATAAGGGATAACTTGTACAGTAAAATAAAGTAACAATGTTTGAAATCTATAGCAAATCTGAAAAACTGAATACATTGAGTATTGTACGGTATGTTATTCTAGTATACTGTATCAAGTACAAGTGAAAAATACTGATTTTATTGGATTAATACACTAATTTATGCCACTTCCCAAAAGGCTCGAACACATTCAAGAGAAGAAAGGTCAGCACTTGAAACTCTTGAAGCTCTTGTTATATGTACTAGTGGTAGTAGTAGCATGGCAATACCAGAAGCAGAAACTGAACAGGAAGGAAAATGCTTGGACAGTAATCTGACTGAGGTTCGCTCAGCGGCAGCGTACAACATCCCCAGGCTCTGTGTGGGTGACAATAACAATCAGTCCATCAAATCTCTCCACACACATCCGTCTACAGCCTCCTGCAGGCAGGGTTTATACCATAGACTTCATTAATGGGAGAAGACAGGGCAGGACTGGCCACTGCTTCCACACAGAGGAGTGAGGTGTGGAGATGCACGGCAGAGAAACCACAGTCGGATTACTGCTTAAACAGATTCAACTGCTCGGCTAACTGCTGTCTACCTGTGTCTTCTGCCATCAAATTAAAAAAATCACCAACAGTAACATACTAAGTTAACATGTCCTACGTGAAGAAGAAAGAAGCAGGAAAAAACACTAGTAATACAACTGACATCCTAATTACCCACCCCACTATGATCACTGTTGTTGCCAGACTGCTGCTGATGCTGATGCTGATGCTGATGATGAAGGTGATGATGCTGAGGGTGGTGGGGATGATCACTGGGAGAATGAGGACTGAGAGTTTGATTCTGATGTTGGGTATGATTTTGGTGACTGTGATGGAGGTGGTGTTTTGAATGGTGAGAATGATGATGAAGACGGCTGTGGTGACGAGTTGTTTCTGCCTCCTCTGGTTCTTCAGTGTCCAACTCAGTTGTTGTCTTGTTCTTCATGGTGCCATTCTGGGCAGCAGCATCAGAAATCTACAGAAACATCAGTATCCTGTTTTTGTAGTTTAAAGCTGATTGAATTGCATTCATGAAGCCACTTGCGGGCAGCAGAACAAGCTAAAAACACAACATCAACGTAATATCTGCCATTTCAATTAAATGTTTAAATATCCAGCAGTCGACATGATTCAATTAGATGTTAATTCAGACATTTAGATGTTTATGACCGACATTCTCTTAGGTCTGTTTTGGTCTCCACAAACTTATGAAGGAAATATCTGGCTCTTTAGCTGCTGAATGCTCTGCTAGCTAAACTAGCCGGTTGTTAACTTTCTTTGTCTGCTGTTAGGTGTTGGTAGTGTGTAGTGGGTGTTTCACAGTGTTTTATGTTTGTTTGTTTGTTTGTTTGTTTGTTTTACTAAAAACAGCTGCCTGTTGCTGCTGAAAAAATGCTGATGTGGGCAAGAAAACCAAAACAATGAGCTAAAAGAAACACTCAGTTGTAGAGGTGTCACATTTTCGTTTTTTTAAATTGACAAATCGATTGGAATTAGCTTTTAATTTCAATTATCAAAATCAAACGCAGGATCAGCCAGAATTTTTGCTCTCCACCTCTGCCTGCTTGCACACATCTGAATTAAAATGAGAAAAAAATCACAGCTAGCTTACTGGTAGTCTGTAGCTGCACTTCCAGACACTCAAACCGTGTGCAGGACTGACTGCTACCAACAAATGTTTTCTTTGTCAGAGATCCTTTCCAACAAAGTGATTTTCTATCTTTTGATGTTAATTGTTTTTTATTGAACCGCTGTTTTTTTCTTTTCTTTTGGTGAATATTATTTGGGTTTGCCTAATCCTAGCCTGCAAAAAGCCACCAAGATAAAGGGAAGTTGTCGTTCTGAAATAGCTGTATCTTTTTGAAAAGTTGTCAGGGCATAAAACCAATGATCTGTTGCAACAGTTCAACAATGGCACAACCTTTGGTGCTAGCAAAAAAAAACGTTTTAACCAAAAATCAAACTGAATTTTGAAAACTTTGGAAAATTGTGACACTTCTACTTAGTAGAGATGAGGTGAAGTGCAGAGTTGGGTGATCATTTTCTAGACGTATGACTTACGCTTTCACATGTTCATTTGATCTACTGTAAATTGTATTCTTGATTGAGGCAACTTTAACCCAAAGAGTGTATTTCATTGTATTAATTGTAGTTTGGATGAGTAATTCATACTCAATACTGAAAATCACATGTGAAGAATCTGTGTCACTATTTAAAACCTTTTGTGTATGTGTGCAATCATTTGTGTGTGTGTGTGTGTGTGTGTGTGTGTGTGTGTGTGTGTGTGTTTTGTGATTACTCACAGAGCAGTTACAGATGTTTCTATGATAAGTGGCTCTGATTGCAGCCTCTACGTAGGGGTAATGCAGGAAACTGAAGGGCAGCACTATATGAAAGGTGAGCCGACCACACCTGGAGAACGAAGAAACAGAGAATCAGCATGCAGATGGAAGTCTCTGCAATTTTCTTGGCCTTTTCCTTCCATAGAACGCATAGGATAACAAAATATATAATAATGGATTCTAGGATGTGACTGAAATATCTTTCATTTTAATACCATTCCAGGCACTTTCAAACACTCAAACTGTGAAATGAGACCCTTAAAACTGGCAAGACAAGGGTGGCAAGACCAGTGATAACATGTTGTGCATGTTATATTTTTGGGTTAGTATTTGTTTTGATATAAAATACAGAATTTAAAACTTGAAGAGGGGCATGCCTTACCTATCATAGACCAGAAAGTCGTCTTTGTCGCCATCCAGAGCCTCCCACACGTCATCTTGAAAGGGAGCCTGCTGGTACACAGGAACACCAGGGGGCGCTCTTCTCTTCAGCTCCCAGTACATGGCTCTGGACTGGGCCTCTCGCTCATTTACTATCATGAAAGACACATCCGTCAGGTTGCTGCGCGTCAGCTTGCTACGCAGGCCTCCAATCCTACAGAGGGACAGAAAGAGAGAGAACCACTCCTCACTGAAAGTCACACACAACATACAAAAGGCATCACAATCCACGACACCAGCTGTACTTTTCCTAATGTCATTTCTCCATAAAGTCAGTTCTCTTACTTGGAGGCCTGCGTGAGACAGAACTGTCAGCTGGCCTTCAGTAGCGCCACCACAACCACATTTCCCAGCAGATCTTGCATGGGTGCATGTCCCTTTATTGTCCAATTGGGGGCAGGTTTGCAGATCCTGGAGGCATCATTGTCCCCCTCCACTATCAGAGAGACCTGTGAGGCCCACAGCAGACCTGGCAGGGCTGTGTACAGCCACAGCGACGAGAGAGAGCGCATTATCCCTCCCCTGCGGGCTGGACTGAGTCTACCTGATAAGAAAGAAGTGCAATAATCCATGTTACTTTGATCAGAAGGCACTGTGGATGTACATGTAATACAGGTTTTAGGCTACATGTAGTCTAAAATTCAACTCAGTCCTGAGGCATGTATAGAATAATAAATTAAAAAAAAGATCTAAAACATGGATTGAGTACATAAAAGTTATAAAGTCACTGAAGTTGACTCGTCACAAAACTCAGGCTAAAGCCTCTACACTACATAATCAGTCACGACAACATGAATGCAGTCTGTAGTCTACAGTGCCCCACATGCAGGCAGATCCAATCAGGGACGGGTTTCCCCCCACCCTGAACAAAATGGACGGTCAGTCTGATCCCCAAATAATTAAAAGAGTAAACCCTCATTGTCTTTCTCATCACATGTGGAGATAATCTGCAAAAGAGTTTATTATGGGCTAAACTGCCAACAGACAGAAGAATGTTGGGGGCAAATGGGCAGACAGTCTGGCAGGCAGGGGGACAAAGAGAGGCTGGGACAGCAGGGTTTACAGCCTGAGGGACATCCACAAAACTGTACAAACACATGGATGTGCTTTTATTGTTAGCTGATTTGAAAAGGCTTTATATAAATATATATATAAATAAATGTAGTAATTAAAGCACAAATGATATCTCAATCAGTACTTCAGTCTCATAGCTCCAGATTCATCAACGTGCATACATCCCTTAAGGAGTGGATTCCTCCAACTGAATTATAATGATATTAAGTGCCTAAAAATGCATTAACAAAGCCTTAAAATGGATTATTTAAAACTAAGAATATACAATAAAACTATCCCTCTGACATGAAATTGCATTATTTTGAAAAGACAAAAAAACAAATTCAAAACAGTTGGTTAGAAAATTTCATCATTTACTTTTCAAAATAAGGGACTAAATATAAAAATAAATCAAATCAAATGAAATCTGAGAAGGAAAAGAAGGCCTTACCGCTGTGCTCTCTGTCCTGTGACCCACATAGACAGTAAATGCCTGTTGCTTTTAAAGCCTGGGTGGTTGACTGAGCACTCCCCCAAATCAAACAGAGAGAGAGAGAGAGAGAAAGAGCTGCTATCTGTGCATGAAGTTAGTGTGCAGTCTCAGACACATCAATCAAATCATTTAATTGGATTGCACTGGAGTTTTAAATGTGTACAATTTGCAAGGATTTTATTGTAAAAGTATCCACGTCACTAGTGAAAATAACGCCACAATGGTGAGCCATTATTGATACAAATTGTTTGTTTTTTCTTGTTGTTGTATCTTAACACCTGAAATGTATTCTAATTTCTGTGGAATTATGAGCAGCGCCTTCCATTCTTTTGAAAATAAATGTGTTCATATTTTGGGGCATTTTATGCTCTTACTCCAGAGATTTAACAGTAGAGAGGCATCTCTCATTAGAACACACCAAAATGTCTGCAGTAAAAACAAAAGATCCACTGGCTGTGTTGGCTGTGAAGACAGAGATATTGTGTTAAATGATGTCTTTTGTGAGAGTAAAGTATACATATATACATATTTGTACTGTATGGTAATACTGTATGATAATGTTTCATCCAGTATCATCCAGTTAAAGATAAAATAGCTCAAATGTGCTACTTTGGCCATGATGCAGCATGCAACCTGCAAAGTAACTTGAAACTTAAGTAATCAAATAAAAGTAGGGGAGTAAAAAGTATAATATTTGCCATCAAAATATAGTGGAGTGGAGGTATAAAGCTGTATATGTACTAAGTTACATTCCATCACTGACCCTCCTGTGACTTGGTTGATACTCAACATGAATGTTTAATATAAACTTGAATCTGAATCTGAAAAATGAACGAGCAGTGTTTCCATCGAGGTGCACACACACATAACGTTTCATGTTTTTAGCCATGCCAGCAGCTAGCTCTGGGGTAGGTCAGCCACTCTGCTGGTCAGCTGGTCCACCACATTGGTCCAGACTGAAATATCGGTGCAACTATTGGAAGGATTGCCATTATATTTGGTACAGATGTCCATGGTCCAATAAGTGGTTTGAGCAAGCTAATGACATTCCCATCCCATCCTACCTCAGCTGTACATTGTTTAGCTTTAATTGGCAAATCTTAGCATACTAACACACTAAATTAAGATATTTAGCATAGTATAACTGCTTAACATCAGCATGTTAGCATTGCCACTCTGACATTAGCATTTAGCTCAAAGCAGCAAAAGCTGTATACTTTTAACTTTTTCTATATGATATTGATCTCATTGCTGAGCAATATTTGTTTTACTATGTTTGACTCAGGCATTTTCACTGTGCAGAGGTGAATGTCAGCCTACGACAAACAAAACCATGGTACATTTTTGTGAGAGGCCAAAATCAATGGTACTCAACACAACAAAGTTAGAGTGACAGACTGACTGCTTGCTTAAGAGTTGTACTGTCGGCCAAAGAAACAAATGTAAATTGATTCATGTACTGTAAAGCTTCAGTACTTTAATGACTTGATCTTTCTTCTCAAACCCATAAGCAACATTTGTCCCATGTATCAATCCCTCTGCCTAAATGTTGTCCCCATGTTGCAGTTCAGTTTAGGCAACAAGCCACCTGCAAAACAAATATCTAATCTCTCATGTGAGTGATTTGTTTAAAGTCCAACCTGAGACAAAAAAAATGACAGTTTTTGTTTGATGCCAACTAAAGATAACTTGATCAGAAGCTGTAAACATCGCCCGATAGGACAGTTACCACAATGGTGTTCAGAGAGACTTGGTGGAGTAGTTAGCTTTCATTTCAATTCTAATGTACAGTAGATATGGCAACAATGTAGTTTTTTTGTCACAGTGAGTTGCCTGATATGCATTGTAGACCAACATGTACTATGCCTTTAGACACACACACACACACACACACACACACACACACACACACACACTGAGAACAACAGAGATAATTCTTTATGATCACTTCATTTTCTCACAGTGTCGTATGTTGATAGCAAATGTCATGTGACTAACTATGAGTAGGCTGAGCTTTTCTTTCAAAGACAACCCTATCTCTGTTAAACAGATCAATAGAGCATATTTCAGACTGACACAAAAGCAAAGATGTTTCACTTCCAACTGTCAAACTAAATATGTTCAGTGATTTGAAAATCATATCTTTATCATCACTATATTATCACAAAAGTCTAAAAACAATGATGAATATTAAATGTTTTCATAAAGGGCTCATTAGAGGGTAAATGTGCTGACATGTGTGAATCTGACATACTCAGAACATCATTGCTTAACAAACGACATGGCGGAAAATCTGACAGATATTGTTTCTTCTCTGTAAAATATTTGGCTCCAATGACAGTGAGAGACGTTTGAGCAGAACATTTCTGTTGAACTGAATACCTTCATGAATATTCAACTCATATAGCGTTCACTGGATTTTCACACCTGACACACAAATAGTGTTTCCTCAACTACCTTTAAGAGGCTAAACAGGATAATGAAACTCTCTGTGTTTCCATTTGGTTGTCTAAAAGCAATTACCTTGTGATATAAATGTTGTGTTGTGTAGTAGCATTATCCTAAATGTTTCTAACAGTGTTAAAACCCAGAGAAATCCACAAATGTACTCGTGGTAACGGTGGTTTGATCTGGTCACCTGTTGCTCTGGCTTCTGGGAGAGTCAGAGAGTGAGCGAGGAAGTCAGATTGTTCACAAGTGGATCTTGAAGTGAATTATGTGGCTTCTGAAGGTAACATATCAGGCTTCAATGCAAAGGGGCAGCATACATATGCACACGCCACTTTTCAGTTTTTCATTTGTTGAAATTAGAAAGCAAGTTGTTTTGTTTTCATTTCACATCAACAATTTGGAGTATTTTGCATCCTCCTCCTCCACACCAGGCACAGGGCTGCGTCTGGCATAGCCATGATCCCCGAAAGTCAGCTCCTTCTCCACTACAGACACAAAGCAAGATTTAACTAGAATTGTGTTTGCTGGCATTGGTTAGTTGGTTGTTAAGTGTTGGTGTTTTCCATTCTGTTCTCTCTGCTTCCTCTGATCCTTGCTCCTTCATCCTCCATTCAGTGACCCAGAGATCCACCAAGGCTGTCATTACTCATCCAGGATGTTCCTCTCACTTTAGCTGGTGGAAGGCAGTGGAACCACACCTGGATCCTAACAGACACTTCCTTGGTCTCAGTGGTGTTACTGATCGATCAGCTGTAGATGTTGACATTTTAATATAAATGGTACTAAACAAGTGGCTCTAATGTTTGTCATGTCTCTTCTTTAAATTACAATCACACCGTGTGTGTGTGTGTGTGTGTGTGTGTGTGTGTGTGTGTAATTCAAATAAAAAATGTATCTTTAAAACACTGCTGCTTCCTTGGCCAGTTTCTCTTCTTCAGCCAAAACGTTTCTCTTCTTCTTTTGTTCTCAGTTAATCTTGCGATCCAAATATTTGTCTTATTATTAATTCTGTAATATCATTCTGACTCTAGTCAGCTGTCACACTTAAAAACATGTACTGCATCGTTGTTTTGTACATCTAGGGCCTGTATCACAAAGGCAATAAAGTCTGGATCTCTTTGTCATCTGGTCTCACTGAGTCTACAGCAGGCGTTCTCATATAATTAGCTTCAAACAATAACAAAGTGGGAGAGTCAGAAGAAGTTTTACTCATGACCTCAATATTTCTAAAATGATCAAAGCCCTCTGTTGAATAAATTCATGACACACTGTACCAGGAGGCAGCCTTCATATTTAAGTAACCTAATATACCATGTTGAGCGGCATGACATTTCAAATGTACTACTGAATTTTAGATCAGTAGATGTGTCATACCCTGCTCCCTCAGTTCAGCAGCTAGTATGCCCAGCCCCTCAAATGTTGACCTCACGGTAGAGGAACAGTCAGTTCCCACTTAGTCTGGTTACTCTGAACGTCCAGCCAAAATTAGATGGCATCTAATATTTTATCCATGCATGCTATCCATGATAGCATCCATAAAGCCTCTGGCACCACCCTCAGGACAAACTTTACATTTCATGTCAAGTCATATTAAAAAAGAATGTTTCTTTTCTATCCAACTTTTTCTTTTAAATTGTTGCACAAGTGAGATGATTTTTTTCATGTCCGACAAACTCAAACATATAACACTTCATTACTTAAAACAGCAGATATATAATATCCCACTGTGATCAGCGTCCTGTGTACACATCACACACAGTAGCATGAACCTTACAATTAAAATCATGTTATTTGTAGATTTCTAAATTCTAACTCCTGTAACCCTTTGTTAATTGTTGTTTGATATTCATATCAATCTGTTATTATACATTCTGAAGTGCTTCTAACCTGTCTGATGTGATATTCTTATTAAAAGTCTGGAACAGGGGCTGTCAAAACAGTCAAATTTAAAGTTGGATGCTGAAGGTGCTTCTGTGACTCCAGTGGACTGCTGTGGAGCGGGAGCTTCCTCACATTAATTTAATAATCACATCAACTCAAGGGGTTCCAAAAGTACTAAACACCTGCCAAGAGTCCAGACCTGTATGAAAACCAATCCATGACTATAGATCCTGGTCTTGGTCTGCTGTCGGTGTCTCCCAAAAATGTACAATAAAAGTCTATGAAGTGTTGGCCTGCAGGCTGATTCATGTATAAACCTAAATTTATATGACACCAGTAGTGTCATCAGTGATTTGAGCCTTGAAAATATGTGTAGTTTCCAACAGTGCAGTTTATGTGTTACTGTGATCTGCCTGATATGCAGGGCAGAAATATATGTATTCTTCCTTTAGATGCAGCAAATTGTCTTCCTCTCACACACATTTACACAATGATGAACAACACAGGTAATTCTTCACAATAACTTTATTTTCTCACTGAGCAATGTGTTGGATATTGAATGTCACGTGACTTACTGTGACTAGCCTGAGCTCTTTTTTGATACGCTTTGTTGTTAATACAAATCTGACCACCTCAAAACAGAGACATATCCAACTCAATTTACAATCTACCTAGTGTAGATTAACAGTACCAGCAGTTATTTAACAGAGGAGGGTTTGCTTTTATATCCTTACTGATGACATGCAGCTGAAAGGGTGTGCTCCTAATAAATTCTATAATTAGTTACTGATAGAAGATTTTGTAACGCTCTGAAAAAGAACAAAACAGCAAAGGGTTCAGTTTTGGCGAATGTGATCAAAACAGAGTACTGTACATGAATTCCGACAACACAGTTTGAGACCAAACCCTTCTGATTTCACCAAGACTCTTTTGTCCCAGTTGTGTGCTATTGCTTCACACACCAACAGAAGATAAGTATTTTTGGGTGAATTGTAAAACAAAATAAAAGCTTGAATGATTCAGAGGAAATGGTTTATAGTGTGGTAATTACATGCTACTGCAGTCCTCACCTGCTCTGAGTACATCCGAGTGTCCTGAATACAACCAGGGTTTTATTGTGCATGTAAACACCCTCAGTGGAACGTTAAACCAGCTGTAGACACAAGCATCCAACTCAGCAGGCTCCGTGCAAATTAACTATGCGCTTTTCACACAGCTCCACACTCTCAGTTGTAGTCTACTTTGTCATAGGCTGCACCCTACAACTTCAACGTGTGACAGCACATACTGTAGCTCAGCAAACTCAGAGTAAGAAACATCATAAGCACAAACCTGGGCTAACTGCAAGCTTCAGCGTCTCACCTCGGTTGAGCAAAGCCATGTCTCATTGGTGCAGATTACAAGCACAACCAGGTGACAATCAAATTAATCAACTTAGCATACATTTATATCGAGGCTTCAGTCCTTCATAAATGAGACAAGAAGCATAATGTGGCCATCTTCTGCTGCTTGAAGTCACATCTGCAGATATGCAACACAGCAAACTTCTGCACATTCTTTGCTTGGTTTGAAGCATGAAAGCTGCTACGATCAAGACAGAACACCAATCAGTTCCTCCTCGTCATTGTCCCCAACACCTTCTGACGGACTGTCGCAGGGGGCCATGATCCCCAGGCCCAGCTCTGCCAGCATCTCACAGCTCATGTCAGTTGTCACCATAATCTTAGTCTCCAGGCGGTTACACAGAGTCCGGTAGGAGGGCAGAGGGTATCCCATCTCTCTCAGGTACTCATAGCCCTTCGTGCCAACTGCGCGGCGGATCTTTTGCGCCTTCAGGATGGTCTCCGGTGACCAGACGGCACGGCGGGAACGTTTGGTGAGGGACAGTGCTCGAATCTGGTCCTCGTACAGAAAGTTATGGAGACCCTTCTCGATGCGGTCGAGCCGATACAGACGCTTCTTCATCTCCTCTGCCTGACAGAGAGATAGAAGTAGACAGTTTATTAGGGCTAGTGTATTAATATAACAATAACAATATAAACTCCTTTATTATGGTAATGGTATATTGGTATCAAAATGCAGCACAATGTCCCTTCAGAGAAAAAATACAAAAACAAAGAAACAAAAACTCCAAGAAAGCAGAGTCAGTTGTTGAAAGAGACACCAGCAGCCTTCCTACCTCCTTCTGTAGCCTTGCTGTGTGCTGCATCTCCTGCTCCAGCTGTTTCTTGAGGAGTTGACACTGTGTGCAGGGCTGCTGGTCCTCAGCAGTCCTGTCTGCATCCTCCTCCTCCATGCCAGGCAAAGGGTTGCGTCTGGCATAGCCATGATCCCCGAAAGTCAGCTCCTTCTCCACTGCAGACACAAAGCAAGATTTAACTAGAATGGTGTTTCCTGGCAGGAGTCTGGAGTCTGTTTTGCATGTACTCACAGGCATTACATGGTTTTGCATTGTAAATATTATTAACTAGGCAAGGATACAAACTACAATCCAGAAAAACACTAGCACTTTCACACATCAGCATGCCTTACCTGACCTGTAAAGACAATGTTTCTTGTGTATTATCAGCTTAACAAAAATGTCAGTACACGAAAGGCTTAAACATAAGTGTTATGAGCAATCTGCAATTGCTAAGATAGGATAAGATTTGTCCAATATGTAGGGAGCAAAGATGGTGGATTTAATATTCCACCGCTTCAACACTATGTGTTGTGTTTATACTCAGTGACTTTCTCCCTCCTCTCTGAACTCTCTGAATATGGAAAAAAAATCTGTACTGCTCAGGTCTACACAGGTGCAGCAGTAAGAAGTCATGAGCACAACATGCTGCATTCAATCTTCTTTTTCTCTGTGTTTATTGGCAGATCACAAACCAACTTTAAAGACACATACAACAACCTATTATATCTGAGTTTGAAGATGCTGAGCTATAGAAGTCAATGAAAGCAATAACAGCTTACTGATGAGGTGGAGTACAGCAACCAGAATTGTGACTTTTTTTTTTCTTAAGGAAATACTCAAACTGATGGATTATCTCAATAGATAATGATTCATTTAATAGAGTTTGGCCTGTCAGTACCACATAGTCTTGTCCAACAGTGCCTGGGTGACTGAAAATAACTACCTCTGGAGCAGGGACTTTCAGATCACAGGTACGATTCATTCATTCATTCATAATACTAATGCATGTTTCCCCACTGCCACATCGAATATCAACATATAACACAAACTACACACTACTCTGCGATGGGATAACACCAGCCACAACACCTGTCACATGTTGATGTTTTGACCCATGATGATTACACGAACAGCCTTACTCAGTACTTAACAGCTGGATCACACCCATCCTCGAGATGAGCATTCATTTTGATCTCAAGTACACATCTGAAAAGTTTCGTGACTGTATCTTGTACTGTTGTAACACCATTTTGTCGATAAAATTCAGTCCACAGACAGACAGACGGACGGAGAGCCACTCCTATGGTTGTTTTGCCATGACAACACATAAACACACACCTAGTCTCACAGGGTGAAAACCACACCTGCCCCCTGTTGTCGCCACTGATAAATATTCAAGAAGCAGTTGTGTTTCATATCAGTTACCTGGCTCAGCTTTCATGGGCAGCACGATGTACGAGGTGGTGACTGCAGGGTATGGAGGCTCTCCGACACTGAACAGAGTGGG
Source organism: Diplodus sargus (assembly GCA_903131615.1). NCBI lineage: Eukaryota > Metazoa > Chordata > Actinopteri > Spariformes > Sparidae > Diplodus > Diplodus sargus. The sequence continues at coordinate 1,754,584 of CAEMYA010000024.1, forward strand.
GATGGCATTGGGCTTCAGCTTCTTTCCTCCAGCTGAAGACCTCGCTATCTCCTCAAACTGGCTCTCTTCAAAATGGTCCTTTGGCAAACAAGACAGGAAGAAAACATACATTTTATCCATCTGATTATACAGATACAGGCAAACACAGGAAACAACAACATGCATACAATGAGCGCAAATTGCAACGACAATCAACTGAGGGATAATGTACCTGGATGCAATAAATACGACTGGTAACTTTGTGTTTGGATGCATTTTGCTTTCGAATTTAACTTAAAGTTTTTCTTTCGGACTCTGTATATGAGTGCTCTAAAAACTATAGTGTGATTCCCAACAGTAATGCCAATGCACCTACTAGCTGGATGCCAGCTGCCAATCAAATCTAAAAGAAGAAGAACAGTACTGCCAGTCCCTGTGTAACACTAACCTACCTGACACAGTCTCGAGTGAGGAGTTGGTTCAAAGTCACGTCGAGAGTTCACCACCCACTTCTTCTTTCGGGAAGGGTCTTTTGGGAACCTGAACAGCTGTTTACCTGTGCTGGTTGAATTGGAGCAGTTTGGAGCGGAGCAGCCACCCATTGCGGTTACTTAAAACAAACTGCAAAGCTAGCTAAATTTAACTTCAGCACACGTCAGGATAGCTTGGCTGGCAGTGAAGCTCAGCTCAGGAGGATTTTAATCATTATTTATAACTACTAACGCGGTGTAATAGCAAGAAAAAGTACATTAGCATTAAACTCTAACTCGCTGAAACCGGAGTGTTGTCCTGCAGACTTTTAAATCGTATTGTATAGATACAATTTAAGATACTTTATCAAAGACGAAATGTTTCTGACTTTGTTTGAGCCAAAATGGCGCACTTTCACCTCGACAGTTAAGTATGGTGACGTATTGTTTATATGAGTCCATCGTAAACGCCTGTTTGAAATGTTTACTAAAAATCGTAAAGTCAAACAGAGAAGGCAAATTCAAGTAAAATCTACCCAGTACCAGATTAAGATACCATATTCCTTTACTGTGAATATGTTGCGCATGCACTAAGTGGCAAACGTCTTTTATTTGTGCTCAGGCAATTGTCCGACTAGTTTGTGTGTTTTGTCACAGGACCCCGAGGAGCACGTTGAAATGTTTACGGTGGAGGCGCTGTAAGCCGTGGACCTGAATAACTTCTGATAAATAAATTATCAACTGTCAAAGTAATAACCAACTGTATTCAAATTATATAACAAGCAAACAACGAGAAAGGGATCCGCATAGAGCAGCTGACAATGAAACCCATTGCCAGATAGTTAGCTAAGCTAGCGAGTTTTCCGGTTAGCGCTAGCCGTCGGTAACTGTACAAAACGTGTCAGGCGCGAATAAGAGCTGTTTGTTCCCACACATTAACATTGAGAGAAACATGGCATCCTCTATGGTAGTTCCAGTTATTGATGTTCAGAATGATAATTTCAAAGAGCTTTGGCCTGCAATGGTGCTGGCCATTAAAACGTCCTCATTCATAGCACTGGACACGGTAAGTGCAGACCTGTGTCTCTGTGTGTGTGTGTGTGTGTGTGTGTGCGCGCGCGCGTGTGTATATATGTGTGTGCACCATACTAAAACTGACTCTGGCCCCCATTATTAACGTCCATTAATGAGTGGTAATAACTATGTCGTTTCTGTTGTTGTAGCATATACTTATCAACATTTTTAAACGAATACTGTTTGCCCTTTCTTTTCTCCCAAGCACATTCCCTATTCCTTACTCCATACACTGACCTTTCTAGTTGTAGCCCTCCATCTTACAAAACCCAAATTAAGCCAACACAAGCTTCTGTATCATGTTTTTGTTTTTGGGACATGATGATCTCACCAGTTTAAATGAGTGGTAAGATGTCAGTGTGTTGTTCCAGGAGCTGAGTGGTCTTGGGAACAGGAAATCGTTGCTGGCTGAGTAAGTAAAAACACATCGTAACCTGAAATAGCAGGTTGACATGCACAATACCAATGGTGTAATGTACATCTCTTGATGCTCACTAATATTTGTGTTTCTGTAAGTTAGGCCTGACCTCTGCTGTCATCTTTCAGGTCTATAGAGGACAGATACAAAGCCATCTGCCATGCAGCTCGCTCCCGCTCCATCCTCTCCCTGGGCTTTGCCTGTTACAAGAAACTGGACAACAAGGTACGACAAGATGACGCCTTCTCCAATTGCATCAAACTCTGGACAGACTTGCCATATTCTGCATATGAAATTATTATATCAATCGCTGACATACTGCAGCAGAAGAATGCAAATTAGGTAGTTCTCTAAATGATGTGCGATTTCCCACACCAGCATCAGTTTAATGTATTTATAAAAATAATTTTAAATGTTCCACTTCAATGTGTTTTATCATGAAGTTTATTCTCTGCCTTCTCCTCCTTTCACAGGCTGCAGACACATACCTGGTCCAGGTGTATAACCTCACCCTGTTATGTTCGGAGGAGTACATCATAGAGCCCCAGTCAGTCCAGTTCCTGGTACAGCATGGATTTGACTTTAACAAGCAGTACGCACATGGAATCCCTTACTGCAAGGGCAATAATAAGGTGATGATTAAATGCTGCGGGTTCTGAGCATTGTCCTGAACCTACCATTCTCTTTATTGTACCTCTCTCTACTCCTCTGTCACATCCATCCATCCTTTACTCAGACTTTGACACCTACCCATTCTTCCACCTACTGGCCCGTCCAGCTTAGGGCCAAAATAGTTTTTCCAGAAACCTCTCACTCTCACCCTAACCCTCATAATAACTGCAAAAAACTTTTTTGTATTAAATCAATTCTTTATTAAGAAAATCTATATTTAAAAAAAAAAAACTATAGTCAAAACCTGCAAAACATACATCACAAACGCTTCACAATGCTATTAAAGGCTTTTTACAAACCTGTAATCAGACTTTGTTGTGTAAAGCCAGTGGAGTTGCCCTTTAAAATGAGTTCTAATTGTGATGCTAACTACATAAAGTTTAGACACTTGGAATAAACACTTTCTAAATGAATGCACACCCATTGATTTGCTCATTATTGCTAATTTTTTTTTATCATTAATGTGGGATAATTCTGATGAATTAGCATTTTTTGGCTTCTCGCATGTCAAGGTCCACAGCCATCTAATGGTTCAGCAAGGACAAGACACAGCAGACACAGCTGAACACCATAGGAATGTTATGTGACAAGAACAATATAACATAGAACAGCGTATAATTTCTCCTCATGTTATTGATTTCTAGCCTTTTTCCCCCTCTGCCTTCTTTATCAGGGAGCATCAGATGACAGAGGGGTCAACATCCGAGCCTTATTCACTGAACTGCTGCGTGCTAAGAAACCCCTGGTGCTCCACAACGGTCTCATAGACATGGCCTTCCTTTACCAGGTACCACAATAAGATATGATTTGCTGTTTTATTTCATTTAATTTTTCTGTTTTAATGGGATTTTGTGTTTCAATTACTTAATAGTTAAGATCAGTAATTCTGTATAATATGTTGCACCAACCTAATGCAAACGTTTAGCACTTGTTGTATTGTATCTGCAAGTTGGTTTAGAGCTACAATTTTTCAATCATCAGTTTTTGCAAGTATTTTTAAGGAAAAATGCCAAAAGTTCTCGTCTTTCAGCTTTTCCAATTTAAGGATTTGCTGCTTCAATTTATTTTTTATAGAACTGTAAATTGGATATGTTTGGGTTCTTGTCTTGGTAGAAAATGTGAGGAACATTTCTCATTATCCTCTTGATAAATGAATCAGTATTAAAACCCCTGGTTGTTATGTAGTTATTTAGCAAGTTAACTAAACAGTTAAGATTCAAACTTTCACAGGGTCTGTGGCAAGTCTTTTAAAAACACATTGCCCTCCATGTCAAAAAATCTCTATTTATAATTCGTGATTTATATCAGCTTTTGAACAACGTGCCTTTCTCGCAGCATGCTGCTGTCAAAAATTATGTTTTTTTTATTTTTTTATGGGATTGACTTTGTCTTTTTCCACCAGAGTTTTTATGCTCATCTGCCTGAGCGCTTGGCTACCTTCACAGCCGACCTGTCCGAGATGTTTCCTGCTGGCATCTACGACACCAAATATGTCACTGAATTTGAACTGCGGCTCAGTGCCTCGTATCTGGAGTATGCCTTCAAGAAATGGTGAGCATCAGTTCATATTCCAGTATAGACACACACAGTAGAAACACACTGTCTTCCTGCAGTTATTAATCCCGTAAGTGTTGACATTGGCCAGACCTATGGAATTACTGTTTACTGTTGTGCAACATGGCTACTGCTAGCATCCTAGCTACTGTCCAAGTCCCAACTTGACCTAAACATTGCGTATAGATTAATAAATGCACATATATACATATTTTAACACTTATATTTTAGCTTATTGTGCCCTTTTGAAATAACAGTTTTGAAAAAAAAACCTTTGAACAGAACAGCTACACATTTGCCACTTGCCTTGAACCTTTCTGTATTTCAGCTTTTTTCTTTCATGATTGTGAATGAATGGATTGTTTTTTGTTTTTTGTTTTTGTCTGTGATAAAGTTATCTGTCCATTTCAATCATAATGCTCAAGATGTCACAATGTAAGAAAATGATGGATGTGGAAGAGCAGAGCAGAATGATGATTTTCTACATCAGGACACATCAGAGTGGGTTATTGTGCTTGGATCAATGTTGTGTTGATGTTGTGTTTGTTTTGAATGTTGTCTGATATTATCTCTTCATCCTTCCAGTAAGCTGGATAACAGCCGCAGTGTTACCTCTGGGGGGAGTGGGCCTCATGTTCATGTAGAGTTCTGTCAGTATGCCGGTCACATGTCCAGCTATGTGGACTACAGAGTGTGTCCAGATGTGGCCCCTCCTCAGGGACAGACCGACATCTGCCAGCGCTTCTCTGTGAGTTTCAACATTTTCTTTTTTTTAAAATTGCTTTTTCACTCAGCAGAATCTTTCAGTTGGTTTCTCTTGGTATTAAAATTCTCAAGTAAAGTGAAATCTAGGAAATTAAGAACTTAAATGTAGGTTTTAGTGCCTAAACTAAAGGTGCTGCTCATTTTTACTTGCTGTTTTTTTCAATGCTCCCCGTTAGAACAGACAGCAAATAGGTGCTTTGTGTGTTTTAACAACTCCATCTTTCTGTTTCTGTGTTTGGCTGACAGGCGTTTGGCTGGTGTGTGAATGGCACCCAGTGTCCACTCTCCCATGACACTGACTTAATCATCCTCCAGGATGAGAAAGGCATGGGGGATAAAAGAAAAAAGAGGAAGAGACAGAGAGAGAAGAAGAGAGGCAAGGCAGCAGAGGGCTCTTCCATCTTTGACGGTGCCCCTGAAAACAAAATACCCCATATGGAGGTGGATATGGAAGAAACACCAGATGACCAGAAAAAGGCTGAGGAAACTGTGCCTCACATGGACAGTGACGGAAACACCCAACAGACTGAGGGAGAGAACAACAAAACAGACAGCGAGGGAAACAGACTGTGTGAGGACATTACAGATTTAGAAAAATCTGCAACAACCGCCACAGCTGATGACGACGCAAACTCAAAAAACAAAACAGACAACGGTGCAGATAGCAGTACAGAAGATGGAGGAAGAGAGAGGTTTAGTGACCACCCATCTAAGACTGACGACCAGAAGAAGAAGGCTGACACAGGAACGCACAGGGCAGGGTTCGATGCCTTCATGACGGCATACATCTTTGCCTACTCATGTACCGTCATCAAAAAGGACGGAGTGGGTGGTGTGGAGGAGAAGGGGCACCAGGAGGAGGAGGAGCAGACGTGGCTTCCTACCTGTCTCAATAAGGTCTACCTCAGTGGCAAGGCAGCTCCTCTTAACGTGGTTAAAAGCACCTTCTCTAAATCATCCAAAGCCCACGTGCAGAAGATGGAGATGGTGTGGGGAGGAAGAATGTAATGTGCATCCGTGCACACAGCGGGGATATTACAGAGTAGGCATGTGCAGGATGATATTTGAATCTTGTTGCCATGCCAGTCTATACTCAAACATGTATTAGTAGAGTCTCACAGAGCTGCTCGCCTGGCTGTACACTCTTGATCTTACTGCTGGTGTGTATCTGCCATCCTCAAAGACCCACCAGCATGGTGGTGATTTTTGTTTTAAGAAGATGGGAATGGTCAGTTTATGTTCATGGCATAAATGACTGTCAGTGACAGCACAGACAATCTAGGGAGATAAAAGTCATTTTTTATCATTTTGCTCTGTTTCTTAATCTCCCACCTTTTTTTATGTGTATAGCAGTCTTCTGTGGAAAACTGTGTGATTTTGAAACCAGAGGTGAACCGCAAAGCAGAGGCATCTGTTCTAATTTAGTATTTCTAAGGTTTCTGTGGGAGCAGCCAAAGGGAGATGGTGTTGGATATGTATTGATCCCACTGTTCAGATTTTGTAACATCTGCTTTTTTTGAACACTCCTAAACAGTGTTTGTTTTGTCATTATTTGATTTTGGGGGGTTACCCAGAGTTAAGAGAATGACATATAGAACAACCTGTCCAGAACCAGAATCCCTGTCTGTAATGAGTTAGATAAATGAGTAACATTATACACACACAGTTTGAATTTATGGACAAAGGTATGTAGTAACTGCAAATTCTGCTGTAGTATGGCTGTGTGTGTTAAGGTTAGGCTGTATAGATTAGTTGAAATGAAGTGTATAGAATCTTAAACAGGAGCCTCAACTGTACTACAGATTCTAACTATTAAAATATGTTTTGAGCATCCTGCTGCCTCTTATTTGTTATTAAAGAGGTAATTGTGAACTCCCAGGAAATACTCGGTAGGTTATGAGAGACTGCTCAGTAACTACTCAGTGTTGTGTACCTTATTGTAAAGCGTTGCCACCGGTCCCTATGCTATTATTGCAGAGTACAGAATGACCGTAACAAACCACCACATTCTTGAATAACGTTGGTAACAGTGCTTTAGATTACAGCCTCTGTATCCTGTAGTTACCACGTAGCTAAACAAAGCAAAGGGGGGTTTAATTTGTCTAGGTCTGTCACGAAAGTGAACAATATGAGACTGGTTTGTTTTGATTTTGTCAGAAGGGTATTTTAAACACACATAAGAGTTGTGATTCATATCTAGTGTTTCGCATTGTGTTCTATTTGTATTCACCTCAGGGGATAAACAGAGCTGAAACAAAGGCACATTGAGGAACTGTACTGCTTGTCGAACACAATTTCCCGGGGAGAAGATATTCACACGACTTCAGAATCATCAACATGTAGTTACGCTAAAACATGAGTGACATATAGGCTGGGTGGCCATAAATGAGCATCCAGTAGTGACGTTTGCAGAGGTGAGACGGTCTAAAGATGCCGACAGTATCCATGACAATAGAGTGTGTCCCCTGGATATAAATGAACCAGTTCATTTAAGTACCTCAAGTTTAATTTGCATGTTTGATATAAAGTCACATCAGATGTAGGCTATTGAGCGATGCAGAAGTCATCACTCTATCTTGCTTGAAACGTTCAAATAATGGAATACGTACCTATTGGTTAAAAAATAAATAAATCACAACAATATCAATTCTGTCAAAACCAAACATCCACATTATTGTTCAGTAGTTCAGGCATAGCCTGTTATAATTTAAAAGGTACCCAGTTGTTAAAAGAATAACTACAGTATGAATCTTTTGTAAAATCCTGAATTGTTACCCTGTTGATTTCACATCCAGTACCTAATTAAATATATGGTACGTTTATGTACAAGTTCACCATGAGTACAAAGGATGACACCGTAAATAACGCTGTCAGACAAATGTTGTGGTGTAAAAAGTACAAGATTTAGTCTATGTAGTGGAGAAGAAGTGTAAGGTTAAAAAAAAAAATGGAAATACTATTTAGTACAAATTCCTCAAATGTGTGATAAAATAGAGTACTCAACTTAAAGCTGCACTGCGTATTTTTGGGTACGAAATTTAAATCAGAAGAGGAAGATATTCATTGCCTGATTTTTTTTAATGCCTAAACAAAGTAAATACACATTATTTTCATGACTGAACTGAATAAACAAACAAACCTTAAAGGACACAAGTTCATACTGCTTCACTTTGTATATATGTGGCGGACCCTGCCACCATCCTAGCTTCGAACAGTGTACTGGGGACCTTATTTTCCTCCTAGAACAGCTTGTTTATTCAGTTATGCGGAAAAGGGGTTTGCATTATCACCTCATTAACATTGTAAATATTAACATTTTGAGTTGAATTTCTTCGCCAAAATGACACAATGCCGCTTTCAGTAGAGTAAATGTACCTCACTGACAACTTTCAGACTAGTTCTGTAGAAAGTGATGCAGAAATATGCCCGACATGTCATAACCCTATCCTACAGAGCGGGGGCACTGTTGGTACATTGTGTGGATGTTGTGCGCTGGTGTACAACACAAAGAAGAAGACATGCTCCGGTGTAGTGACAGTCCACTGACCTGTCTGTACGCTGCTGTGCGGTTTCTTCCAAGCTGGCGCTGCTAAATCCAGCGCTTTTGTAGCTTGTTCATCATCTTTTTTTTTTTTTTTAACAACAACCAAATGAACCAAACGCCCCCGATAGAGAACGACAGCTGATACCCCCGCACGCAGACATGGCAGACGATGAAATAGACTACAACATCGTGTTCCCAGATGCAGGCATATCGGGTGAGCATCATTTCATTGTGCCGTGTGTTCATGCCCCCTCGGCTAGCTTAGCGTGCGCGCTAACAATATCCTCCGAGAAAAGCCGTGAAAATGCCATTCCTGCCGGGCGTTAGCCTAGCACGCTAGCTTAGTTTAGCTTAGCTGTGGCGTGACAGCGTCGGTAACGTGCCGTTTCATCGTCTGGTTTGTTTTCAGAGAGACACTGGCAGGGGACAAAGGAGCCAGTTGTGATCCTGCTGGGCTGGGCTGGCTGCAAGGACAAGCACCTCTCCAAATACAGCTCCATCTACAATGAACAGGTTGGGAATGAACGATAAAGTCAAATTAAAAAAAATGTGCACACCAAACATTCTGCTCACTGTTTCATTGAAGTGGTCCATTCACCTCACAGCAGCTCATGAGTCTACTTTATTTCTATGGTGCATTTTTTTCTCCCCCCCTCCATGTTTAGGGATGTGTCACCGTCCGCTACACGGCTCCCCTGAAGACCGTCTTCATCTCTGAGTCTTTTGGCTACAAGGAGCTGAGCAGCACGGCCCTGAAATTACTGGAGATCCTCTATGACTACGAGGTGGAGAACAGCCCTATTTTCTTTCACATATTCAGCAACGGTGGCTTCATGCTGTACCGCTACATTGTAGAGTTGTTGCACAGCGATAAGCAGTTCAGCTCGCTGTGTTTGATCGGGGCGGTGGTGGACAGCGCCCCGGGCAGCGGGAACGTTCGCGGGGCCCTGCGTGCACTGAGGGCCACCCTGGGGCCCAAAATAAGTCCTGTGTTAAGATACATCCTCTTAGCTCTTTTTGCAGTGACTGTTTTCCTGTTGCGAGTTGTGCTGTACCCCGTGACCAAGTACGTCCACAAGAACCACTATGACGCGGTGCAGGAGAGGCCGCCTGCCTGGCCTCACTTCTTCCTGTTCTCCAGAGATGACCAGGTGATCCGGCACCGGGACATCGAGGTCTTCGTGGAGAGCCTGAAGCAGAAAGGCGTCCCAGTGGACTGTTTTGATTTTGGTTCCAGTCCTCATGTTGGTCATTACCGCGAGTTTCCCGAGGAGTATGCTCTGAAGTGCCGCAATTTCCTGGTTGCCTGTATGAAGGACTCCGAAGGGACTGAGTTAAAGAAAAGACATAGGGTTCAGAATCCGTGAAATCTGGCGGTAAACTCACAAGATTTTTGCTAACCCTCTGTTAACCCTCTTGTCCAGATTTTGAAAGGGGGGCGGAGAGAAGCAGACACCTGAGTTCACCTCAGAGGTCGGAAAATAGGTTAGAAGATGAGGCGAGAATTTGTTGTAAGACAGCAGGAATTTGAGCTGAACTGGAGCGAGATCCTGCCGCTGTTTTCCGTCCCAGTGCAGATAAAGGGAAGGTTCCACACATTTGGTCCAGGTGCACTGCACTTAATCCATGTCTGGAAAACCAGCCGTATGAAACACTGTAACTCACGTACCGCTGACGTGTGTGGCACAATGGCCTAATCCTGCCTACTCACATGTTTTTGCAACAGTCACAAACCATATGTAAAAAAAATAACAATACAAACTATTACTCTACACTGGAAAATAAATCCTTTAGGATAATTTAAATGGTATTTAATATTGCTGTGAAACGTGATGCATTGTAGATTAGTAGTAGTGATTCTAACCCTCGAGGGTATTGGAAAATAATAATCTGTTTCTCCTAGTTATACAATTTACAACGTATTTATGGTTTTAATCTCAATTTGTTACGAAAATGAGACCTCAAGGGTGCTTTAAAAATGAAGGCGACTGACACAAATGACAAAGATCAAATCATGATGTTTTTTTTGTAATATAAAGTTCTCAAAAATGTTTGCCTTAAACAGTAAATGCCTTTTTAGTGTTTTATTTTGTTTTTGGTCCATAAATTGTAGAATGACCAGCCCTGACATGTGATACACATGATTTAGTTTCAAGGAAAAAAAAAGGTGATTGACAATGAATGTATATGTCCAGCACAACTATTGTGTTCTTTCTAACTGATGTGCCTTCAATAAATCCGAATGCTCAAAGAAAAGTTGATCAGCGTGTTTATTTTTTTTTATGATCACAAATGCCAGCTGCCACATTTGAAAACAAATTTGCTAAACTGGCTGTCGTGATGGTTTTGTCTCTTATCGAGCAAGAAACAGTGAAACACCTTCCACCTTCGCCACAGGAGGAGCAGCTGTCCCGCCAACACTAATGCTCCGTACATCAGCCACGCTGTAACAGCTGCCAGCTTGATATACATGGCACTCCAGGCCTACAGTACATGTTTTTATAGACCCAGTTTAATGTGCAGCAGAATTCATACAGTGTAGTAGGGGGTTTGGCGGCTCTCTGAACTTTTGTACTTTTATAATCCATTAATAGTTTGTCATTCTTCAAGCTGTACTGCTGAACATTAGCTGGTTCCCCTTACTAAAACGGAAACATTTGCTTCCTTTTGTTGTCATTCATCATAGTAACTGATGGTGAAGTTTTTAGGCTCTGGACTGGTCCTTGGTCAAAAGAAGTACAATGGAGACATCACACTGTAATGTGATGCACAGTACTTACTTTTTGACAGACTTGATTTAACTGTGAAAATAATCGGCGGATTATTCAACACCAAACATAATCAGTAGTTGCAGCCTTAGGTTAAAGATGGCTTCCAAACAAATTGGAATCCTGTTCAAATTGCATTAATATTCAGAAAATGATGCAACTACTTTGCATATTTTTTTAAATGTTCTATTTAAATCCACATTTCAAAATTGTTCAGACAATATTGGCACTGGTCTGTGTAAAGTATTTGTTCTAAATTGAGAGCTGATTAGAGTTCTTATTAGTAAAATCCTTTTGTAAAGCCACCAAAATATTGTCTTGGCTTCATCAGTTGCAGTATTGAGCTAAAAATGTGTCATGTTAATTACACATGCACTGTAGAACTGGACAGTGTCCATACCAGTGCTGCCCTGCACACCAGGGGTATAAAAAGAGTCTCCTGCAGCGTACCCAACACGAAACTGATCTGCAACTGTAAGTTTATATTTCATTTCACAATTTAAAATGAAAGTGCGTCCTGCTTTTATTGTTCACATACAATACTCAACCGTGGACAGGATGTAGTCAAGGCAAAGCATTTCTTTAACTGGGGAAAGTTTGTAGAAGCTCTTTCTTTTGTTTGTCATGGAGGCTGTTTTGTTTTAACTTCAGCTGATCTCCTGACCTTGTTCCTCCGCTGCTTACCGGAGGAGATCGCTTTGTGTACGTAATAAGCGTCGTCACTTGAGGGCTCACTGAACTAAAGCCATCACGGGACGAGGTGTCTACGCCATCTCGTACCCAGAGGCTGATGAAACGCAGCCGCTTCCCCTCCACCCTCGTCATGAGACATCAGGGACTGTTTGAGGAGCGTGGCTCTGAATTGGTCCAGCAGGGATGGTTATTGAATGTCTACGACATGTCAGATTTGACATTTGGAAGAGCGAGTGGTTGGCATTTGTCTGTGCGCCAGGCCTGGCCCTGGCACTTCATGTATCATGTGGAGCTGCTCGGAGGAAAGGGAGAAAGAGGAAAGTTTACATATCGGCACAGACAGATGAACATCGCTTACTGGAGTGCACATGAGACAGACGGCTCTGATCCTGCTGCCGCATTGTTTCAGTGACGTAGGGAGCACTCAATGTTCAGTCTTAACCAAAGCGCTGCACAAATACTGCTGTCGATGATGTGGCTTTATCTTTTGTTGAGTTACATCAAGGACACGTGCAACAGACTGTTTTACTGTGACCTCGAAAATATCTACAAGTATGGAAGTTTCCTGTGATTGGGAAAAAAACAGAAACACCCTCAGACAGTACTGGTACAAGTGTTCACATGCTTTACTGGAGTGAGGGTTTAGTGAAATACCACAATGTAAAATAATAATCTACATGTAAATAGTAAATAGACATATTGTGTGTTTTCTATCATTGGATTATTAAGTAAACTGCATTTCAGTGTAATAATTGGCCAAAGTGTTACAAAGTCTCAATTCAGATGTTCTTGACTGACATGGCAATGATTAAGTAAAGTATTTCCAGTGACTATTGTACCTGATCTACAGTGAAGTTAGACAGCGTCACACTGTAAGAAAAAACAACAAATGTTTTCCACATTACTTCAGTATACAGACTGCACAGCATACACTGTATTTTATGATACATCACTATATCACGGTGTATTCTGTCGTGAAATAAAAAACAATCATTACAAATGAATCGCTGAAGGAGTTATTTTAACTGCTTTATGCACGTTCTGGTGGTTTACATTGATAACAATGCACCACGTTACACACTGATTATATGCATTATAATCAGACAAATCTGCGAGTGAAAGATGGGTCATGGACTTATATAGCACTTTTCTGATTGTACCGACCACTTAAAGTCAACATTCAAACACACACACACACACACATTCACACAGTGGTAGCCGTGCCTACCTGCTCGTCAGGAGTAGTAACCATTCAGAAGCTCTCACACACTAACGGGAGGACCACCGGGAACAATTTGGGTTCTTGCCCAAGGACACTTGGACATGTAGACTGCAGGGCCCGGGGACGACCGTTCCACCTGAGACACATCAGGTAACTTGTATCAGTTCAGCTAGTGTAGTGGTATAACCAGTTAAATGTAGCCTGTAATGTAGTGGAGTAAATGAGCACCAAGTGGGATTTAAAATTTGGCAAAGTACCTTAACATTGCAGATTATTTCAGTTTGTTTACTTACTTTCACCCTCTGCGTCCGCTGTAGGTTGGGTTGTATCGTGGTCTTGCTATCCCCATAGAAATTTCCAGTGGCAGAGATTTTGATTGGATGGAATAGGAAAAGCACAGGTGCAGGTGTTTGACGTAACTTGCACACCTGGACGGAAAGCAGCTGTCATTAAACCATTTAAACAGTGATGACCCTTTTATTTACTGGCATAAACTCACAGTTATGAAGCAATCATTCATTTTGATGGTGTTTTTGTCCAACGATATTAGCTCTGTTTCTGGCCTCTTCTGAGGGAATGTTCCGGCTCTAACAGCTAAATGCTCGACCGTGTTCACCAGCCAGTCCCTCACTGTGTCTGTGCGTAGGTAGAGTACAGTGGGGGGGGTTTTAAATGCTTTTTGGCTGCAAACAGATGCCTGCTGAGACAGAAATCTACACTATGAGAGCAGTGAAAGTTGTGGCCCAACCGCTGATCAGTGAGCTGAAACTCACTCTAAAGCTCAATCAAGTTGGGTCGAGTAGAGCTGCAGATTCAGGTGATAATTCCCATTAGACTTCATTTTATATTTTGTTTTGTAGAAACGTTGTAGCTACAAAGGAAATGATTTATAATAGGAGACTTGTCTTTGGTATCATTTGAAGACTTTTGTGCACCTGAGAAAAAGAACAGTGAACCTACATTGGAAAAAAAGGTGAACTCTCATTATACACTTTCATAAAATCAATAAACAGATTTTGGTTGATTCCTGACACTGAACCCTGTCACATCCACGAGGCAACAGCAAATATGACATGTCATCCATACAGTGGCACTTATATTCCTGAAGAGGGCAGCATTGACTCAAAGTTCCCATCATGCAACGTCTGAGGCCCCGACTGAGCATCAAGCCGCCTGCGATCGGGTTTAGCGGCGGATGTTTTATTCAGTGTTCTTGGGGGATAAAGGCTGTGAAACGTTACCTTCAGAGGGTCTCTGTGCATGTTAGCACTGCTGTGAAAGTGGGGAGAAAGTGAAAGGTTTTTGCGGTGGTCTATTTGTGCACCACCAAATAACATCTTCATATTCAGAATTTTGGGTTATTCGAGTAAATACCAACATTGCTTTCCTAAAAATCCCCCTTCACATTTCTTACAGACGACACTCGGGGGGGGAAAGAGAAGAAAGCATTATCTCAGAGCGAGGACAGAATATTTGCAGTTAAGGACGGGAGATAAAGGCGGGAGAAAAGCCGGGAATAGATGGGTGGGAAGAGGACGTCATAACACCCCCCCACCCCTCTCAGAAACGCACTGAAAGAAGAAATTACCCCATGGAAGTTAATGAAGTCTCACAAGTTGATGAGGGGAAAATTGCGGCGAAGAGGGGTCAGCGCTTTCTCTTTAGCCTTTCCCTCTTCCACGGAAAATGGCTGCGGTCAAGATCCATACTTTTAGAGGACGCTGAGCACTCCAACGCGGAGATGGAGTGAAAGAGATGGGGGGGGGGGGCACCAAGATTAATGGTATTAAGTGGTAGCACTTGGCAATGCGGTAACATATCGTCTATGTTCTCTATTCCACACTGATAGTTTCATAGACCTTGGCTTTACACATTGACTTTTAGCTGTGATTTACAGGATTCAAATAATCCGGGTGGCTTTTCATCATCGCAAGACCTGCGAGACACCTTCGCTACCGAGTCACATCAGCGGCAGTTTTATCGAAGAAAATACAACCAAAAACCTTAAAACATGCCGATGTCTCCCTCCTGCACTTTGGATCGCTGGTTATCGCGCAAAGCCAAAGAAATGAACTTTTCTTTTCAGAGATCCGATTATTCTCCGCAACAATTTCCCCTCGGTTTAATGTCAGTCCGAAACGAGAGGAAATGTTTGTACTTATGTACATGTTGACATTTTGGATGCTACCCGGCAAACCCCCTTTCTAGATCGCTGGGTGGGGAAGTGCAGTATTTTATCTGACAGGCACACAGGCACAGTCACAGATAGGATCTCATGGCACATCTCTGTGCCTCTCTCTCTGGTGATTTGAAGTGATTCTGTGTAATGTTTGACATTTTGATTTTTAGGGCTGACATACTGTTATTTTATGGCCAGTGATCACAATGATTTTTGTATTTTTTTTTTTTTCTAATTTCCCTTTTCATGCAGTCACACAGGAAGTACAGTACTTTGTGTCATTGCAGAAGCTCAAATGCGTTCAAATTCAATACGGTTAAATTTGAGTTCTCAAAATTTGGGGGTTTTAATGCAAAGATTTGTATTTTTTCACCGTATGTATAGTCCTGCCAGTCTTATCTCCCCTAACACACACACACACACGCCCAGGTGTGTCACGCTGTATTTTCCAGCCGACACACACAGCGTTGAAACCCTGCCTTTCTCTCTCGCACCACAGGACCGGACTTGTGATCAAGTTGAGCGGGGAGCCGACGAGAAGTCACTCAAGTCACCCTCTCTTCCCTCTAATGAGCAAAGTGTCTTGTGGAAGCCGAGTCCAGGACAGCATGGGAGCTCACACACACACACACTCGTGCAAAGAGGAATGCATGAACACAAACACACACCTTGAAATCCAGAGGATCAGGACCAAAGTCCCGTCCGCCTTTGAGTAACTTTAAAAGGTCTCCCGGTGTTTTGGGTTGAAGAATGAAGAGAAAGTGGATGTGTGTATCTGTACGTGTGTGTGTGTGTGTGTGTGTGTGTGTGTGTGTGTGTGTGTGAGATGGGAATCCGCTTGTTGGACCAGACAGGGAGCCGTCATCAAAATCTCCCCTGGTCTATCTCAGCCCCTCAGCCCTCTACTTAAGACCAAAAGAGGCCAGAAAAGCAGTGGAATGTTAGATAAAGGGGGGGAAAGACAGAGAGACATGGAGGGAGAGGAAGATGGAGAGTGAGAGGAACAGCAGTGTAGAAACCCCTCAGCGTGTGTGCAGCCTCTCTCCCATCGTGTGGTGCGGCGGGCTGCCTCTCTCAGCCTATTCAAAGCCAGTGTGTGTTAGTGGAGGAGTGTGTGTGTGTGTGTGTGTGTTCCTTCACAGATGTCCTTGAACAGAACCCCCTCGGCTCTGCGGATCCCCGCTGCCACTGGAGAACATTTGACAAGCAGCAGGCTCTTGTTAGAGCGCTAGAGCGCTGTCAAATTAAAGGTGTGTGTGTATGTGTAGGTTGGAGAAAGTGTGTGTGTGTGCGCGCGTGTGTGAGTGTGTGTGTTTCAGAGGCTCTATTCAGAGCCCTGTCAAATTAAAACTACCAAACAAACTGTGCGTGTCACACAGACAGGCCAAGTCGTGTGTATGATGGCAGTGGTAGGGCTCGGGCTGCTTTGTCTGTGTTTGTTTGTGGGTGAATATCTGTGTGTGTGTGTGTGTGTGTGTGTGTGTGTGTGTGTGTGTGTGTGT
>CAEMYA010000024.1:1778790-1796255 GCA_903131615.1 Diplodus sargus
TGTGTGTGTGTGTGTGTGTGTGTGTGTGTGTGTGTGTGTGTGTGTGTGAGAAATAAAGAGAGAGAGAGAGAGATCAACCCCTGAAATAGACAGCGTCCAGTATCCAGGATGATGTGTTTTCTTCGTCTCAGGTCATTCTGTCCGCCTGTGTCTTTATCTTCATCACCTGTCTCTGATCTCTCCCTGCGTCTGTGTCTCTCACACACTTACAAACAAGTAGAAATGTACATGCATATATCAGAGTGACTGTGGAGCTGCCTCCTCTGCATGAATGTAATATCTTTGTGCTTTAGCCAGAATATCATAAGTCATATGCAGTTCGCTGTCGTGTTAGAGAGTACCCGCAAGTGTTGTTGCAGAAAAGCTCTGATAAAATTCAGATTCAAAATATTTTATGGCCTGACTTTAAAATGGTGTACAACCCCAATTTACAAAAAACATTTGGGATGCTCTGTAAAACATAAGTAAAAACAACCCCATCCTTACTCGTGAGCAGCATTGCAAGGACGCCGCTTTCATAATCAATCATGATGCTATCGCCTGCCTTGGGTCTAAGAGTAAATTCACAAAACATTTTTAGCACTAGAAGTAGAAGTGAAGGAAACAGCATTTTTAGGAAGTTGAGGAACACTAATATTATTTAGACGTAAGTGAAATGGGAATTAGCAGTGCAGAAAATATAGAAAGTCTAGCGTCTCTTCCCCCTTATTTTGGAACACTATGCAATGTAAAGGAAGTATTGGGGAAATTGTAATCTGTTTTGAACTAATATCAGGACCTATTTAAAAATGTAAACTAATTTCAACCTTTGTGAACCTTTTTTTGCTCAAAAAACAATCTTTGTTATCCTAAAGAATACTGTTTGAATAAGTGAGTTAGTGGCTATTAATACAGCTCTGTGTTGAAGAACAATTGCAATGTGCTGTAAGATGAGCCAAAAAGTCCAGTTGGAGTCAATTGAACTCTTATCAGAGGCACTCTGCACAGGGTTGATTTTATTATGGGAAAGGTCTTAACTGTGTAGGAAGCTTTAAAAGTGGCTTCATTTTATCTTTAATTACAACAATTGCTAGATAAACATGAGGAAAGCACTGCTAAACTCCACGCTTTATGAATCTATTTCATAAACACACAGAGACAAAAGAAACTAGAACCACCAGCTCGCGGTTGTACGCCTCTGCGCACCGGTCAGGTTGCTGTTGCTTAGCTATGGCGTCGAATAGAATAATACCATGTCAAAGTGCACTTAACCTCTGACCTTCTTGACATCAAATGTTATAATGTCGTCGTTTTATACCATCAGACATTTGTGTAAAATTTTAAGGTCATTATCAAATGAATTCTTGATATATGGCGAGGTCAGAGCGACCTTGACCTCTGACCTTTGGCCACCAAAATCTAATCAGTTCACACATCACATTTTAAGAAATTCCCTCAAGGCATTCTTGACATATTATGTTCAGCAGAATGGGCTGGATGGACGGACAACCCAAAGACAAAAGTAGAGAGACTGGACTGAAAACAATAGACAGAACCGGAGTTTGGGTCACGCACAGTAATGCAACAACAAGAAATGTTTTGCAAAGCTCGTAATGTGGCTCTCCTCTCTGTAATAAATGCCTTCCCTGTCAGAGTTTGCTTCCATCAAATCTGCTTTATACTAAACAAAGGAGACACATGATTGGCCTGTCGCGATCTACACAGAGGGGAAGTGGGAGAATGACAGGACATGCAACACAAAGCAAGAGGGGATGAGAAAGCGCGATGGGTTGCGGTTGCGCTGTGTTTCTGTAGCATCATGGAGCAGCCTGGTTCTCATTCACACCTTTTCCTCTTCTGCAGCGGAGCCTTCCTTTGTGCTTTTGAGGGAAAACTGCGGCGTCGCAGCCCATCTCCATGTATCACCATGTCCAGACCCCCGCGGCCTTTGGGAGGGTATAGAATCACACGGACCAAACATAATAAAGGTAATTTACTGCCAAGGCAAATTCCATAGCTCTGGGCCTCCACCCCATGTTAAACAGCCTGCTGACCTTTAGCGTCTGATTTCATAAAGAGGGACACAATCCGATTAGGCCTGGACAGGAAAGGTCAAATGCACTGGCAGTTGTGGCGGGAACGTCGCCGCTAGCTGGCTGGAGACGTACAGAATGACCGTGGATGGGCAGCCCTCTGCATGCCTGAGTGTGTGAGTGTGCATGCGGGAAGAGGATAGCGGCTGTCTGCGCTGTGGGTGGGTGGCAGAGGTGGGGGCAGCGACGGCAGTTAGCCTCCGTGGCCTCTGGAGCCGTTAGCAGAAAGGGCAACATATCTGACATGGGTGCCGTGCTCCCTTTTTATGTCCCAGTGACCATACACACACACACACACACTCGAACACAAACACATACACACCCGATGGCATCGCTCCAGCTTTAGCCTGATCTTGAACTCCACCCAGCCCTGAAGTGCATCAGTGTTCTGGGGTACATGCGTGTTGATTTTGTCCTTTTTTTGTCCTGCTTTCTTTTGGATGGTGGCTTGATGTGAATGTCACAGCACATGGTGAAGGTGCACTGACTTCATAAAATGTGTAGCTGACAAGCTTCATACTGACACCTTAACCTCAACGGGCCTTGTTGTTGTCCATTTTGACTTGAATTTTCCTGAAATGTTTGTCCTGTTCTCATTTTGAATAAAAAAACAAATAAAAGGAAAATACGCTTGCAAATATCTTCCATTGGACAGTAAGGCCAATTTATTACAATGTTCAATGTTTTTTTTTGTAGTTTTGGCTGTCATGTCTATGACAATGACACTGTGCTCACCGAAGTTTCTGCTGAGATCTGAGAACACCGCGACAGTGTGTGTGCAAGAAATGAGTGGGCATCGTACAGGGTGTAAAAAAAGCCAATGTTAGCGGCAGATAAGCTTACATTCAGATTTGGTTCAGAGTTGGAGATTGTTTGAATGAGAAGGGAAACTAGCTGTTGATGGTCAGTAAATACCTGCAACTATAGGCTGGCTGCCTGTGGAGGATTTGGAGCTGATTAAAAGCATTCACATTTTGCAGGTACCTTGCCCAGTACACATTAGTGGCAAGTGATTATCCCTGTTGTGGGATAAATAAAGTCCATCTAATCTAATCTAATGATGGACAAAAGCACAAAAATACTTACCTTGGGGCCCTGGCTCAACACTACTTGACACAGCCTTGACCCTTTACCATTCAGTTTCAGAAATTCTAAAAACGTCCACTTTGCCCAGTGCTGAAATGTTACCCCAAAAAAAAAAAAAAAAAAGACTGGACTATACCTGTTCGTTTGCAAGCACTGTTTTCATGGATGAGACTGCATGTACGTGTGTGTGTGTGGTTGTATGCGTGTCAGCACAGGTAGTTTGTCTCCCCCGTGGAATGGTCTTGGTAGCAGAGCTGTCGTCTGTTTTACGAGGTGCCCATTAAGGAGCTCACATGGATAATGCTGATTGCATGGTGCGCTGCCAGGATCTGCGGTTGTGTGTGTGTGTGTGTGTGTGAGAGCTGTGTGTGCAGCAGGCAGAGGTTAGATGTGTGTGCCTCTGCATGAATGCACTATACAGCGTCTATGTTTGTGCAGAAATCTAAGTGTGTGTTTGCATATTTGTGTGAAAATGTATCACAGGATATGTGAACAAATTGGCTACTCTGTGTGTGTGTGTGTGTGTGTGTGTGTGTGTGTGTGTGTGTGTGCTGTATGTGTAAAGTTTTAGATGAATGTATATAGTCGGGGTGTCTTGCAAGTGTGTCTGTGCGTGTGTGCTTGTGTGTGTCATGGTTAATGTTGATTGTGTCGGGGCACAGCGAGGTGCTGACAGTGCCGCGTCTGCTGAATGACGGAGATGATGTTAACAAGCACAGGGAGGCGGTCACCACCCCCCTGTTTACAATATGGGGGTGCTAAAGCTGTCGAGACCATAACTACCGCACGCTGCTGTGTGTGTGTGTGTGTGTGTGTGTGTGTGTGCACTAA
This sequence comes from Diplodus sargus, assembly GCA_903131615.1. Lineage (NCBI taxonomy): Eukaryota > Metazoa > Chordata > Actinopteri > Spariformes > Sparidae > Diplodus > Diplodus sargus. The sequence goes on from CAEMYA010000024.1 coordinate 1,782,780, forward strand.
TACCTCCTTGTCCTCCACCTCTTTGTTGTCACACTCCTCATCTCCAGATCGCTGCAGAGCGGCTCGCCTGGCACTCCAGCTGAGAGAGACGAGAGAGAAGGAGAGACACAGAGAGAGACCTTTTCAGTAAAGAAGCCGGTGAGCCTACATGCCGGAGGAAGGGACGAGTAACAAGGCACAGATGAGCACAATGTACACAGCGGCGGTGATAATTAAAGCGTAGAACGTTTCTTTATGTCTGCGTGTCTGCGGGAGCGTCTCAGCTACACTGCTGCAAATCATAATTATTCTCACTATTAAACAATTTCCAGGTTATCTTTTTTTCTTAATCAGTTATCTTCCATCACTTGTGAAAAAATATTGCTACAGTTTGACAGAACTGAGGCTATTTTTATTTAATAACTTAATTTGACCGAGCAATAGATTAATTTCACTTGATTTTTCCAGGATAATCCAAAATAGACAAAAATCCAACAGCCCAGAGATTGCAAATCCTCTCATTTGTCAGTCACTGTTTGGTGTTTTAGTTTAATGAATTATTAAAAGATTTATGAATCACCCAAAAATGTGGTCAAGTGACTTCGTCCAATGAACTGTTTCAATTCAGCAGCAAGCGAAAGTGCACCCGAATAGAGCTTTAATTATCGTGCTTTTGCTACGATCGTCAAATTAATCTGTAAAAAATGACATGTCACACGTTAAATTCGTGTAACTTGCAGACTGGACCACGGGAAGCACACCCTCTCAACGTCTGATCCCTCTGAAAACTGAAACAGCAGCGACAAATCTGCGGGGAAAGTATCCGACACCTGACGCAGTTGAAACATCAGACAGGTCTGATTTACTGGAGCTCTGATCCAAAATGCACGCAGCTGTACATATCATACTCCTATCAAAAAACACATTCCTCATAGCCCATTATAGCATAAAATAAGTGGCATGTTTGCTTCAGTGTTCAAAAAGTTATGGATGGAAACAAATCTTTGACACTTTGCATAGAAAACTTATGCCATCTGTCAAGAATCCCCACAGCTAGCAGCCAGGCGCGGTATTTTAATATGGAGGGCTTAGAGAGTTTTTTTTTGCTACAGAGGTTTCAGTGTTTTGTTTGCATCTCAGCATCCTGCGACATGCAGTGATATTAAAAGTAGAAAGAGAAGGAACTATCTGATGTAATACTGATTCTTATCAGGTTGCATTCTGGTTGTTTCCAATACAGGCAGTAGCATGTTTTCATGACTACACCCCCGCTTCATTTTTGAAATGCTAACGTAATGACCTGCAACTCCAGTCTCTTGCCATTCTGGCTCATCTTTCAGCTTTTTTTTTGGAATTCAGTAGTTGTTACACTGAGTGAAACAGCAAGATACAAGGCCTTAATGGGGTAAGTTAAAAGCTTGGCTCTTGTAGAGCACCAGAAGTTAAAAGCTTACACAGAGTTATCATAATAGGCCACCCTCAACGTCAGCCAAGTCGTCTTTTTGAAGCGAGCGTAATTTCCCATGATGATGATGATGATCGGCCGGACAACATGCTCAGAAACAATTAGCGCTGGTCGCTGAAGTGGACACTTTCCCCCAGTCAGGCGTCGAGGGCCAGGGCATAAATAAGTCCCCTTGTCAGCCATTGCCAAGAGACAGCTAATGACTCTCATTAATATGCAAAATAGCAGCCATTTTTCTCCCCCTCTGTGTGTGTGTGTGTGTGTGTGTGTGTGTGTGTGTGTGTGTGTGTGTGTGTGTGTGTGTGTGTGTGCGCAGTTCCCCATTTTGCACACTTGGTCCACCCAGTACAAAGTGACCAGCTCAAGAAAATTTCTAATTGCAAGTCAATTATGTCATAGAGCCCGTTTAGATGTTCATTTGTATGCAAATTTTGGAGGCTTGCTGGGAGGGGAGAGGGGAGCTGGCATCAGACAACATGGAGGGCAGGAATACACACTGTACAGTGACCCACACACAGAGTGGCCGGAGCCTGTGTGTCATGATTCATCATTATTTGGGGCCTGAAAAATACCAAACACCTGAAAGCTGGTCATGTGGTGGCCTTGACGAAAAGACTTGCCTGGCTCCATATGTGTGGACTGGCCTTTGGAGCGCAAGAAGAGAAAAGAGTATGAGCACCATTCAGTACTGTAGACTTCATTGAGTCATTGTCAGACGTCAACAGCAATCTCTGTATGGAGAGTCCAGAGGTTTCTGTGCCATTATTTGGTGCCATCATCAGACTACATTTGGCATTGTTTTCATCTGCTCGCATGAGCTGAACTGAAGGCGTAGAAGCAACTCCAGACATGCTTTCATAAAACCTCATTTTGAATACTTCATTTCTTTGACTGAATATGAAGCAAAACATTATGAAGAATAAAGAAAAAGTTTTCTTTCAGTTAAACAGAGACGTTTTCCTGCATAGAGATGCATTTTTTGTTGGCAATAGGTAGAATTATATGGAGTGTGAGACTGATAATTATCAATAAAAGGTGTGATTTTCCTTTTTCTCCTATTGAAAAAGCAAGAAAGCAGGAGGGAGGAAGACACGGAGAGAAAAAAGACAAAAAACGTCTCTCAACATATTCTCTTCTTGTCTGTGACAAATTCTACAGACACAGACATTAAAACTGTAGTGGAACGCTAGTATTATGTCAATATGACTGTCTACGGGTCGTTTCAGGTCTTTTTTTCCGCCTTTAAAACAGGCAAGACTGCGAATCTCTAGATGACACGAAGCTGCAGCGTCAGTTGATGCACTGACGCTGCAGCTGCAGAAGCGAAGCTGTCTGCTCCAACCTGTTAACGTGGATGCCAAAGTGAAAAGCAAGATGTTTGTCGAGCAGCCAGTGTGTCCAGCCTGTTAAATACAAGCATGAGTGGTCATTTTCAGTCAGTGCATTCAAATGACAAAACTTGATCCCTGACATAATCATCATATTAAATAACTTAATTTGACCGAGATGTTGGATTGTCAACCAGTATAGAACACAACCTTATTTTAATCATGGGGCAGCCTGTCGTTTAATATAAGTAACACCTGTGTATTTATATCTCTCTAATATGCTATTAAAATTCTAATATTTCCAGTGCCAAATAATATCTCCCACCTTTCCATGTATATTTGCTGCTATTGAACTAATGATACTTTACGTGTCAAATTACTTTTCAGCTCTCTTCTTCAGTAGCAATCTCTTTGCTGTCACTACAACTTAAACTCAACTTTATTTGATTAAAAACAGAAGTTGTAATCCTCATGTGACCCATAAAACTGAGTTATATCGGATGACAAATGGAAGAATAGCTGACTTCATCAATAGCTATTTTGACTCGTCAATATTCATTCTAACTGCATTTGGTAGTGATGAATAATAAGCGTACCTTCATCAATACAGCCCAGTCTAAAGTTTCTCCAGGCCTTATTTAGTGCAAGCTGTGGACTGACGGTGTGGAACGGCGAGCTCATCATTTCATCAAGCTATCATCCTGATACGTACATGCCCGTGGTTTAGCAGAGTGGGCCAGTCCCAGTAAATGATTCCCAGATCCATCATCCTGCTGTGATCTGATCTGATCCCCTCTGCTGTTGATTAGACGCTTATTGGAGCGAGGCGCTAAGACATCAATATGAAGGGGGGGAGGGGTAGAGGAGGAAGGAAGGGAGGAAGTACGGGAGAAGAGAAGGAAATGTTGGGACTGTCAGGAGGCTGAGATAGGGGAGAGAGAAAAGGATGACACCCTCTAGTGGAGGAGGCAGATGTCCATCTATCTATTTCTACCTGTTTGTCCTCACTTGTAACTGTATCTTCTTCGATGCAAACATACCTCCCGATGTATGTGTGTGTGTGAGTGTGTGTGTGTGTGTGTGTGTGTGTGTGTGTGTGTGCATGTGTGTGTGTGTGTGTGTGCCCACCAGCTTCATCAATAGCAGTAGAATATCCTGGTGACATTGAGCAGTCATTACAGCAGCCATCAGCAGTTAATGAACGGATGGAGTCCACAGCGTACCCACTAAATTCATTATCACCGTATTGGACTTGACGGTGCAGATTAATAATTGGTTTGTCACACAGATATTTTGGATGATTAATATGGGTATTGATTAAGAAGAGGAGTGTCTATGTGTGTTGGGGCGATATGAGGAAAAGTGCGCACACCAGCAGCGGAATACAGGAAGTCAATGGGGTGGTCCGTGTAGAGACTGATCAGGGCTGTGGTGAGAAAATCAGTGCAGACCAACCTAATCAAAGCTGTGGTTTGTGTCGTTGTCACACACACACCCACACCCCCAGTCTCTTTTCCTATCTCCATTTCTGCTAATTTGTATAGCATAGATAGCAATCCTTTTGCATTTTTTCTAACATGACTACATCTCTTGTTTGATGTCAGTGTAAATTTCAGCATCAATACAAAGTCCAGTTATGGTCCTGGCAGAAAGAAAAAGGGCTGAATCATCTGCAAAGAAATGGACCCTCACTCAAGTGCAGTGTGACACATTGTAAGATGTGTGGGCGTAGAAGTGGACGAGAAGGTTTTTGTAAAACCCTGACTTGAAGCAGGAAAAACTGCAATCTTATCTTAATTTACTTAATGTACTTTCTTATGTATATTTACACATTTGTACAGTGCATTGACAAGTCTTCAGACTGGACTTTCGGTTTTATATTTCAGTATTTTGCTTTTTCTTCATTTGGGCATTTTAGTGTCATTATTACACAATGCCAAAGAAAGACACAACATTGTTCCCTGGCATCTAGAAAAAAAAAAAGAAAGAAAAATGAGTCAGGATTTTATACAAAGCCAATACAAATATGCAAACAGTCACGAATTCAAGCACGAGTATTGTGAACAAACACAATTCATCACATAATACGAGGTGAAAATTCTCTTCATGTGTGAAAAGTGTGATGGCCTGGCAGACCATATGATTTCATCTAGCGCCATTTGCGACAAGTAACAACTTCCAATGATTGAAAATTAATAACCACAATTTTTCTGAAAGTGACTTAAACATTTTTTTTTGTCATTGAAGGTGACGCAGTGGTGCAGCAGTGACCTCTGTCTCCTCCAACGGTGGCTTGTGACTCAAAAAATTGAGGAGGACAGGAGGAAAACCACTCACAGCGAGAAGGTCATGGGTTTGATTCCACTGGCCAGCTGGGGCCTTTCTGTGTACAGCTGCTTATGCCGGTGTTTTCACTGTCTTCTGGGTGCCTTGGATTTCTCTGAACAAAACAAGTATGAATGTGAAAAAAGAAATAACATTCAGTATATTCATATGGAATTCTGGAATGTATTTTTATTTAATTTTTCTTACCAACAGAGTAAGGAATGTTTTTAAAGAAAGGGGAACATTGTGGCTAGTTTAAGGGTAAAGAGTTGGATTTAGGGCCAGGGTTAAGAATGTAGTTGTGTTAATGGTTAAGCTTAAGGTGACAGACGAGGGTATGCATTAAATCAACGAGGGTCCTCAGATGTATAGATGCACAAGTATGTGTGTTTGTGGTTTTCCGGGCCCATGCAGCTGACTCTCAGAGGAGACATCTTGTTGTCTTTCTACTGAGTTCAGATTCATTACTATCGATCAGCCATGTACTGGATATATAGATCCACCAAGTATATAGATAAGCCATTCATTATGGGAGATCTTGGTCCGCATGTATAGATTCACCATGTGAGCCTATAGATCCACCACAGACAGGTTTACTGCACATTATCTGCATCTGTACTGAACTACTGCTCCACAATATTTATTGTGGTTTTCTGTTAAATGGTATCTTTACTTCTTTTTTCAGTAGCCAGGTATTAGACAATCAACAGAGAGCAGGGAACCACTTATGGCTAGGACAATGTAATACTTTTTTAATTGAACATATTTGTTGAACAGGATAAAACATGTATAGTTGTGCACTTCAGCTTTAACGGTTGATATTTTGGAAGGTTTAAAGGATGAGACTTTCTTTTTTATTTTGATTAAACACAAAGATAAAACAGTTTTGCTCAATTTTAACCAAAAATGCCACTTTGTAAAATACAAGCATTACAAAAACAGGTGTAATGCATTCATACAAATCCAGACGTTTGAATGGAAGGATTTACAAGTGTAAAACCAAAATAGCTTTATCACAGATGATTGCTATCTCAGAATTGGAAGTCGGGAGTTAAAATCGTCAGCACTAAATGCTTCTTAGTCACAAATGGAATTGAAGTTATCTTTCCCTTGCCCGTGAAAGAGGGGGATTAAAATAACATCCAGTATAGAGTTATCATTATATTCACCATGTCCCCCCTCCCGAAACACCCTCTAACATTGTCCTACCGACAATGCTCCCACCTCCTCTCCTTTTTAATTTACACACACACAAAACATGTTACTGTGATACATCCATCCAGACGTCACCGGCCACCCGTCGTCATCATCAGCATCTGTGGAGATGATAAAGTGACGCTGGGCTCTGTTTCAACAGAGAGAGGGAGAGGAGGCCTCCCTCTCAGATTAAAGAAAGCCTCGGTTTCCGCAGGGACAATAGGGAAGAATTACCATATGAATATGACCACAGTACCCCGGCCTCTTAAGACCATCAATCTCCCCACGCCGAGCGCCTCGATGCCAGATAACCCCCTGGATATCCCCTCTTAACCTCAATTTCTCAGGATGTATTAAGAGATGGTCGCAACGGAGAGGAGGGGAGAGGAGAGGGAGTCAGGAGGAAGGGGATTGGGGCTGGACTGGCAGGCGCTGCCATTTTTCCCCGCACACCCTCCACCCCAACCTGAAACAAGTTATAACGCAATTAATCTTGTCCCAGAGGGAAAAATATGGCAGCTAAGTGAATTTTACATGAAGATCCTCCCTCTACTTACCTTCTTTTCTCCTGTATCGCAGCATCTATCAGCCGGGAGAGGTGTGTGATGAAGGGGGTGGGAGTGTAAACTATATGTATGTATTAGTATGTGAGACTTACGGTGCTATGGAGGAAATGAGCAATTTAGAAGAGTTTCTGTGCTCGCCTGAAGCACAAACTCACTTTAAAGCTGCAATTATTATTTTTTGTTCAGTCAGTCACTGGGGGGGCTTTAACATAACACCGCTATTTTATCATCTTGTATTGTTTTTGAGACTAAGGTGCTAGCAACCAGTTGCCTATTTACAGATGTAGCAGACACTGAGGAATATTAGCATTTATCTTAGGTAATGTTTCTGCCCACCTAACAATGTAAATCCAATGTATCTCTTCTTGTAGCTCTGTTTTGGTCTCAGCCCACTCCTGCTTCACTGCTTTTCTAATGCTGAACAGAAAGGTGACCAGAGTGGTGAATGGGACATGACTCAAAACAATGGGCTGAAGGACGCTAAAATGCTCCTTGAAATTAAGTGGAACTGCATTTTTTTTTTTTAGATAATTTCCATTTTTCATTGAATAAATAGTTCAGCTGTGAGTGTGAAACTTTGGAACCATCGAACATATTCAGAGACGAGCTTGTTCAGCTTGAGAATTACTGCTGGAACTGTGAGTAAAAAACGACCAGCGCTTGTGGATCATAAACTACCAGATATATGCAGCATGAAACATTGCATTGTTCATGTTTTGAATGTTTTATGTCTGTTCCTGACAAACACATTACCCAACCAAATCCCTGACATTTTTAGGGGCTCCAGTCACACCCATGTAAATACTGTACATGCAACAATATGCTATAGCTGCTACCTGCATGAATCATGACCTGAATGTGTTTTGTTTTACATGGAAGGTATCTGAGTTGTCATTGTACTAGAAGAAAAAATACTTTGAACTTACGTTCTGTAAGTTATCTGCAAAACTTTATATGGGTGTTGGATTTGTGAGCGGGCGGTCCAGGATGTGCAGTGACTGAACACATCCTGCTGTCCAGGTGACAGCTGTTTGACTTTTATTTGTTCAAACTGCCCTGCCAGAGATCATCCATTAACAGGTCAGACTGTAACAACACCTCACTGACATGGTGTTCAACCTCTCTGAACAATGGATGTGTGATGTCTGCAGATTTTTTTTTACTTTTAATGTCTCTTATTTCCTTATTTTGTCAGGTGTGGTTCTCAAAGGGATTAAAAATAGTCCAGCACATCCCTTTTTCAGTTCAGTTGGGGCAATTTCTAGTTGTGTATTTGTGCTGAATGTGAGGTCCTGTTGTGTCATGTGTGCAAGTGCAATGTGTGCCGTGTTCTTTGTTCCGATGCAGGCTGTCCACAGGTCTGATTCATGCCTTAATAACATAAATGATCAATAATACAATATTATCCTACAGTATATGCTATGTCTTCCACAGTCCTTAATAAACTCCAGTCTAAAGAGAAATCATTAACTCAGCCACACACACTCTCTTGATCACATGAGCTCCTGTCTTAAAGCACATGAACAGGCTTCCTGCTCCACAATAGTTTCAATTCAAACTTTTTCCCTTCCCTCCAAAAAACCCACCATAACCGGGCCTCCTTCTTCCTCACTGACCTCCTCCACCACTTCACCTTCCAGCAGCATCCATTCCTCTGACACAAACCTCCAGGATCCAGCACCAGACCCGCAGTGACAGGGCCTTATCCAGAGCCGCTCACTCGCTCTGGAACTCTCTCCTCAGACACAACTCTGTCTGAAATTTTTAATCAGAAGAGAAAGATTATCACTGACTGAATTATCATTATTTTAATTTTTTAGCCGAACAAACTAAATAAACAAACACTTAGCTGTCATGACTCAATAAACTGAATAAACAAACTGACCTTAAAGGACAACACAATGTCATACTGTTTTACTTGTTTATATATGGCGGACCCTGCCACCTTTCTAGCTTCAAACAGTGTTCTCGTAAGCCTTTTTTCCTCTGAGAGCAGCTTGTTTATTCAGTTATGGATACTATAAATATTTCTGAGTTTGGTATATAGGCACATCATTAATATTGTACATACATATTAATAAATGTCTCTAATAAACACTTATTATTTGCAGTTTCTTCTCCAAAACAACATAGTGCCCCTTTAATAAGTCTTTTTTACAAAAGTTGCATGCTTGAATAAAAAGCTTCATTTTATTAATTAGTGTGATAAATTATTGAAGAAGTAATTGTAACATTTCACTTGAAACTCTCATTTAGAATGTAGAACCAGTCTAAAACACACATGCACGCATGGTTTATGAAACACTAGTTGTAGCTGGATACAAGCAGTTATGGGTCTTCTGTGGCCCCTATACAGTAAGAGGTGTTTAAACAGAGAATAACAAAGGTGTAATAATATGAAAATGCATGGTAATTGCAGAATGATTTTTACTAAATATTGTACATCAATAACCTTTACAAATGTACATATAAATGTATACAACTACTTTATAATGTGTTATAAGACATTTTATACTGCTTCTCAATGCTAAAGGGGGGTTAAATAATTTTCTAGCAATTATTCTGTTCACTTGAAAAATGAATAAAGAAGCAATTTCGGCAAGAACCAAAAACAATGAAAACTGGCTTTCAGAAATAAATTAATAAAGTGAATTTGCATCAGAAGCAAGATTAAATAGTGCAATTAATTATATTATCATACAATTTGTCCACTTGTTTCAACTTAAAAGACAAAAAAATTTCTAAGTCATTCATAGAATTGCTCATGATTTTGTCTATATTCCAGGCAAACTGCTTATTTCAAATACATTTTTCCTAACTGGATATCAAAACTCCATAATCCCCAAAACAGCACTTCTAGAAATACGCCCACGCAGATCATTATATCCCAGTCAAAAGCCTACATTTTGTTGAAAGACTTTTGTCTGAGGCCAGAAAAAAAATAACCCTCTAAAATGATCATTCACACAAATGTCACCCGCTTTAGCTTTAGTGTTATGCACTTGAAAAAAAAAAATCTAACTTTAAGTCTCCTTAACATCACCGCACGAGAGGCAGCAACAGAAATACAGCAAAGGGAAAAGGTCAGATAATTATTGAATATGATCGACTCCTCCATTTGTCAAGCACATGTACCGGCAGATAACATAATGTACATGTCAGAGGGAGACAGTGGGAGATCCATAGCCTGGAAGGAAGAGGGACACCGAGAGGAGAGGAGACAGTGATGTAGATGCATCAACCTCCGTGAGAACGAGCGACACACAGCTGCAGATGGGAGAAGGGAGAGAGAACACAGGTGTAATAGATTTCTGGTGTCTATATTTCATGTTGAAAATTGGCTGGTACATCCAAGCGGTTTGATCTATGAGGGCCGTCGTCTTAAGAAAAAACCTTAGTAAATGTGTAATTTCTCCCTTGATGGAACACAGGCGAAAGGCTATTCTTCTTATTCCCCCCTCTCTCCGTCTCCCTCTCCCTCTCCTTCTCTTTCTCCCTCTCTTTTGGGTTGTTTCCACACTCCCTCCCTCCTTCCCTCCCTCCCCTACTCTTCATGCTCCTTGATGTCTCCATTTCATTACCAGCCCTCCATCTATCAACCTTTCCCATTTTTTTTTTTTTTTTAAGGAGTGACTTTCCTCACACACAGTTTTGGACAGGGGCGCTGTGATTGTGATTGTATAGCTGCCCTGTGGTCACTACAACGGTGCGTGTGTGTGGTGTGTGTGTGTATACCTGCGTGCCTGATTGGGCTGGTGGAGTGTTTGGATCTGAGTTAAAGCACTCATGTGTGTGTGTCCTTGTTCCTGCATTGCTTTCAAACTATTTTGATGCCCTCTACGGCGGCCATGCACCCACATATATCGTTGCTTACATGGACGTACACACATGCATACACATACAGGCCATATGTATGTGCTTTAATGCCTATATTTGTGTGTGTGACCCTCTCTGACCTCTGTTCATACCTGCTGCTCTCTCTGCTCCGGTGTCAGTCAGATGAGCAGAGTTGATGTGAACAGTGAATAGAGACAGAGCAGCTGCATTATCAGAGGTCTAGATGTAAAAAAAATAATAAAAGCGTTGGGAATAAATGGGGCGGCGGGCAAAAACGGTGCTGCACTACTGATGTGTAAAAGATAAAGAAGGTCTCAGCGTTGATCTATGAGCGTGACGGCAACTGAGGGGAAGGGAGCGAGGAAAGAGTGGAGGGGAAAAGAAAGAGGGAACATAGAGGACGACGAACAGATGGAGGCAAATATAGAACATGTGCATGGTACTGAAGAGGTGGGAGGGCTACATCCCTGCACACTCATACAACATAATCTTATTATGTGTAGAAATCACAAGTTTGTATAAGAATTTTGTCTGAATATGGGGGGAATGACATTTACAATTCAAAATAACACAAGAAATCAATAACAAATATCCCCAAAGTAGCAAAAATACATGCATTAAGCCAAATTAAAATCAAAAGCCAACCATTCTGGTTGCGAATCACATAAATCAAACTGTTCCTTTACCACAGGTTTCAAATGCGTATAAATAAATGTGTGACACAATTGGAAATACAACACAAATACCTAGAAAATGACTGATTCGAAAAAAATTATAATAATTTCATTTCATGGCGGACCTTTATTATTTCTCAATTTCCATATACACAGTACAACGTAACGTAATGTAACGTAACATAATGTTGACACACACCCTGTCCCACACAGAGACTGGTCCCCTAAAAAACAACACAGATATAGATAAAAAGCTAATTCACATTTAGGGGGCACAGTAGACAACAGAAACCCTAAATGTCTGACTATAAATTAACAAACCAAAACAAGAGAATCCAAAAAGAGGAATAAAGAGTACAACAAATATGCCAATTAACAACTAAACACTTTGAGCAGTGAATGATAAATGAACAGAAGCCATCGCAGATCACATTAGAATGAAGCCGCTGCTGCTGCTGTTGGTGCTGATGGTACTACTAATAATGTGAGATCAGTTGTCTCTATCAGCGCTGGGCTGGGCAGGCCTTTTAATCATGGTCTAAGGGGTGCCGAGCCTCTCTATCATCATTGAACTGTGTCCAGGGCTAATTGTGGCTATATTTCACTGTCCCCTGGCCTGCACACCGCAACGATCTGCTGGCCTGCTGCAGAGCCACGCACACACAACTACGCACACACACATACGCACACACACACACACACACACACACACACACACACACACCCAGGGTTGGGGACAAGATATACACATGTTCAGTGCAACCACAAAAGCACAGATACACACAATAGAGACCAGTACAGGATTATAGCTTGTACATTAATATGTGATATGATATATGATATGATATGGCTTCAGTAGAACACAACACAATGAATTTCTCTTATAAATATTTTCTCATTTACTGTTCATTTTTAAATAACTGCACCTATACAGATAAAGTCTAAAATGAAGTTCTACAGTTAACATGCTGACTAGCGGGTGCAATTATTTCCACTGCAATGTCTCACATGGCATATTGACACAGCATGAGCCGAGACTTGTCACACTAAAGGATCTGCTTTTATCAGCCGGTTCTCATATCCACGGCGTCACATGCAGCAGCCTGGTCCATGGCTGTATGCTAAGTTTGTTGCTGTAGTCACCTGTCTTGCATCATACATGCCAACGCCTCTGATTGTGCAGCAGTCTCCCCATTTTTTTTCTTCTGTTGGATGCAGACCCTAAGACCCTAAGAAGTGAGCATGCGTAAGAACCCTGTCTGACGTGGGTCACTCATCCCTCAGCTCACTCAAGCCCTCATCTCTGCTCAGTTTGTGCCTGAAAATGCAGTTTTTAAAAATGTATTTCACTTTGAGTTATGAATTTAATATTCATAGTTTCTAAAAATAGTATATATTCTATCAATCTGTGTGTATGGCGCAGGGGGAAATTACGGTAGGTCTTTTGCTGATACACCTCTGTTTCACAATCTCATGTTGACAGGTATGCTAGTGCATCAGTATAAAGAGTGAGAACAGCCCGATTCAGAGTGAAGTTTGTGTGCTTGGGTCATACACCTGAGTTTCCCCCCGGTGACCAGATTTTGCATTCCAAGTGTGACACAAATGAGTTAGGTTTGAGGTAGAGGGTTATAGTTTGAAGCTTAAGGCCACAGACCATACTGCCCTATTGGACAACTGCATGTACTTTGCTATTCTGTCTTTATTCTGTTATTTAATCGGTTGATGAAACTCCAATTAAATTCCTGCAGATCTTTCACATTAAAAGCCTACTAGAAAGAGGAGCACTTTGAGCCACCGATAGGCTTTTAATGTGATGCATCTTTGCAGGAAGCGTAGTTTAACGCTGAACAAAAAAGATGACAAACTGGGCCAGAATCATGTACTGATGAATCAGTTCATCAAGACTTCAAGCACATTACTATTAAATGACGACCAGATAAGAAAGCAAAAGGAACACGGGGAAAACTGAAAGCGAAGCTCTGTCTCTAATATAAAACCATCTCAAATAAAGGCCCGGTTCTCTCAGTATTTGAAGATTTACGGTATTTTTCAGCAGTTAACCTGGTGTTAATAAACAGGTCCTGCAGATGTTTCACAATAAA
>CAEMYA010000024.1:1796423-1813935 GCA_903131615.1 Diplodus sargus
CTCTCTCTCTCTCTCTCTCTCTCTCTCTCTCTCTCTCTCTTACACACACACACACACACACACACACACACACATAAAGAGAGATGATATTTATATCCTCTCCCTTTCCATAATCACTCTCCATCTTTCCCCTCTGCCTTACCCTCACCCCGACACCGACCGGTCACCTCTGCTGCAGAAACTTTTAATTAAAGTTAGAGCCTTGACAACTGGACAACTGAAAGAGAGAGGGGGGAGTGGAGGAGTGGACGGATACTGCTGTGCTACTACCTCTGAGCCAATCTTTTCCTTTCTCTTTCTCTATTCATCGCTTAACTTCTCTCCCTGTCTTTGCCTTCCTCACTCTCTCTGTCCCTCCTCCACCTCCCTCCATGTAGTGGAAAGGGACGAAAAAAAGCAATTTCCATGAATTTGACTTAATGGACAGGGTTGTGTCCCTAATATGCAACAATGGATTGACACCCAGACTGAAAGTGCCTCCCTCTGCCCCAAAACCCTGGTCTATGGACAAATGTGTCCCATTTTAATTTACACACACACACACATGCGCGCGCACACACACACACACACACACACACACACACACACACACACACATACACACACACACTTGGCGTTTTGATACTCTGAGTGTTTTGACTTGTTTGTGGAAACCAAACCATATTAGTGGAGAGTTAATGTACAAGCCTCTCTGGATGTGTATTACTCTCAGTCAGGAGTGATTTCCCAGAGTCATTAAACAACAATTTGGCCAGGCTGAAAGCCTAACACTTTCACTCTATTTTAGCCAACTGCTTCACAAAGGACCTGGATATTTTGTTTTCAATGGTCCTCTAAATAAAAATGTTAAGATTGTTGAAAGCAAGAAAGAGATTCAGAAAAGATCCGGGAAATAAATAATTTGGTCCCTGTCAAAACATAAATTGAGTAACACAGATGTAAGAGGCCAGTGAAAACAGAGCCAGAGCATAAACGTGCCTACAGCAGTGTGTGTGTGTAATATCTGATAGCATTTACAGGCCTCTCTATCATCACAGATGGCTGTCTGTGGTTTCCAAAGAAGCTGCGGTCACTGTACAGACGTGCATTCGTGTCTGTTAATGTGTGTACATGCATGTGAACACACTGTGTGTGCATTTGTAAGTGCATTTAGACCCCTGTGTCTCCCTGCTGTGGGTCCAGTTTCAAAAACACCCTCTAACACATTTACACAACAGAGATGGATACACTTAACGGAGGCACCTGATGCCAAAAACACTGAGCCAGCATTAGCAGCCAAAGTCAAATATATCACCTAAAAAGCCATGTAACAGTGTTAGTAAAGGAACTGTACTCAGCAGCTCTCAGTGCAGAGTGACATTAGCTTGTTAGAGAGATAGATAACGAGAGGATCACTTGCCTGCCATATACTGAAAGTGCAACTGGTCGCTGTAACCATTCCTCCTCTCCATACCAACTCGAAAGTGATCAAATAACAAAACGTCCAAGTAGAAGAGAAGAAGATATTATACTTCAGGCTTGCGAGCTGCAGAGGATCCGCTGGGCTTAGTGTGACGTAAATGTCTCCAGGTTTATATTTGCGTTTGAGGGTTTGTACATAGGCTTTGTCCAGACAGAGGGCGTAACATATCTCCAATTTGTGGTGACCGTGCAGCCACTATGCTATTAAAAGTAAATATGTATGAAAAACGTCTGCGCATGTGTGAAATGTGTTCTCTTAATGGACTCCAGATTGTATTACAAACAGAATTACTATGTGTCTGTGGTGTACAGAGTTGTCCAGCCATTTTACACATCCATTTGTGAGTATATTCAAGCCCTGAGAGTTTAGAGCATATGTGACAAATTCAAGGCCAAGTGGGCTGGGTCAGAACACATGTCCCAGAATGCATCCCGATTTCATTATCAGCGCACTGAGGTCGTTAAGCCACTAGGTGTCGGTATATTCTAGATAGCATGTCAAATTTCCAGCCGTGGTACTGTATTCAATTGGTAGCTAGTAACCTTTGTAGTAACAACCTTGCCAAATGTCTAAGACAAGCTGAAGCACAGGGAAGGCAATTTAATGAGACCTGGGGCGAAGCTGAGTTTGACACCGTTGGCCTACAGCCATTGAACCACATGCTAACATCAGCATGGCTAACTTGCTCACTATGAAAATGCTAACATAAAGATGTTAAGCAGGCATAACTTTACCATATTTCTCATTTTAGTGTAGCTAATTAGCTTGCCACCATTTGCTCATTAGCACTTACACTAACCAATCCAATCACCAGAAAATGTTCGCAAAGAACATTTCTGCAAAACCACAGATAAGTTAAAAGTGACTGTTTATTTATAATGCAACTTTCTGTTTGTTTGGATCAAATTTTCTATTTCTCTCTCTTGTCACAACACTGTGCTTCCGCTCTGGTTAGGTTTTGGCACCAATACGACTTGGTTAGGGTGAGAAAAACAAAATGGCTTGACATAAAAAAAACTGTTTTGGTCACCACAATCACTGAAGAAGATAGTGGACTTCCTCTGAAAAATGGCCTTTTAGCAGCTAAGTTAACTTGTAATAATGTCACCACCTTCCCCTCTGCCTCCTTAAGTAAAAGTCACCTAGTAAGCATGCTGTATAATGTGAATGTTTGCTACAAATGTCAACCTTGGACGTTTCTGTGGATGCAGAAATGTTAAATGCCAACATTGTATCCTGGCGACCTGGCTGACACTAACACAACTGAGGCTGTTAGGAATGTCACACGTTTTCCATGTGTTTTGTCATCAATAGTAAAGAAAACGATGATAATTTTACCAGACTGTAAGAAGTTCAGAGATCCAGAATGTTAATTTTTACTCCATCCAATAATTGTCAAGAATAGTTGCACTACAGGAACAGCCAGGGAAATCACCAGGTTCACAGGCTTCATCCTCTGGAATGAATGTGTGCGCTAAGCCATAAATCTAAAAATGATAACATGTTGAACATTTGGACTCTTCAAACAAATAATTGTGTGCTGCACTTACAGTTTGGAAAGTTTAAAACTTCAGTTTTTTTTTTTCAAATCAAACTTACAATTTTAAAATGTATATTTTTTCCTGGTTTCTTTTGTATATCATATGAAAATGAACAGATCCATTCTTTCACAGAGCCAGATAAGACCTGCTCTGACATGTCCTATTGAGGTGTCCTATTGCACCTATTGCAACAGTGATTCTGATTCTACCACTGACAGAATCTTTTCGATGTTTTGAGAAAAAGTTTCAGAATAAAAACTGGTCCATGTGTACGGCATGTTACAGACGACAGACAGTGTGAGTCGGTCCCTCCGTCGCTCGCAGGAAGTATTCAGTGGAGAGATGAATGGAGGCAATCCTTCCTTCCCATCAACCACCTCATTAGTCCCTCTCAGCCATAAAGCCGTCCCATCAGGCCACGCTGTCATAACTCACTTTACAGCATTGATTTTAATCACGGCAAATGTAAACATACGTATTATCAATATCAATGCACAAAATAACGCTGTAATATGCAATTACCGAGTGGCATTGATTTTTCTTCCCTCTCCCCCTTTTGCCTCTTTTTGTCTCCCCTTCCCTCCTCTCCCCACTTCAATGTAATCATGGGATCGTCCTACTTTGTACTGATTTAATAAGGTTGTTATATATAAATATATATAGCAGGCAGGCAGGCACTGGCTGAATATTACAGAGGTGATTTTCATAAATTTCAATGCAGGGATGAGAGTGTGAGTGTTTAGCCTGGAGGGAGGTGAAACCAGGACAAAGCAGGAGGACTTTTATTGTGGTGAACAGGAGGGCATGACAATCACTGCATATCATTTCCTTTTTTCCAATGTTCTTTCACCTTTTAAAGATTTTTGTAGTTAGCATTAGTATGTGGTGAAAGGTAAAATGAGGTAGATCACTCAATGATAAGAAGATAATGTCAGTAGAAGACACCCACCCTGAACTGCAACATCTTGCTTTGAATCCAGCCAAAGGCTTTTTTTGCATTAATCGCTTAAAAAAATGTTTTCTGTCATCCCTCCACTATTGGTCTTCTATAAAATTCTAAAAGTATAAAATGGACAGAATGATGATAGTTTGAAAAAAAAAAACAACCCTGCATTTGAATGATTTTTTGGCCACTTGGGGGCAGTGGAAACAAACTGTGAATGCAATATCTCTTTGAAATAATGTAACATGCCACAGAGCTTTTGATTTTGTCACTCAGATTTTGAGACTCAATCATAACTACAGAATTACACCGTAGTAATGAGACCAAATTTGCTAAAAATAACATCATTTCTTACATAAAGCATAAAACTGCAAAAATGGATGTTACAGAAACAGAATCTGCCACAAAAGTCCACAAATATTCTTGAAACACAACTCTTGGATCACAATATAATGAGCATTGAGATATTAAATCAATGTCATCTTCAATCTTCAAACATTGACAAATTTGATTTTTGATGAAATCTTTCTACACACAAGGTGCTATACTATACTATACTATAAATATATTTGCAATTTGTGCAAAATTAAAAAGAATAGTATATTGACTTTTCCTTTCTAGTTCTCATTTTTACAGTTGATTTAGTTTCATTAAGTAACAAAAAGGACAGCGAACAGACTTAATCTGATGCAAGTGGTTTTCCACTCATAAGGACTGTGTCAGGTTGACCAGAAGAAAATGCTGATGTTTAACTGGTGCAAAATATTCTCATAGATTTCAAAACATTTTCATTTCCTTTTCAAAATAAAAGTTATTGGTTTTAGCCTTGAATTTACTGTACAGCAACAGCTGCTTAATGTAATACACACCCTCACAGCTGAAACAGTGTAAATATGTCGCTGTTTCTTTGTCTTACAACCTACAGAAACTCATTGGTTTCTATGTTTTCCTTATAATATGATATTTGGGTTTTTTTTAGGCCTTTGCTTTTATCTCTAGCATTACAGAGAAACAACAAAGGAAAACCACATATCCCGCATATACACACACTCACACAGGCACACGCACCCTGAATTTACCTCACACGTGTTTTCAGGCGACACCGGCTGGACTCTCACTGGATCAATCTGTCACCATTTGTCACTGACCACTCTCCACTTCACTGTACGTGCGGGGATCTGCGCCGCACGGGTGTGTTTTTGTGTGCAACACTGTAAAACAACCCTTTGACAGGTGCATTGAGGATACGGCCCCCTCATTCTACATGACTGCTTCCAGTAAAAGCCTGATTGTTACCTGTCTGTACGTGAAACAGCTCGGAAAGGATGGAGAGACAAAAGAGTGTGATGGCAAAACAGGAGCAGCGACGACTCAGGGGTGAGAGAAAATGGAGCAAAATCACATTGGATAACAAAGACGAGAAAACCAAAGTGGAAGCTGCTACCAAACTGGGAAAAAAAGGAGGATGAGAAAAGGGTGGTGCACAGAGATACTGAAGAAGGAGTGGCTTTTGAATTATTTTGCCTGGAAAAATATGGTCCTAGGTGTTAAAGGAACGAAGAAGCTAGCTGAATAAATGATTAACTACATCGCAGATTCAGCTTTTATACGGCCGATACATCTCTGCCTCGCTCACAGCACAATCCCCGCACTTATGGAATGTGCCTAATCCATAACCATAACGCCGGCATGGCAGCATGGACTTATATATCAAGACATTTGCTCCGTATGATAATGCTCATTGCAGCTCACATATCATCGGGTCTACTGGTCCCGTGCATATAAACAGATGCTCGTGTCACATCTTCAGGACTTTACAAAGTAAGAGCCCTGTGGAAACTAGTGAAATGGTTTCTTTATTGGCATCCTTATCCTCTCATCATAAATCACAACCTTGTTAAGTTTTAATTTGTGCATATGGCATGTGTATTAAAAACGCAAACACTAATTAATGCAATGATAAATGACAAGGCAAATCCCTCTTCTCTTCTCTTCTCTTCTCTTCTCTTCTCTTCTGCCATATCAAAATTTATACCCACCATGCTTTTGTTCTCCGGTTCCATTCAGAACAGTTCTAATGAGGACAAACTGCTCCCTGGTTGAGCCGCGATGGCTCCGTCGACTCTTAAAAGAACTAAAATGGCTGAATGGAAATGAGAGGGGCAGAAGAGGTCAGCCCTCAGCATCAATTCTCATATTACCGCACACATACACACACACAAACACACACACACAGCCACTCACGCACAAATGACTATTGCACACTGAGGTGTCATAGACGCATAACAGTGACAGCAGCCATCTCTCTAACCATCCCTCTCCTCTAATATCATCATTTGAATTTCTCTCTCTCTCTCTCTCTCTCTCTCTCTCTCTCTCATCTCTTAATATTATCATCTGAATATCCAGCAGGTGATGGGATGTTGGACCAGGGATCAAATTGAGAAAATGTATTAGGAAAAGTGGAATAACTGACCGGTAACCTTATTAGCATATCCCTGGCAAAGGCAGCCAAATTGTAATTTATTTATTCATTATTTTATTTATTTTGCTGTTAGATAAGATTGATAAGACAAACTTCACATTATAATTTACAGACTATATGGCGGAGAGGCACTGCAAGTATATATGTGTGGCAATATGTCACTGTCGAGTTGTTCATTACCAATTGAGAGAAAAACAATTGGGACCATTGCACTGAGTTGCTTGTGTTTTTTTTTTAACAGTAGGAGCTATTAGCTTTTACTGCCCATGCTTCTCAAAATTTCTCAGGAATTTTATATCCTTAGTTTTCCTTCTCATTTAGGCTACATCATACAGGAGGGATGGGAAAGTTTCCCAAGTTTACAACTTGTAAACATTCATGTCTTTCGACAACACTGACTCAAGAAGTTTTATGAGTTACAGCATTCAATATCAAATCAATGCCAGACTTTGGCTGTTGTGAGGTATCCATTTGAAGTTTTCTTTAGTCTGTCTTTACAAGTAAGTAAAACACATTCCTGGGGTTTACCATCCATCAAAAGCCTATTATGATAAGACTTTGCCATTAGAATTGAAACACTTCCAGAATTTAACTAAGTTAAAGTGAAACCTTCGTGTAAAAGCATAATTATGACGAAAGAGGCACTTTTAAGATATACTGTAGCTTCGTTTTTGGGCAAGCTAATTTTCAATGGAGTGCAGGCGCACTTTTACGCTAGCATCAAAAATCGCAAGTTTGCAGGAGTGGTCCACCATTACTCTCCTGCCTGTTAGGTCGCACTCAGGGATCGACTATTTTTGTCTGCCATGATGGCGACGCGTCGGAGATCCAGCTCCTACGGTGAGTAGTTCAAAAACCTTCTTTTTAGTAAACTCTGCGAACACAAACAATGCTCTCAATGCTCGTGTTCATGAGTAGAGACCCTGGTGATACTACGAGCAAAGTTTCATGCTGTGTCGAGCATTCTTAGTGTTTTAAAAATAGAGATTTTGATGCCAGTGTAAAAGTGCCCCTGCACCCCATTGAAAACGAAACTATGGTAAATCTTAAAAGTGCCTCTTTCATTGTAATTATGCTTTTACAGAAAGGTTTGATTTTATTTCATTGCAAATAAAGCCTCGGTTGCTTTTTGGCGAGAGTTTCACTTTAAGCGTGGTGTTATTTGTAACAACATCAACAACAAAAAACCCCCCAAACAACTACAGCTCCCTTGATTATCACCACATAGTTATACGCATTCTCTTGGGAGTTTGGTCCACTAAGTATAATCTGAGTATTTTATGCTGATTTGAATTTTTCTCAAAAGTTTATTCCTGGCTGGGAAGCGCCTTGAAACAAAATCGAGAATTTTCTGTCGGGACATGAAATGGTAATACTTCATTTTGCCGGTACAGTAGGTGATCAAGTGATTTCCTATGACACTTAGTTAAAATATAACTGTCCTTTCCTGCGACTTATAAATTAGTTGGTTGACTATAAAAAAAAACCGATTTATTCATTTCTAGATTAATTTTCTTGAAAAAACTGTACCATGACATGAAAAAGACCCACACAAAATATTAAACAATTTATCAGATAAACACAATTCAAAAACTCCTTTTCCCATGTCAAACTTCTGTTTCTTATGACAAAAAGATAAAGCCTTTTTTATATTTCATCAGCGCAGGGCAGGCTGCGGTGAACTAAAGCGTAATTGAAACTGCGTCACAGATCATCAGTCCACTGGAGGTGGCCAGGAGAAGTTAGCATCTCTTAACTAGTTGGCTAGTGTTCGGGGAGTTAGCTGCTAAATTGTAAATGTTTTGCACCTCGACAACTGTGACGGAAAGTGTGCCCTCACAACAATGAAGCAAGAGGAGGAAACTTTTTTCCAAATGGAGGAGTGACATACTTTGCCATTTCTTTCAGTGTCGTTACCGTGTTTTGCTAGGCTAACGTAATTAGTTGGCTAGCGTCAATAGAGGATGGATTTGCTGCTTAAAAATGACTGACTGACAACAGAAAACTGGCGTGAGAAAAAAATGACGGACTGAGGACACCTGTGGGTAGAAGAGATTTGACACTAGATGGAGTCGTCTGGAGAACGACGAGTGGGAAATTACATGGCACCGTGGGATTCGTCCCCGTAAACGTCAGTGGGCGTCGGACAGGTGAGTCAAACACACACCCCTGCTTTAGCTCTGTGCTAGCATACAATATTATGGCTAACATTAATGCGTGTCATTTTATACCGTCTCTACAGACACTCAACACCATGTTTCTCAAATTCCCGACTTTTTACATTAATGATGTGAGTTATCAAGTCATTTATTTGGTAGTGTACATTTTCGCATTTGGTTGTTTTGCTGCATAACAAATCAGTTTGAAGAAGTAACGTTACTCCAGCCAGTGATACTTTGAGGCTACTTCTGTACCCCAAACATATAATGGAGTTTCTACTAAGTAACACATTTTGCATTAATCGTTAAAATATAAGTCAATTGTTGTTGGGTTGTTATATTTCTTTAGCTATTCACCTGTTTTAAGGCATTTGGTAAAAAAAACAAAAACATGGAGTACTTTATTATTTTATGTTATGTTATGTATGTTATTATGTTCAGAAGATGGGCAGGAGACATGCCTAAGTCATGTATCTGGATGATATGTGCATTGTTTATTTCATTTGAACATGAATTTGTTGTTTTGAATCTCTTTGGTTTGAATCTTTCTGACCATTAATATTAAGTTAATATGCTGGCATTATGTTAATTTCAGATATTACTCATATCTCACAATATACTGTAAGCCTTCTTTTTGGAAGCAATTATTGCACTTCTTGAGTTTCTTGCTTTGAATAAATTTTACTGAATGTCCTAATTAATCGTCTACAATGTTGGCAATTAATAAGGACATTCAGTAAAAATGTTCCCAGTAGAGGACAGATTCAAACTTAAGCATAACGTAGACTCTACATCATGCTCACATTTGAATCCGTCCTCTATTGGGAAAACTAGGTTATCACGACAACCCTGCCGGGTACTGCATTGTGTACTTGTTCAGTATGTGTTGGGCAGCTGTGGGTCAAACTCCAGGGCTGCTTTTTTGTCCTTTGTGGAAAATGGCATGCTGTTTATGTTGAATGCCACCTAGAAATCCAGTAAAGACAGCTAGTCTTGTCACCAACTCTCTTGTTTATAGCAGCTGAGACAATGTCTCAAAAATGATGCAGTAATGATTTGTTCATGTAAAAACCACACAGGTAATAGTTCCAAACCATAGACGCGGCTCAATATTTCATAGCTGCTTCAGTATCTACCTTACGTGAGGCTTCAAAACTGTACTTCTTCAGTGCTGCGTCTCTGTTTCTCTCTATTTATGTTGGTCACTCTCTCCTTTCTCTCTCTCTCATCTCTTGTTTCCTCTGAGGAGTGCTAGTGAGCGGCAGAGGAATCATAGAGCCATCAAAGGTTGCCAGCTGTAGGAAATGTCTTCATTTGCAGAGAGCTGGCCTGACACCTGAGCTCC
Source organism: Diplodus sargus (assembly GCA_903131615.1). Taxonomy (NCBI): domain Eukaryota; kingdom Metazoa; phylum Chordata; class Actinopteri; order Spariformes; family Sparidae; genus Diplodus; species Diplodus sargus. The sequence goes on from CAEMYA010000024.1 coordinate 1,806,359, forward strand.
AGGCCTCCGTGTGTGTGACTGTGTCTGTGCCCGCTTGCATGCATGTGTATGCATGTGTGCATGTGTGTGACTGATAGTCAGCCATCCCAGCTCCCCAGCAGGTCCGTCTTTAAATTGTCTCTGTGTGTTTTATAGCTACGTGTGTGTATGTGTGTGTATGTGTGGATGAGAGAGAGAGAGAGAGAGAGAGAGAGAGAGAGAGTGTGTGGCTGTGGCCCTGTGCCCCATCCATCAGCGTTAAGATGGCACATTACTGTTAATGAATGATATTTGTGTTCAGCGTGTATGTCAGGAGGGAGGACCGCGGAAGCAAAACAAGCCCTCCCCAATCACCTCACCTCCAGCCTCCTCATTTTCTTTGTCAGTCTCTTGCCTGTTTTGCATTTTAGGAATTTATTCAGCTGAGTATTGGGATAACTTACATGAGCTGTTGTGCATAAACAGCAATTTGTTTTTTTTTCCCAAACCAGAGCTACATGTTTACATGGCTGTACATGAGTTTTTTTTCATGGCCACTGGACCTTAAAAACTTTTAAAGGACCAGACTGATATTGGAAAGTTTATTATCGGCTATATATAGGTATAGGAGAAATTTCAGTCAATCAATGGAGCCATTAATATGAAGACGTCTTGCTTTCTTTCACTGAGCAAGCACAGCATCTAGACAATCCATACCAGTATGTCTAAAGTCCGTCTAAAGTAAAGTCTAAAGCTGGTTTGCAATCTGCCAACAAATACAGAGAAGAGTACATGCTGCACAATGCTTACGAGCTCATGATGGGGAATTGCTGCATCTAGGAGCCATACATTACGTTGCTGGTTTGGATGTTTTTAACAGGTTTAGAGGAAGATAACATGACTGCAACTTATAATACAAGAAATCTCTTCAGAGCAATGGCATACTTAAATATTTTAGCCTTTCTTATCCAAAGCCTGGTATACGACAGATTAAGAACTTATGTTTCCTATACAAAAGTTTGAAATGATCAGTTCTTTCATTGGTATTGGCTACAACAAGCAGGTAATTATTGTTTATCGTTATTAGATGAAAAAATCCATATTTTGCATTCCTAGTTCTTATGAAGGGACTCTGAACTCAATGCAAATAAGGAGTTAACAGTCTGTTGTCTGTGTTGTCTGTTTTTGATTTACTGAGCAAATGGCTTGTGAACACACTAAGTTTGGTACTTGGCTGGTGAATCTTAAAATTAGACCTAGACCCATAAACAGGCACGTAATTGGCTTATCGCAGATACATTGGTCAGAGTATCAGAGGGATGTCAGAGTTTAAGCAAGCCTTTTTGGGCAGTTTGGCCCTCAGAATTGACCAGCACACTGCTGACTTCTGTCAGCATGTGCAGAATCTTGTGTCCATATATATTTTTTATTTATGCCAAGAAATAGTTTTTCTAGAGTTTCGGTAATTAGGAAACGTTGTCATCATAACCACCAGAAAGAACCAGAATACATTTTTCAGCTGTAACATGCATTACAATTCTTTAGAGACGAAAAAGGTTATTATGTTGATTTTTGTTTATTTTGATCATTTACAATCAGTGGATAAATTGTTTTAGGATTCTTTTTTTTTTACCTTCATAAAAAAAGGCCAGACTATAGACAAAATATGTCATAGTGTTAACTCTCAACCAGACAACAATAATGTGAATGTAAAAAGTTAAGATGACAAACCAAAACCGTGATGGATTTCTAATTTGAAGAAGGTGTAATCTAAAAAGATGAGTGGAAGGTCAATATTAAATGGATATGAAAACAATAAAATTGAAAACCTGTGGTGGCTGTTGCCTCAGGAGGGGGAGTGGTTGTACCCCAAATTGCTGTCTGATACTGTGAGATCGATGTGTGAGTGTGTGTATATAGTTATCACTCCTGATAAGCAGGCGGCCTTTCCCTCGCATCTCTCCATCATGCTATAGAGTGATGTTCAACAAAGCTAAGCGAGGTGTATAATTTAATGTAAGAAATGTTAATAGTGCCAGGAGCAGATATTGTTTTTGAATTGCTGAATCATATAATACTGCCCAGTCCGGCTGCCAGAAATCTCCAAATCTTAACAGTTCATTTCAAGATGAATTAAGTGAACATGCTCTGTATCAATCATAGCAAGTGATATGTAAGGATAAAATCTTAATAATGATGTGATATATTACTGATCCCAGTAGGGGAATTGTCAAGTTCTCCACAGGGAGCTTTGAGGTCAGGGTCAGCTATGGAGCAGCAGCTATGCAGCTTGAAGAGAGTCAGTGTCCTGCTTAAGGATACTTAACAGCATATCTTTAATTCTTTATTTTCAAAATATCGTGCATACAGTTTACATGATATGCATTAGAAAAGTCTGGGTTGGACAGTGTTGTCAATCACTTTTCAGAGTAGAGCTTACATTTATAACATCCTTCATTTCAACACTCTGCCTGTATTGTCAAGAAAGACGAAGCTGTGAGGTAAAGGAGACAGCAATACCCTCGAAACAATGTGACTCCAAGAAGCACATGACGATATAAGCTGCTGAAAATGTGTATCATTTTACAGTAAATTATCTAGATTTTCTACACACAGGAGACAGTGTCACCCATCAATTGGTGTCGTCCATCAGTTGGCGTGAAATGGGGTAAAGTGAAGATATCAGGTGTCAGGACACCAGTAGGAGTCTTACTATGTGGAAGAAGCTCATAATCCACTGCTCACAAATTGTTATGAGGTTGAGTGCTGATGCAAGCAGAAGCACTGTGACTTTATGAGTGAGGGAGATATCTCAAACCAGGTGTTAGTAATATGCAGAACAAGCTATGTGAAACTCTTGTGGTCCAACCAATTATTAAAAATGTAAATGTGTGTATATTTTTATATATTATATTTTGACTGCAATTGTTTGTCTATAGTCCTTAGAAGAAGAATTTTCTGATGTGACTTATTTACCTTAACATTATACAACACGCCTGCTGCGACAGTAGGATGGATAGATGGATGAGTAAGTGTTTTCCGAGTGTCAGACAGGGTGACAGCACTCTGTCACACAGGCCCCCAGCAGATGTCACTCACTCATTAGTGAATGATGTGTGAGTAGAGCCAGCGACAAGCCATAGTCAGTGGGCTTTGACCAGACGAGGGAGAACATGTTGTGAAAACATTACCTCCTGCCTCACTGATGGTTTTACCAGGGCATACCCTACATGTAATTTAAGTCCCATTTAATATCATATGATGTAGAATATCAATGACTTACTCTTACAAATAAGACCACAGCAAAAAGAGATTATACCTCTCCTCTTTGCCATCTCTAAAAAACAAAGAGCAAATTCCTTTACGATAAAAATGCTACATCATACTACATTATGGACTAATGTACCAATGAGAAAGACAGGAAAACCACTGACGGGAGGAAATGACCGGCGGTCGATGCCGTCAGCTGAATCTCTAACCCGCGTCATTGTCTGGAATTAATACATGCATGTGCTGTTTAGCCTCTGTGATCCACGGCACAGCCTCTATTTAACCCCTGATGTTCGTGTCCTGCTCTGTCTGCCAGTGTTTACGGCTTTCACCTTGACCAGCGTCAAAACATTGTATGAATGTGTCAAACAGGAAGCTGACATAAGCTCTCCGTCATACTATTTCCTACGGCTGTAGTGAGCTGGTAACAAGCTGAATAAAGTGGTTGAAAAGTGCTGGGAAAATACAGCTGGGTGGAGAATGGGAGGAATATAGGAAAAAGATCAAGGGTCAAAAGAAGGGGAGCAAATATGAGGCGAGGGCCACTGGGAGGGGAGGGCATGAGACAGTGGTAGGGAGTTGATTGGAGAGAGTGGACAATGGGTGAGGTGAAAGAGGGGAGGGGGTACAGGTGTTGTAAACATCCTGTGGAACTCTGTCTTTGTCAGCTTCAAGTGACTGGACAGCAGAGCAACAACAAGAGAACAATGTTGATTCACTGCTTGGGATGACGCTGCCTGGCACAATGATAGTGACCAAAGATTACAGATGTTGGGATAATGTGTGTTTTTAGTGTTTGACCAGGTTTTTTTCCAGACTGGCTCAACTAGTGACAGTCAACAGATAAAACCATAGAGCGCTATGATTTTTAAAGAACTTCTGTTGCTGCCTGTAAGATTATGTTGACCAACATTGGATTGTTGTTGTGGGAAACAACACAAATATGTTGAGCAAATGGTAAAAAAGGCAAACATGTGTGGTGTTCCATGAGAATGATATATAATCACCATCTCTTCTGTATTTTGCATTTTGCCTTTGTATCTTTGTTGTTCTTTCCTTGTCTTAAATTAATAAACCAAATGGTTTTTGATGGATTCTGTTTTGAAGCAGAAACATGCAAGAATTTGTTTTGTTTGTGTTTTGGGGGGGATTTTACTTATTGTGTGTGCGATTTCTAGTTTTGTATGATTCAGTCATCTTAAAATCTGTTCCTACTGTAGCTCAAGCGATGATACATGACGAGGTGTCCCGTTATTCAGTGATAATGGACTAGACAGTGGTCAGCCTGCTATAGGGATTCTATTACTACTACTAATTAATATGCTTATTTTCTCGATTGGTTTGTCTTCGGCTGTCAAGGTTAACGCGTTAATAACGCGTTAACGCAACGTCCTCTTAACGCTGTTAATTTTTTTAACGCACGATTAACGCTCAGTATAAAAAAACAAACAAACAAAAAAAACGCGCATTGTATGATTTACGGCCGTCGTTGGCACCTGTAGTCTTGATACAGAGGGTGGCAGAAGAATAAGAAAGGGAATCAGAAGAAGAAGCAGGGTTGGCGGTTCGTTAAAAACACGGCGGACTTAAAAGCAGCACTCGCAGCAAACTCCTCATCTCTGCTGTCACTCACGGTGGCGCACATTTGTTTCGCCATCGCCCTGGTCATTTTGTGGGACACTCTCTCGTGGCGTGCCCGTTTACTGGTAACTCATCCCTGCATGTTTATCTCAGGCTCCTCGCTAGCCCTCTTCCTCCCTCCAGCAGGCAGCCTGGCCCTGCTGCTGTCCTCCTCGGACAGACGCTGAAGCTCCGTTTCTCTCACTCTCTTGGGGTCGACAGAGAAACGTCTAGCGGCTGCTTCTCCCGAGTTTTCCTCTGAATATATCACGACAGAAAGTTTGAATTTCAAGTCGTACTTTTTATTGTTTTGCTGCACCGGAGCCATGGCGATCATCAGTGTGATACTGACTGACAGAAAGCAGTACACTGCGTGAAAAAGGCGAAGAAGAAAAACGTGCAGTGTCAGTGGACACCACTTGCAAGCCAAACACACGGCAGATGCAGAGAGCCCGTCGCAACCCCTCACCAAAAGCAGACAACCCTGGATTTATTTTCCTGCATGATTTGAAGTGTTGAATAAACATTTTCATGATGCAAGCATATTTGCCCTTTCTTATGTTGTTAAAAGTATTAAAAACATGAAAAAATACATTGAGGTACATTTAGAACAGAAAAAAATGTGCCAAAAAAATTGAGATTAATTTGTGATTAATCGCGAGTTAACTATGGACAAAATGCGATTAATTGCAATTGAAAAAATTAATCGTTTGACAGCCCTAGTTTGTCTACATAATGTTATAATTTACTAAAAACACTGCAAACCGTGGCTTGTTTTTTCCAATCAAAAGTCTAAGACTGAAAGATATTCCATTTATTGGCATTTATGGCAAAGTCAACCAGCAAATCCTCACATTTCAGAGTACATTATATTGCCATCAATGCATTATTTTGTGTAAGTGATTGATGATGAAGAGTCTGTACTACTCTTCAGTTCAGGCATCCTAGATTCTTTCACAGTATTCCATTTGTAAAGTGTGAATGATCTAAAGAAAGACTACAGATGGCTTGTGTAACATCCTCATTTTAATGGACTTTCTGGGTATTTGTCTGTCTATGATTCAGTTACAACAACACGAGGATGTGAGTTCTGTGCGGATATAAAGCCGTAAGGTCGCAGGTGCATTGTGGGATTGCACATTAGTTTGAGAGAGTGACACAGTGGTTGTGACTCTTTGGTTCTGAATCCACGTGGCTCAGTGGGCAGGAAGAAGCAGAGTCGGAAACAGGAAACAGGAAGTTATTAGCCGGGATGATCTGAAAACACTGGGCTGTGGAGTACATCAAGAGAACAACAACAGACACTCACATTGCACCTGGCATCAAGTGGGTGTGTGTCTGTAAGCAAAAAGAGGAAGAGGAAGGCATTACAGACAGACAGAGGTCTGAGACCAGACTGTATTATCCTGAAACCAAAGAATCACAACACTCACACGTGTGTATGTATGTGCGTGTGTGAAGTCATGCTGAACTCTTACTTCAGTGTTCCGACACCTGCAGTATCACAGCAAGTCATCACAGCACAGCACTTCCTGAAAACACCACGACACTCAGGTAAACTTCCTAAATAAAGGAAATGCAGGAAGCACCTGAATAAATGACAGAAATGGAATGTGTTGAAAGTGCGTGGTGCATTTTCCTGCCATCACTTTGGTAGACTAAACGTTCATACAAGGATACGGTAAAATAAAAATAAAACACAAACCAAAGCAAAAACCTTTTCTATGTTCTGTCCGGTTTGCAAGAAAAAGACAATATTTAGCTTGAAGTACAACATGTCTTTTCTGAAATAATAACTATTATTTTAGAATCAATATATCGTACACTATGGTCACAACATAATACAGTTAGTTTTCTCATGATAATTCTGTAATTATGAATGAAAGGTTTTACTTTTGATCACTGTGCTTTGCCCGTGCTGTATTTCCAAAGTATAACAATTAATGAAGAGTAGTAATAGAAAAATACAAGTCACACTTGCTAAAACTTTAATTTCTCCTTCAAAAAGAACCAATCCAAAGTGTTCCAAAGAAAACAACAACTTGTATAAAGTATAAAGTTGTTTCTTTCTTAACTAAGTTGTCAATTCATTTCAGGAATATCTGTAGAATTGTTGTCTATAAAATTTCAGATAATGATGTAAAATACACACCACATGTTCCCATCTACAAATTAGCTTATTTTGTCATATAACTGTCCAATTCCCTGAACTATTCATTTTTTTGTAATATGAAACGGGAAAAAAAAAAAAATTGTTAATCAGCAAATCAGCAAATGCTGTTTCAACAGGTAATCTATTGATTAAATTATCATGTCAGCCCTATGTTGCCCTTTTCCCCTCTGGCTCGCCTCTCATCCTTGGTGTGACCAAGGTGACTTCCACTCTGTGAAATAAGACATTCTAAGCATCCGGATCAGCAAAACCTTAACATTGTCTACAGTACACAGTGAGACTTTGAGCCACTGAGAGTGACACCCTCAACCAGACACAAGCTTTGAGACCTAAAACAGTGACCTCATTAGGGGTGATGTGACATACTACAGTCTCAGTATGTAGTGTTAAGTACAAACAAACAGGATGACATGTGTTTTCATTGGCTGGACCACAGTTCAACAGGCAGACTGGCTGATGGGCTGAGTGAACCATTTCTATGTGTTTTCCAGTTTTGTTGCATTAGCATTGTGTGCTGTTTGATAGAGAAAGACAATGTCTTAGACAGACACACACA
>CAEMYA010000024.1:1813958-1825800 GCA_903131615.1 Diplodus sargus
ACACACACACACACTGTCTCAGTGGGCTCCTGGATGTTCCCACTTTCCTTAAATAGAGCTCCATCAGGCAGGTGTTTCCCTTGACGGAGAGGCGGGAAAGCAGGGTCAAAATGAACTGGCTGTGTGTGTGTGTGTGTGTGTGTGTGTGTGTGTGTGTGTGTGTGTCCAGCAGGGCCAGCTGCCAGTAAGCACCTGTGTCCTCTGGCTTGGTGTGTTGTTTATCTGCATGTTAGCTGGCTCTGGTTTCCCGTGGACACGTGTCTGTTTGCCTCAGACAGCCTGATCACAGAAATGTCAGAGGTTCCTGGTTTTGAAAAAAGCATGTTTGCTCAAGACAAAAGCTTTCCTATGTGGGACACTCCAGTACAAATGACTGAAATCTCAAGTACGTCATGTGTCCAGATTTTCCAGTGAGCAATTTCCCATCTCTTCTCATTTCATTCTTCCATCTCTGTCCTTGGCTCTCACTCTATTCTCCAAATTTTCGATGAAACAATTATTCTTCCTGCAGGAGTTGTTTGCATTGTTCTTCACTCTTGGTAGGACTTGCTAAATGCCTGGCCAGCTAAGATTGTCTTAAATAAGGCTAGATGATGTCTGCCTGATTGACATATGACAGTGTCGACAGTGAAACATTGTGATGGACGATGACATCATTATCTACAATTTTGAGGCAGCACTGTAGCCTCTGCTCCTTTCCACTGTTGCTCTGACATGAATCTCCGACTGTCTCACCCTGCAGAGGACACTGTCTCCCATACCACTGACATACATCCCTGTGCCAGGTTTAAAAGCATCCTCTTCTCTGCACCACATTTCCGTAACTTAGCTTTGTTCAGCCTCATATACATGAAACGTTGGCAGACTAGCCACACTAGCTATGCTAAGAAAACAGTGTATAAAAACGTCATGACAGGGGCAGGTGGGAAAAGAAACACTGCTGCCACAAATTTACTGGGTGTCTTGGCTTGGCCTTACTGAGGTGGTAAGAAAATAATAAATGGGACATGGAGACGTAATGTTAGTGCATTGAGCAGTAATATATAGGGGTGGGTAAAAATATCGATTCATCAATGTATTGCAATATAATTTTTCCGAATGTCGATTCGGGCAAGCGACCACCTGCCGTCCCTCACCGGACCTCTCGGTCCCCGCCTCAAGCAGCTGGAAGCGTCTCGCCCCCGCGACCTCGCCCAAGGGTCGGAGGGTGATGCGGCGCGGAAACACCGTCGGAGCTGCAGAGGCAGGTAGCCAATGTCTGACACACCACTCTGTCGGAGACTGTAAACTCCCAGCGCAGACGGTCTCACCCTGGCTGCTGCACCGTGTGCCCGTGAGTAGCACTCTCCTCCGAGGACAGAGGCGGGTCAGTGTCAACGTTTACCCCCTCGTGTCTAGCCGGAGGGCGGAGGGACGGCGGTCATGTCTATGTTTATGTCATACAAAAATGTACCATGCAGTACCAGAAACAATGGCACTTTCTCAGCTCAACTTTGGTTGCACTATTTTATAACTAAACACATCGAGTACCTTTGTTTACATTTCAATTCGAACTAGAACTTCCTAGAGGAAAGATTTAGAATTTAAGATGACTTTTTTAAATTAAAAAATTATCAACAGGTACTCTAATGAATTATTTGTTTATTACTACTTATTACTGAATCGATATCGAAGCATTTAAGTCAATATTGAATCGAATCGATATTGAATCGAATTGCGCCCTGAAGAATCGAAATCGAATCGTGAGGTTCTTAACAATACCCAGCCCTAGTAATATACTTCTATCATTTCCTCTCTCCACATATAAACAACAACAACAACTGCTGCCCAATATCAACTCTGAGGCAACACGCCACTAAATGTGCCCTTTGAGTCATGATGTTACAACAGTCAGGGAGTAGTAGTCGATGGCTGTCAGCCATTGGCAATAGACGATTGCGTCGTTCTACGGCCCAACTCTAGTTTAAAAACTGAAATTTTTCTGAAAAGCTTGGCCACTTTGCTTTCAAGGAATTGCCCCTGATTTTAACTCCCACATGATGAGAGGACACCAAAACGATCGAAACCCAAACCTTGAGAGTGGGTGTCATGGATAGTCCTTCTCTCTCCTCTATCTCCCCGCTCTTCCCCCATTCTCTCTCTCTCTCTGTCCTCCCTCCATCCGTCCCCTCTAATCCTGATGGTGTTAATTGAAAGTCAGGAGAGGGCACTCTTGCGGTTTCATTATTAATTTAACACTCAGGGTAACTTAAAGTGCAATTTTCACCCACATGTGGAACAGAAAAATCAATGGCCACAACAGCAGCGAGCATCAAGGTTGATTACTGATGCACGGGGAGAGACAGGCAAGACACCAGCTACTTGAAGACAAAGAGTGACGTGTGTGTGTGTGCGGTGTTTGGGTGGTTTTTGCTAAGTGTTTCAGATGCGTCAACCCTGTTTTGACACCTCTTTCTGTAACACAAAGCAGTGGGTAAACACAAAGATGTTATCGGCTGATTAAAAATGACACCTGATGCTGATGTGGAATGTTTATTCCTGTGTGTCTACAAGTTTCTGTGTTCTTGCATTAATCATCCTGTGTGGGGGCACACAATTTAGTCATTCCTGCATGCTTGTGTGTTGAATTTTTCCATTTCGAATTGTGCACATACATGACTTGATGTCTTATTACCTCTAGCTGTGCACTGGTCGGCTCTGCACTGAGGATTAAATGGGGGAAATAAAGGTATATTGCCCAGTAATGCAATCTGTCCTGCGAGTTGAGAGATGAGCAGCCTGCCCTTTGCGCTGAGCGGACTCGTAGATGATTTAGAGCAAGCAGATGGAAAATTCTAATATGTTAGCCTAACCCCCGAATGGCTAAGAGCTAATTTATTTCAAACTCTGCACAAGAATTACAGCTCCCTCCTCAGATGCCTTTTTTTAGCACCCTCTCACTCCGTGCCCTCCTCATCTTCGTCACTCTCAAACACAAGAGAGGAAAGTGAAGTAAATAGCTAAGATATGCAGAGAGCCAGGAGTTAGGTGTAAAACTAAAGTGTATTTAACCCACAACAAAGCAGCAGTTTGTAGAATTTATTCCTTCCTTAAAGTCAGAATTGAACTCCATTTAGGGTGCAGCAGTTAATTGAAAATATGCCACTCTGAGGCGAGGTAAAAACCCAGTAGAAAAGGGATAAAACGACAAATTTATAGTGAGTAGATCCTCTGCCAGGAACATTACTCTATTCATCCTCCCATGATGTATGCCTGTACTTTATTTTAGGCAATTTCAAGCGCTTTGCACGTTAATTCGGTTATTCTAAATTACAACCAAGACATTATGCGGTTTATAGTGAATTACTTCTTGATTGAGGACCACTAATAGCCCCCTTCTCTCTTCAAATCCTGCTGCATGCTAACTTTATACAAATACCTAAACCTAAATAGGAAAATGTCAATATGGTGCATGCCCAGGACCAGGAAATACACAAGCACATGCAAGAACACGTACAAACAGAAAATTATCCTGTTAATTAAGACAACACACACTCATGCGGGGATGGACATTCACCCAACTTTGTCCCCTCCCCCTCGTTTGCTTCTGGCTGGATGAGGTATTTCAGCATGATCACCCCTAAGTGGACATGTCTGTCTTGATAAACACTTTATGCAGATCAGCTTCCGCTTGTTTTCCCTTTCTTGAGAGAGGGAGCGAGGGAGAGAGAATGAGAGAAATAATACCTCTCTAATTGACCCATTTGGCTGCTTCTCTGCCCACAGGAGGGGGCCTCGGCTTTTAATGTTTGATCGGCCTAATTTCCCCAACACATCATTAGTGGCCATCTTCAGCCTCGACTCTTAATAACCTCTTTATGAGGCGAGTGGATGCCGTTAAAAGTCTTTGTCTCTTTCATCTCTCTCATCCCTCTCCACGGGTCCTGGACCCTCCTCGTCCTCCTAATTAAGTCAGATGTTTCAAAATATGGTAATGGGGCCTGAACCTGTTTGAATTGAATAAGCAAGGACTGGACTCTTCCACCATTTACATAATTTCATTATCAGGTAAAACACACTAATTGTTGAGGGTGCGTGTTTGTGTGAGGGAGTGCATGGACAGGGTGAGCCAGCGGTTCCTTGGCAGAAATGCAGCACTAATTATAAAGCGAGTGGCAGCGCTCCAGAGCCAGGGTGTGTAAAAGCAACAAGCCATTTACACAGAGGCTAATAGATTCCTGAGCGCCGGTCTGGCCATTCCAACAGTGTAGGGCAACATTTTCAGAGCAAAGCTGATGTTTTATTACACATTGTATCCTAATAATAGGTCAGTGCTTACAATCTAATGTGCAAAGCAGCAAGCCACTTATTCCCATTCATTTAGCATCAGCAGTAGCTTCATATGCTGTTTGTGAACCAATTACCAAAGAAACAAACCCATCAGCTACACATTCAGCTGCTTATCTCCCTTGTGTCGAGGAAATACAGAAAAAAGTCACATCACAATGTATCAATATACATGGATTCCACTTTTCTGAAAAGGCTTTTTGGCAGCATTTACGTATAAAATCTCTCATGGCTCATTGTTGAGTTGAGTCATAGCACTCTTTTAAATAGCTTACTTAATAGTTTGCTGCATCCTGCCCTGTCTAGAAGCTGCTATTGAGTACATGCTCCAAAAATGCTCTTAATTAGATGTCCATGATAGGACAAAATATAATATAACTGTTGACTGGACCATTTCCTATATCTGAACTGAAAAGAGAAACACCACAAGTATTCTACATCAATGTTTATGAAGCTGTAATTATGTTAGAAAAGAATGGGATCCTACATGAAAAGATTGTCAGTATGTTTTAAGGATCAGGATTTAGACTTTATTTCTAAAATTTGATAAAATCAAGACCTTTAACCATCTACATCTAATATTGTTTGCATGGCGTCTGGTCAGTTGCCAGCTAATGACAACATGTTGACATCCTGCTTCTTTTCTTTGTGTGCGTGTGTGTGTGTGTGTGTGTGTGTGTGAGAGAGTCACTTCCTTTGTCGTGTCTCCTGCAGTGTTTTTGTCCATATCACAAACAGCTGCGATCGTCTCTCCCTGTATCACGCTATCAAACTTCCCCTACACACAAAACAACATAATTTGGCTTGTTTTAGACACTCAGCTGATGATAAGTAACAAAGACTTACCAGGACACAGCTGTGTGATGACTACACATGCAACTTTCTAGACAGAACAGTTACTGGTTGAATTTGAGAAACTCCTAGATAATGTTCGATGGCAATATTCTTACACTTCCACTGGCAAAAAAGTTTTATTATCTGCATATGGCGAATGGTTTCATTATGGATAAGGTTATTTAACTGAAGCATTTTATCAAAGTTATGTTAGGTTGAGAGAAAGGTCATTTAAATGGTTAAATATTGAAAAAAATCTAGAGCTCAAGTGTCGAAGTTGAAACTGTTGACAGTACTGTAAACCTCTACACCCATACATTTAGTGTGCGAGAATGTCAGGCTACATGCATAGGCATTATTGTTGTTTTTTTCTCAGGGACACAAGCCTCTTACAACCTGCATCCAAATACACCTAGATCCAACTTGTTTAGATCTTAGATCTTTATAATGTACTGTATGCAGACATTATTTCAGTGGCCTATTTTTTGCCCCTCATATTGTGCTATAAATTGTCACCGAAACTTTCATTTCAAGATTCACAAAAGTAAAATATCTTTATTGTAATGACATATTAAAATAAAAAATAAAAAAAGTTAACAAAAGCAAGCGAAATACGGTCAAACAAAAAATTAATTTAGCTTTAAGATCCTTGCCAGAAGCTTGTAAAAAAGAAGGGACTGCCCATTGTTCCAATGGCCCAATTTTCTAAATCCCTAGAAGTCTGGAAAATGCCCAAAGAACCAAAGCCCATTTGTACAACAGTCCATTATTCTGAAGTAGAACTCTACTGCTTTGAAAATCTCACTAAGATTTTTTAAGCAATTATATCTTAATGTATTTGGACATGCAGGAAAAGACAAAGTCAGGTGTCCTTCATCAGGTGACATTCCTTGTCAATGGCCAAGTGACCTTCACTGTCGTGGTAACAGTAATACATGTGGTAACTACTATGAAATAGTTTCATTAGTTTAATTAGAATAATGCACCAAAATTACATAGTTAGGTTAAGGCAAAGATAGTTTGTTTTAGTTATGTCAGATGGGTTGGGTATGTGTGTTAGTGATATCACAGTGTATATTTTCAGCACAACAGGCTTATGGAGCGAGGTGTGTTTTTGTTTTCAGAGTAACAGGATAAATAGGCTTTCAGATTATTGTAGTTATGGAATAATAGGCCTGCTACAATGGCATGGCACTGTTAAAAATACAACACAAATGAATATGCAAGGATATGTGATGCACTGGCATTGTTTTGTGACAAGGTTTAAAATGAAGACACTCTCCTTGACCATAGACCGTTGGGCATTGCTCTCTAGTGTGCTAAACGGATTGCAAATGACATCTTAGTTCAAATTTGTTTGAACGTGACTTTTTTAGTAACTGCACTAATCTGTATGACCACCTTAACTAATGACAATAACTGTTAGTGCAAGCAATGCAGTTTAAAATTCCGTACGAACTCAACGTGTGGAAGAGACGAATATGTAAATAGGAATATACAGCAGAAATCAAGGCAGCAAATCATGTTCTCGTGTCCACATGAACATGAAACAGGCTTTGCTTGCTGTAATGAGTCCGACTGTTTTCATTGGCCTTAAAAGGATCCCTTCTGAATAGTGACCGACCGATGTATCGGCCACCAATATATCGGGGCCCGATAGAATGGCCCCATTTCTATCGGGGGTTCTATCGTATCGGTGAAATGTTGCGCCGATAGAAAAAAAAGTGTGACAATGACAAAAGCACGTGCTGGTGTACTGATTTATTTTGTCCAGTGGGGCGCGCCGAGCTCAGTCAGAGACTTTGGCTCAGCTCACATTTCAGTGAATAACTCCCCCACTCTACACCACGAAACTGACTGGAAGTATTAGACTGACAGCATGTTGTTTATTTAGATTTGTTTATTTGTTTTCATTTATTTATTGAAAGTTCTGCTACATTATTTATTTTATTTTTGTTTGTGTGCCAATCTGCACTTTTTCTCAGTTTGACTGAACAAGTTCAAATGTTAAATGTCATTTTAAAAAAGTCTGTTAAATGTTAAAGTCTTGAATAAAGACATTGGTTTAAGAAAGCATCTGTCTGTACTACTGTGACTGTACTATTGCATAATCATATCAGTGCAAAATCTATGCACAATCCAAGGCCTGTTTTCATTCCAGCTCAAAAACTCACTATATCGGTTGCATATCGGCTATCGGTTGCATCGATTGCACCCCCTCTAATATCGGCTATCGTTATCGGGCCAAAAAATCCCTATCGGTCGGACACTACTTCTGAATGTGCTTTCAATGCAAGTCATGGGAGAAAAAAATCCACAGTTTGTGCCAGAATTAATTTTCAAAGTTAATGTGAATCTTTAGTACTCTGAGTTAATCAAATCAAGTGAGTCTTTTTAGTATAAAATCCTTTTATTTGTTAGCCTGGATAGTATTTTTCACTGAGCTGCAGTGGTAGGATAATAACAACAAAAAAATCAAGTTTGTATTGAAATTAATGTAATATTATTTTAACACTTTTTGACAATTGGCATCAATCAAATTAAAAAAAACTTTTGATCACTGTATATTTGATCACTGTATGTGTTTGTGAATGCGTGTGTGTGAATGTGAGCCGGCAAATGTACAAGTTGAGAAATACATGAATCCCCCTTTGTTAAATTATTTTCACCAAGTCTGTCCATATCCCCACCTTTGATGAGATAAACCCCCAGCAGTGTCTGTGCCTTATTTTGCTCCGCAACAGCCAGGAATATGCCTTTTTGTATTTGTTGTTAGCCATCAGAGGCCAAGCCTGCTCTCCCTCTACTTCTGCCATTTGCCATTTACACCAGATGGTTATTAATTACTAGGTGGGATAAGACTGGGAGGAGACCGCTGGTTCAGCGCTTGCATCAGGGTGGCAGATGGCTGGTCTGTATGCTATAATATATGTCCAGGTTAAACAGCCATTTCCTCACCTCAAGGTCCTAAACTTCATTTTTCTCAAACTGCCTCTTTTTTTCAAAAGAAATTAAATGTCTTGGAAGAGTTTATGCAGTTATTCAGTGTTTAAAAAAACTATTTAACGTAAATATGTTTATTGTTTTTTATTTCTGAGAGTTAGATGATTACATCAATACCATTCACAAGCCTGGAAGCAGGGGAAAATGGCTTTCCTTTCTCTCTCTAAAGTTCAAAAATATGCCTCACCAGTTCACAGGTTTGATAGTGTTTTTAAATTCATACATACATAACTAATTCCATGACGGCTTGGCACACAGTCAAAATTGTTGGAGGTCATTGAGCAAAAAATCTTGAGGCAGGACAAATTCCTTCATCTACTGAAGCTTACCGCAGCAACTATTGAGCAGTTTCTCTTTTAGTTAATATTCAGTCATGTGCAATTAAATGAATTTGTCCTTAGTGCGGCTAAAACAAGTGTCACTGCTGTTGAAATAAGTTGGACTACTTCTACCAAGAAATTGAGGATTTAATTCTTTTTAAAATGATTTGATTTGCATTGGAATCAAGTAGTATTACCTGACCACCATGGCAGCTTTCCTCACGAATTTGTATAAAATAAGATAGATACTTTTTAAGTGTGTAGCGTACACACTCTCTCTCCCTCTTGGTGATTCTTTCTGTTTCTCTCTTCACACAATAGGGTGACACCACATAGCTCTTCATCAGGTGCTGGCCGTCAGGGCCTCTTGCACTTGCAGACGATTACCTTGTCCCCTGATTGCCACCACGCAGGAGGGGGAGGGTTTTTTCTAACAAATTAGTGGATAAATAGATACCCCACCACCATCGCCACCATCACCCCCCTCTCCTCCACCACTCCACCCATCCACCCTGTGTCTAATGACGGGGGTTGGGGAGCGGTAATGAAAAACTATACATCACAATCAGCTGGACAGTCCTATTCATGGCTATGCATTATGCTCACTAGTCATAATCATTGCTACTGTGACAGAGGGAGAGGTGTGGATAGAGAGGAGAGAAAGAAACAAGGGAGCAAAAGAAAGGAAGTGCAAAGAGGAGAGTATGATAGAAAAAGAGATTGTGTGAAATGGTCTGGAGAGGAGAAGAAATTATGAAATGGTAGGTAGGAAAAGAAGGAAATGGAAGAAGAGAGTGTAAAGGAGCTATGACAGAGAGGAGAAATAGAGGGAATGAAATTCGATCAGGGCAGAATAGGTGTTGGTCTGTTTTTATCTTCTCTGTTTTTTAGCATTACCCCAGTAATGAATGCAGTGTTCACCAATACACTACACCTACAATGTAGAAGTTACCTGGCAGAGGGACATTATACACTTTATACCAGTATTATAGTTATGAGATAATAAGGGGGTGACAGACAGAACCAACATCACATAACGTATATTAAAGTTTAGCTTGGTTGGTGCAATGGCTAAGCGTGTCCTCACATTGCTTTGATATTTTGCATCACATGATTTACACCTAATGCCATTGGTCAGGGCCAGCACAGGAGGCATTGTGTCCTTTCTGAAATAAGGCAAAAGGTGGGGGTTGGGGGGGTGAATGGATGTTGTAATGCGTTTAATAAAATCTTGATTACTGTAAGGCTGTACACAATCAGATTTGAATGTTTGATGAATTCTAGTGAGATGAAAAACGAGATCAACTTGCTTTCTCCGTCTGCACTCCTCTTACATTTAGAATATACAAGACAAACAACAAATGCCCAAACAAACCAAGAAACAAAAAAGTATTTGCCATAGTATTGGCAATATTTTTAAAAAAGAAAGTTTGTATCAGTGTTTCCCACACATTTAATCTACCACAATATCAACATTGGCTGCCACATATTTAACGCAGTTGGCTTGATCGTAGCTTCCTCTGCAATGAAACCGGCTGGCCTTAATGTCGGGCTCAAGGCACAGCAAAGAGCGGCAGGCCTCGAAGCCAGCTTTTGTCATGGCTAAGCCATGCAATTACATCTTTATGTGATGCACTGGTGACTTTTTCCCAAAAGCTAATGTTATGAAAGACGCGTCTGTAAAACGTAAATAAAAGCCTCACAACCCCAGTGAAATGACTGGTATGATTGACAGAATTTGGGCAATTCAGTCCAATAACACATGGAGAGTCCAGAAGAACCGCCGATTAACTTTTATCCCCATCCAAGTTAGCTCGGTGCTAAACTGGAAGTTTGCTGACTCAGAAGTCCCGAGTGCGTAGGCTCGATGGCAACCCAGCTGGGAAGCAGCTGCCACAATAAAAGTCGGATTCTGTGGGAAACACTGTATATTTTATTTATTTATTTATTTATTTATTTATTTATTAGGGTTCTAACCCCGAAGGGGTAGAACCCTTCTAAGATTGTGCCGGTTTATTATTATTTGTTGTCTGCCGCTTGAGCTCAAATTCCCGTGAGCTGGAATGGGCCAGAAACTTGAAACTTGGCCAAATGATTGGAAATGATGTGCATCAACTTTTATTAAAATATGAGCCCCGTCAGCCAGATGGTGGCGCTATAATTAAGGATTTAAAATGCGTTTTTGGGATGGCCACGCCCCTTACATAGTAAGTCGGATTGACTTGAAATTTGACACACAAGTCCAGCTCCATGTGCTCTACAAAAAAGTCAACAGACCATGTAGCTCCGCCCACTTAGATTTTTTGCTAATTAGCATAATGTGAAAAACAGTAAAATGAATAGAACTTTTGAAAGATTGACTCTATCAACACCAAATTTGGTATATGGCTTCGGGGGATGACAAGACACATTTCTACTATAAATGAGCCAGATTAGTCAAAAAACATGACCGCTACGGACCAATGTATTGTCGCAATGGGCGGGGCTTAGACATGATTGACCATAACTCCCACACCCTTTGCCCTATCATCACAAAACTTGGTGGGTAGGTTCACAACTGTACTGGGAATCTGCCAACCAAAGCTTGTTGAGCTCAACCTACAGGGGGCGCTATAAATGCTACACATGCGTATCTCAAAGACCATTGGACGGAATTCCACCAAATTTGGCATGCATGCTGTAGGGGCGAGTATTTACTAATATCTTGAGTGCCATGTTGATAGGTGAAAGTGGTCGTGGCCTATTTGTCCTTAACCATCATTGTTTGCGTTTTATTCATTTATGGCGAGCTGGAAGGACCCAGAGACACGAAACTTGGTACGTTGAGTATAAATGACGTCCAATTGCTGCTCCAAAAATTTTAACCCAATCCGTCAGATGGGGGCGCTATAACACAGGGTGTGAACTTCGAAAGGCTCTCCCTGCGAAGCCATAAGTGCTACTGACTTGAAATTTTTCAGACACGTCCTCCTGATAGTCCTCTACAAAAGACCCTCTGCGCCATGAAAGCCGCTGTTACAGATTTTTTGCTAATTTACATAATTTAAAAAACAGTAAAATGAATAGAACTTTTGAAAGATTGACTCTATCAACACCAGATTGGGTATACGGTTTAGGGGGATGAAAAGACACATTTCTACTATAAATGAGCCCGATTGGTCAAAAAACATGGCTGCCACGGACCAATGTATTGTCGCAATGGGCGGGGCTTAGGAATTATTGGCCATAATTCCCACACCCTTTGCCCTATCATCACAAAACTTGGTGGGTAGGTTCAGATCATGAATAGGAATCTGTCTACTAAAGCATGTTGAGCTCAGCCTATAGGGGGCGCTATAAATGCCATTAGCATGTAGCTG
>CAEMYA010000024.1:1825891-1862123 GCA_903131615.1 Diplodus sargus
ATATATAAAATAATAATCACAATATTATGTCATAATGAATGTTTTTTTCAGCCAATGAACTAAACAAAGTACAACCCTGACTCCCCAAAAGTTTTTTTTTTTCTTCAGACATTTTTTGTGTATGAATGCTTATTCTGAATTTCATGCCAGTAACATGTTTCAAATAAGTTGGGAAAGGGGTTGATAAAGTTTCGGAATGCTCCAAAAACACCTGTTTGGAACATTCCACAGGTAAACAGGTTCATTGGTAACAGCTGACAGTATCATGACTGGGTATGAAAGGAGCATCAATCAAAGGCTCAGTTGTTCAGACAAAAGGAGGAGACAAGGTTCACCAGTTTTTGAAACACATTAATGATATGATATAGATAATTTTACTACATAAATTACAACCTCATAAAACGTTTTTGGGGTTAACACAATGTATTTGCAAATATAGTTTTCTTCTTTTATTTACGTTTTACAAACTGTCCCAACTTATTTTGAAGCAGGGTGGCAATTGCAGAGAATAGGTCCAAAAAGGAAACAAACACAAGTAGTCAGACATTCGTACACTTTATGAAGAAACAAAACCTCCAATCCCTGCAACTTGTGTTAAATGTGCATCAAAGTTAAACTCCATGCACAGCGAAGACGCTTATGTGTTCCTCTAATTTTGAATCTGTGACTGCACCCTTTGGTAAAATTAGACCCATTTTTAATGAAGCCGTCTCATTCCAGGTTTTGGCAAACTCTTTTGTGAGTATAATGTTAATAGTAGAAGTATAAGTTCTGATGGTTATTTTCCAGCTCGGGGAAAAGATTTGGTTCCCAGTAGACATCCAAACATTCAGGGACTTGTCCACCCACTTTTCTTGTTTCTACAAGAGACAAGACAAGAACAGAGGAGGAAGAGATAAGGAGGAAGAACACAGACATTAGAGAAAAGACATGAGAGTGATATTGACTTTTTTAATATTTATTTTCTCTCTCAAACATACATACCTACACACACACACTGTAGACACAAGGTGAGAACTGTTTTTCTGCAGCTCATTAACCAGAATATCTCCTCTACATCGGCTTACTTGGCAGCCAGTGCATGCTGAGCATCTTCCACCATCCTCAGGACAGTAAATTGTAGAGTGTGTGTGTGTGTCTGTGTGTGTGTCTGTGTGTGTGTCTGTGTGTGTGTGTGTGTGTGTGTGTGTGTGCGCACTTGCATGGGTTTGCCTGTGTTTGTTGGAGGTAGGTAGGCAGCTAGCAAGGAGGGGAAGAGAGAAAAGAAGATTGTCGGAGAAAAAAGAATGACAAGCACAAAGTAAGGAAATGACAGAGGGAAGGTAGGCACACATACACACACATTTACCCAGAATCCTTTGGGGGAGCTTTGTATTAGGACAAAGCTGCGTAATAAAAGTCGGATCACATAATCACTTTGACTACAGTGAAAAAACTAGACTAGCTAAAATACCCAGGGGACAAATAATAAGGTTCCCCTATCAAACATGTTGGGCCCGTCTGTTGCCAGGTACATGTACGAGTGTGTGAGTGTGTGTTTGTACCACAGTATGAGAGAAAAAAGTGGAAATGTAGAAACATTTATATTTCACACCCACCTATGCCCACACACACACACACACACACACACACCTTTCCTCTTTGGTCTGTTTTTATAGACTGGTCGCTTACAAGCCGCCAAATGTCACCGCTGTTGTTAATCCCATACAGCCTGCCTAATGAGACCATACTTCACACACTCCCCTTCAAGGGACTATCTGTGTGTGCGTTGCTTCACTTAGTATGTATATGTTAACATGTCTATGAGTGGATATGCATGCATGTTTTAAGTGTGTTGTGTGCGTGTGTCACCCCTGACCTTACCCTCACCCACATCTCATTCCATCTCATTAAATATGTATATCTTATCACACAACCTTCTCACAGCCGCTTTTCCCTGTCCCTTTCTCTCCCTCACACACACACACGCCAACACACATACACACACAGAAGCCTATTAGCATGCAATACATTTCAGCCATCGACAGGGACGAGGTTGTAGAGAGACAGAGAGAAACCTAGAAAAGTAAGACTAGCTTACTAATGGGTTAGGTGGGTAAGCAAGAATGAATGATTGAGTATGGGGCAAAACGAGTGGAGCAGAGACTGTTTTAGGTTGAAAGTCAGGTTGCTCTTTTCTCTCTCTTTTTCTTCTCCCCATCGTGCTTTTCACTTCTCTCCTCCATGTATCTCACTGTCTCCCTCTGTGTCTATGTATAGTGATTCTTGATCGAATCTGGCCTAATGAGAATGATGTGCTACAGTGATAAAACATGGCTGTGGCCTCCTGTAAAACACAGAGCATCCCTGGCATTAATTATTGACCGTGCTGAGGCGCCGCTGGAGGGGTTTACAAGGGGAGAAAACATTACACTGACCACCAGCATAGTTTATCACCATCGGACAGTGGATTGTGCTCAGACAAAGTGAGCACATGAACACAATGGACTGAGTTTTTTGGGCATTTTGCCTGTAAAGGTTTGAGTTTCTTGAGAAAATCGTGAACTTGCTTGAACTACTGAACTATGCTTATGCTTCGGTATCTATTATTTTTCTCTTCCATTAGGTAAAGAACTGACTTACTCACTGTACACTGACTATTTTGGTGTTAGCACACAAAATAAGGGCATAATAGTCTAAATATGGCTTATTAGCTGATTATTAGCTGCTATTATTGGTCTTTTTGAGTTGGCCAAAATATATTTTGCTGCTGCCCCTATCTAGATAAGTACATTGCCATGCCAGTACACTGCTTCTCCAAACTGGGGGCAGACTGACCACCTACTATAGGGAGTACACTGACTACAGATAAATACCTCATACAACCACACTTCCAGAAAACAAACTACCTGTTAAACCCATAGCCCACCAGACTAAACATCCCATGGAACACTTACATGAAGGACAATGATCTGGTTGTCATTTTAGTCCAGTCACATTTGTATGCATTTTTACCCCTTCAACTAGAACTTGCCAAGAGCTACATGTTGATGTCCATCATTAAATTCAAATTCTCGAACGTTGCTCCAAATGTAATCTCAGGGCTGAATGTGTACTTTTCAGTCAGTGTAGTCCAACTTCAATCATGTTGAAAATAATTATTTTATCTGGTTAATCAAGCAGCAATGAAGTTGATCAGATTTTACACATGTGCGCGCGTGCACACACACACACATGCAAACACACTTTGACCAAGGTGACAAGCAGCAGGGGCAAAGCTACGATCGATGGCCAAAAAGGGAATCAGCTTGTATAAATGTGTGTGTGACCAAGTTTGTGTGTCTGTGTGAAAAGCCAAAGCCAAAACAATGGCCCATCAGATTGAAACTGACTTCACCTTGTATCTTTTGGCCCCGGCTTGCGACAATAGATTGGACAGGAAATCCAATGGCGAGCTGAGAGACAAGGAGAGGAGGAGAGGGGGGTGGAGGAGGACAAGATGAAAACCGATTACTAGTATGCTGTTGTTTTGATGGTGTGTGTGTGTGTGTGTTCATGCATTTGTGTGTGTGTGTGAACTAAACATGAACGTATAAGTTACTGTATGTTTTGATAATGCTTTTGGGAAGACGAAGGTTTGCAGGTGTATGTGTTTATGAGTGAACGTAAAACGTGTTTTTGT
Organism: Diplodus sargus; assembly: GCA_903131615.1. Taxonomy (NCBI): domain Eukaryota; kingdom Metazoa; phylum Chordata; class Actinopteri; order Spariformes; family Sparidae; genus Diplodus; species Diplodus sargus. The sequence continues at coordinate 1,829,553 of CAEMYA010000024.1, forward strand.
GTGCGAATGTGGCGGGTGACCTGGCCCATTTTAATCTGTGGCAGAGAGAAGATGTGGTGAAAACCATTATCACCGCCTCCCTGTCGCAGATAACAGCCCGCTAATCTGTTTGCTGGAGGTATTGAACAAATGCATTTGTGCCACGGACAGACAGGGAGAAAGGGAATGAATGGGGAGATGGGAGCTGCTCTGTGTGTGTGTGTGTGCGCGCGCTAGTGTGCATGTGTGTGCGTGCGCGCTGATGGGGGTGTCGAAGAGGGCTGATGAAAAATGAGAGGATGACGAGGTTGGGAAAACTTCCCTGACAGCAGTGGCCTCCCAGTGACAACAAGGAAGGAGGAAGAGATGAGGAAAGAAAATGAGTGAGAGGTAAAGACAACGCAGGCTGATGGAGGAAACAAATTGAGGTAATGACAGACACAGATGAAAAGAAAAGAGAGAGAGGAAGACTGGATGAAAACGCAGAAAAGAGAAAAAAAGAAGAGTCAATAAAGGGGGTGAGGGAATCATGAGAACAGATGTGCTGAGGGTGACTGATCTGGTCAAGTATTATAGATCATTGGTTACATGGCTCGACCTTGACCGTGATGTAAGTTTGATCGGTCAATCATTGTCAGTGATGTTGTGATGATACTGTCATAGAAACTGGATATGTAGAGCATGGTTTATACATTCTCAAAATAGAGTTTTCTCTTTTATAGTCTTGTATTTTTCTGTTTTGTCAGACATGGTTTCAAAGCTTTAAAGTGAAAGTAAAGTAATTTCCAATAATCAGTCAAAAGTTGGCCAACAATGATTCACATAAAATCTTAAATTAACAATACTACAAGCTACTACATAAAGACGAGTTTGGGGTCGTAGAGGGAGTTGCAGCATTCATTCATTCATTCATTCATTCATTCATTCATTCATTCATCCATTTTCTCCTGCCTATGTGGGAACTGGAGCTGTTCTTGCCCAGATAAGATGTAAGATCCCTTCAGCATGAGCAGCCTGAAGGCTGTTACTTTTTCAAAAAATCAAGATCGAACACATTTAAAACCTTATCAAACAAGGCTGTACACTGAGCGCTGTTCCGCTCGCCTGTGGTGCCTCTGCTGGCTCAGTTGGGTGGTGACTCAGCAGATGTAGTTGAAGAGTAAGACAGCTGCCTTTTACAAAGTTGACATACAGCCTTATCTTTTTTCGTGACTTTGCCATCTACGATGTAAACCCAAAATACTTCCACAGACTGCTTCTTGGATATTTTGGTTTCATTACTTTCTGCTAAGGACGGTTCTACTCGCTAATTCCTTAATTTTCCCAGCACAACAATATAAAATGAATGTTAACCTGGTTTACCAATTGCAGTGTCCGGCTGATGGGTCAGTAAGATATACAATAGGTCAAGGTGACAATGGAGAACAGGTTATTACAGCTCGAATAAATACGTTCAAGCTACCCCATGTTCCAACGAATGTTTGAATTAAAAGTGAAAGCCCTGTAAGGAGCAGCGTCGCTACTCCAAGCTCCCTCTGTATGTCTGAGCTCCTGACCATATCTCTAAGGCTCTCTCTCAGCTTCCTCTACATCACAATGCTCGCTTTACTGCACCACACCAATCAACTTGCCCATCTCATGCTCCATTTTAGCATTAATTATGACCAAGAGCCCAAAACACTCTCTTGGGACAACAGCTAGCCCCAACCTGGAATGAGAAATCCACCATTTACGACAAAGAACCATGCCCTTAGATTTGGAAGGGCTGACACTTATACTGTCTGCTTCACATTCAACTGCAACCGATTGAACCAAACAGAACCATGTCATCTGCAAATAGTCTGCTATTTATTTTGTTCCCACAACAAACACTCTCCTCAGCTTGACTTTCCCTAAAATTCTGTCCATTGATATCACAGACAGGACTGGTACACCCAACACGCACTGGGAGTGCATTTGTGGCGTGAATGTGGACACAGCTTTCACTTTCATTATACAAGGACTCAATATCTTAGCGTCTCAGCCCTAGTACCCTATACTTCCAGGGGGAAAACAGCAGCAAGTCTTCTCCAAGTCCAAAAACAGACGAACTGAAAAGGAGAGAGGGGAATTCAAGGACTTAAATACACAGTGGGTGATTAATAGAACACAGGTGAGGTGTGAATAGGGTGGAAAAACAGACAAAGGGTGGAAATAAAGATTCCAACTAGATAACACAGATCTTAAAAAAAAACAAAAAACAGTAAATAACAAAACCAAAACTCGAACAACAACACACAATTTGTGGCCAAGATCTAATCCACATTGCTCCTCCTGAACCTAAGGTTTAACAAGCAATGGAAGCCTTTTCCAGCACCCTGGGATAAACTTCCAGAGATGCTGAGCAGCGTGATAACTCCAACACGCTTTCTGAACTGCTTTTTTTGAAAATGGGAACCACTATCCTAGTCTGTGACTCAACAGGTACTGTCCCTGACCTCCCGCGACACTGAAAAGGTGTATCAAAACAGCCCAACAATGTCCAGTATGTTTAAAATCGGATTATATTCCCAGGATCGAATTCAACTAAGACTGGTGACTGAGATATCAGAAAATAGAACAGCTTAATTGCACTTCTACTTACACTATACTTGCCTGACTAATTTCACTGTAATATTGACTGGGCTGTTTGTCAGTTGATGCTGGTGGTGTAAGTGGTTGAGTGGAGGGGTAGTTGAGTGTTGCTGCGAAACCCTGGGGCTAGCAGTTAACCTGAGCTCAGAGACCCTCCTATGAATCGCTGAAGATCGCAGAGATGTTAAAGAAGAGAAGGGGTGGGGGGCAGTGGGGGTTGTAACACCCTGAGCAGTATGTCAAACACAAGGAAGGACACTCCTCTACACCTGTTTTCTCTAACGTCTTTCTCACCATCTTCCTTTCATTCTACCATCAACAAATTTTCTTCTTTTTTACATCCTATTTTCTGATTAACTGTTTTCCTGTTTGTATCACATCTTACTCTCTTTCTCTCTATCTGTACTTTTCACTCTCCCATGTCATCGCTATACCCCCACTATCTCTCTGCTCCCTCCCTGCTCTGCTGAGGCCCTGGGGCACCATCCGACTGCACCGGCTAACCCTTGTATAAGTTTTCCAATTCCAATTCCTGCTGGATTATGGCATGGTGGTGACGAGGGAACATTTCCTCTCTGATTATATATTTGATTCAATGGCATGATTATTGGCACATTGTGTGTGTGTGTGTGTGTAGATGGAAAACGTGGTGATGTTGAGTGGGGACAGAGACCTTGACCTCACCCAGGGGACAATGGACATTCTTGTGCTTTCTCTCTCTATCTCTATGCGTACACACACAAATGTGAATGCAGGAACGATGACATAGACGTCTTCCATCCCCCAAAATCCATGCTTGCAAATTGCTGTGCTTAACACACACACACGCACACACACACACACACACAGACATACACACACACACACAGACATACACACACACACCTCTCCACCCTCTAGCCCTGGGGTTAGGGGCTGTAGATGGCAGACATGGAGATTGGTTTTTAGTTAAATGTCAGTGGAGGTGAAAGTACTGCCCAAAGGCACCTCACTCTCTCTCTCTCCCTTGTATATGTGTGTCTCTCACTGTCTTTCTCACTCTCTCTTATGAAAACCTCTGTCTCTCTTTCACCTCCCGTTTCTCTTACATTGTCTCTCTTTTTTTGTGTCGACATGGTTTCCTCCAGATAAAGTTCAGCAATCTGTCCAGACCTGGTCTTAGTCATATTCCATGTAAAGAGTATATGGTTCTAATGTACAGTATATACAGACTCTTCATGCACATGTATATTTAATTACATTTAATACATTCACTAACATAGGAAAAAAATACATCATATAAAGTCTATGACTGAGTTCCTCAGACGAGTCACAAATATCTGCACCGGATTTAAGAAAAAAGGTAGTACACTAGAGTTGAGGAAGAACACTAGACATTTATCATGACTCTGAATGTGTAGAAAACCAGCATAAAGATGATGATATGATAATGCTGTTTTAACAGCTCCTTTCTGTTGCATTGCAAATTACTTGATGTGGAGTTTTTTGTAGAGAATAAATACAGCTGTTCTGTATCAGTAAGTACTAAGAAGACTTAGTGTGGGTTCAGGTTGCATCTTACAATTTCTAATGACTAACTGAAATTGTTAAAAAAAGGGTTATAGATTAGATTTTCATCAGCATGGAGATACAATTTATTTATTATTGGACAGGCTAAAGTGATTCAGTTTCAAATCTCCTAATTAAACACTACATGTCGTTTGAGGTAACTTTGTTCCCTATCAAAAATAGTATGAATATTGAGATAGTTTGGTGTGTGATGTGGTGGCAGTTGTCAGAAAGCACAAAGTATCAGTTGTGCAGTTCTCCCAAAAAATTCCCCATACATAGGTTTTGTCAAGTTCAGATCTCTGAAAAAGTGAGTTTTCGCTTAAAGCGGCAGTTATTGATTCATTTCTATTTAAAATGGATCAGATTAACTTATTTGAAGCAAAAGAGTTGGTTCATAGTTCTGACAGAATTACTTCATGAATTACATGATATGAATTACAGTTCCATTAAAGGTTCAGGGTATAGGATTTATGGGCTGAAATGTTGTTTTGAGTTTATTTCCTGCAACTGTTTTGATTTGGTCTGCCTCCTCTCATCAATACCATTTCCAGCCACCACTGACAATCTTTTTCAGCATAAAGCTCTAAAACTCAGTTTTAGCTACCAGCCCATCACCAAACTGATTACATTCACAACTAACTGGTGAACATAGTAGAGCATCTACTGTGGCTGCGTAAACACTGGAAAGTAGATATTGGACTTTTGTCAGGAGGGCACAAACATGACTATTGAATGTGTCAATAGGAATCCGGGTTACACATCCAGGACTCATTCTTATATGATGAGGATATTGATGACAAATTAATTGACCAGGTAGTTAGTTACTTAGTGTCTTTACAGGCTGCAAAAAGGACAGCTGGCTGCAAGCGTGTGGCACAGATTGCATGCTGCCATGGGTGTCAACATACCAGCTGCTGCTCCTTGTGAACACCCAACCAAAAAAAACTGCTGTGCATCTGTTGCAGCCTGTGGCTTTAACAATGCTGTTACCTTTTAAATTTAAAAATAGTCAAAGTGTCTACCTTGGCCTTTTCTTTGTTAACAAATACAAACCCAAAGAAGCAGCACAAATATTTGACTCATGTCATCATCAGTTTGTTCCGACCAGTGGAGATTTGACAGCTGGATCATGCCAAAGACTCGGCATGAAAAGCTGCTTCAGAAAGCTGGCATCCTGTCCAGTCTGAATATTTGAATACTTGCGTGCAAGTGTGTGTGTGTGGCCTGTCCTGTTAAAACCCAGATGTGTCAATCAGCTTGGGGTGGCAGTTGTCAAACTGGTATTCCCAGCAACGGACCCAGAGGGTTGACACACACACACACACACACACACACACACACACAAACACACACACACACACACACAAACTCGTATTCAGAGATCATGTCCTGAAGGGTTGTTATTGTCCTAACATGGGCCGTACGTTGTCTGTCCACCAATCTGATCACACGGACCACTAAACCTCAACACTGCCCGTAACTCTGTCCTTGTGTATGTGTGTGCTGATTGACAGCTGTCACAAAGTCTGAGAAGCAATAGACCGTATGCACCGTGTGTGTGTTTGTGTTACTGTATGATGGATTGAATTTGTGCATATGTGTGTGCCTCCAGACACAAGAAAAGGTCAGTGTCTGCTGGCTGTATGACTGGGAGCTATGCTGGACCCATGTTACACACACACGCTTGCCCAGACCAGAACGCTGATTGCAGCAGATGGTGGTTGTTAAAGTCGGATCATACACACACATGCTCACACCTGCTGGTGTAGAAACACACATAAGTGCCTAGAGTCTGACTAGGCTCCCCCCAAATATATTGTGATGTTGAGACTCCAACACACTTGGAAAGACACGGGCCCATTGTCATTTTATAACATTTGAAAAACAAGTGAAGCAAAATGGCAACATAGCTACTGCTTACAGATTCAAATAAAAATGGAGAGGCTTTGTATGCTCATAGAAATACTTTAAATTACTTGAATTACAAATTAAGAAGCTTTTTTACTGTAAGTTGGGTATAATCATTCATCCTCTTTAATGTTATTATTGTTAATTACTTTTGAAAAAATGTTTGTGTTATTAACAGAGACAGCAAAAAGCCAATTAAAGCATGAGCTGTGATTAGTTTTTCATTTGGTGCATATTGATATAAACATTTTAAGTAACATTAAATGTTTCATGCTGTCCTAACCCTATCCAGAAATGTAAAAAAAAAATTCAGCTCAGGAAATCTGAAGGGAAATGGCAAAAAGAACTGAGATCCTAGTGAGCTAACCCAAACCTTGATCAAAATGATCTACATGATAGGAGGACATGCACGATTATTTTTCGAACCTGCAGAGTGTGTGTACAAATGTTCCATTTTAAACTCTTAAATCTAACAATTCGTGTCTATATATGTACGCAAATCATACAGATTCAATCTTGTCACAATTTTACAAACTGTTTTGTCAAAACACGTTTGGTGAGTATGGTTGGCTGTTAGGTGCAGATAATAACCATCCAGAAGTCAGTTGGCATGAATAACACAAGAGCACATACATGCCCACACACTTGAATCGATACATATTGCACAGATCTAGAGAACAAAAAGAATTTAAAACATCTCATTTTTTTCTCTGACATGGTTGTATTCCATCATATTAGAAATGTGCAGGCCTCACTCTTCTGATACAAAGCACTAAACTATTTCACAGAATTATTATTACTTCAGACTCAACTTTGTTCCACTTGCCTCTTTCAAGTGCTGTGTCCATTTGAACCGAGCACCACGGGAGCTGAATGGCAGAGGAGAGCAGCAGAGGCAACAAACGAGCCAATTTGGAGACACAAATTGCCTGGCATAACACTTTCCCATAGTTAAACTCTACAACAATGCACAGAGGTACAGAGCAAATGTGACATTAGTGGTTTTGAGTGTATCCCTGTAGGCCAATATGCCGTCTGTCTGCATATGTGTGTGTGGGTATTGGCGCTGTGAGTACGTTAGACAGTGAATGCCCAAGAAGAAATGTCCATAACTCTAGAAAATCCTCACAAACTCTGTTGCCGCACATGAAAACGAGCATGAATAAGTAATGAATTACTCATTAGCTGTCACTCATTGGACAAGTGGAGTCATTAATGGCAGCATTGATTCATTACGCTACTTTCTACATTCTCACTACTTAGACTGTTTCTACTTATTTCTAACTCTCTGCAAATTGAAATCCTAATTGATAACACTACTTTTTATTGAGAAACAATTATGTGACATTGATACACACACACACACACACACACACACACACACCCATGCACACAAACTGGTATTCAGAGATCATGTCCTGAAGGGTTGTTATTATCATGGGCCGTACGTTGTCTGTCCAATGTATACCTTATTGTCATGGTTTGTAGTTTTTCTATTGTTTTAATAACAGTGTACCAATGATTTATTGTTGTTTGACATAATTTGGTGATAATTCTTTCTTGCCCAGGAAAACTGTGTGCGTGTGTTCTTCATGTGCAGATAAATCAGTCAGTAAGATAAACCAAGACGTCAGTCTGTAACCTGCGGGGGATTTTTACAAAAGTTTAGGTAATGATTTCTTTTCAAAAGTTTTTCTAACTAAAGGCCCTGCACGCCCATGGTCTAGCCACCCCAACCTGATGCTTATGACTGTGAGAATACACAACTTGCTTGGTTGATTGATATGGCAACCCGGATGCGAGAGGACACTGGCATGAAAACTGCTTTTTTCTGTTGGAAAAAGAAAGCCAAGTTGTCCCTACAAGATCTGGGGCTGTGTTACTTACTTTGAAGGCTGCACACCTGAACAATTGGCTTCATGGACTCACCTTTCTCCGCTGATCAGCTGTTAGCCTAGCAATGCTAACTTTCAAACCGACTTGGTCCTCCCTCCACCACAACCTGGAGTTATTCACTGCCTGGCTCCTTTGTCACTCTCCTCTGCTGCTGTGGTCTCCCCTGGCTCGTGGTGATGTTGGATGGTCGCTGCTCCACCATTGCTAGTGGAGTCTTCAGGTGTTCAGCGCAGAAGCTCCTGGACCTCTGCTGTCACTTCACCCCTGGCTTCATCGCTGGGATTGGATCTCTCTGTCTCCTGCTTCGCCCCCCGCTGTGTGCATGGAGCCTCCAGGCGCAAGTTTGTTTATTTGGACGGTGCTATTCCCTGTGGTGTTGTCTGCGGTGCTGCTGTTTCCTCCGTGCTGACTGACATGTGCTCCATTTATTCGTTGTTATGTTTGTTCTCTTTGTTAAGTGTCCTTGGGTACCTTGAAAGGCGCTATATAAATTAAATGTATTATTATTATTATTATTGTTATTATTATTGATCCTTCTCTCGTGTAAGGTCAAGCCATCCAGAATAAGTGAAAACAGTTTGTTGTTTAGATACAGGAAGCTCGATTTAGAATGATGGTAATTTGCTATCTGTCACATTTACAGTCACAGAAAACATTGCATACCTACTAAAATTCACCTTTTACTGTTGTCATATTTGATAATGACCAGGAGTAATAATGCAACTGAGCTGATTCGAAGTTCAACCTCACAAGAAACCAATTCAAAAGTTAATTTGTGCTCACAGTAAAAATATGTGGAAAAGAAGTTGCTGTGGAGCAATTTATATCAACTGAAGACACGTGATGACAGCTTTTAAGAGATTATGGCAAGAACACATGCTCAATTGATAAATAAAACATTATTTCTTAAAGACCTTTAAAACCTGTCTGACTGTCAAACTCAACATGTTCCTTTCCTCATTCCGCCTGCTTTTTAGTGAAGGTGCCACATTCGTAGATATCTTCAAGTAACTTCTTTAGTATGATGTTTTTATAACTAAAAAAGACCACAGTTATGAAAACAAGACCCTGGTTGAACCAAACAAAAAATTTCCCTTGAAATGCCCTATAGTCCAAATCCAGCAAGACTCACACCCGGACTCCTGACAACATTGCAGCTGCCTGATAAATGTTTGTCCCTTGTGCCTATAAACAACAATATTTCTCTCTTGCTCACAGACACACACACACACACACACACACACACACACACAGATACTGGTTTTGATAAATCATGGGGACGTGTGTTATAATCATCACTTGGGGGGACCATCCTTTCTAGAGGTTGTGGAAAAAAAATTGTAGTTGTAGTTGAAAAAAATTGAGTAAACTTGACATAGCTTAGTTAGCCTATACACTCCTTCAAACCTCTGAAATGATGAAGTGATGGCTTAAACAGGGTTTATGGGGACTTCCGGAAAAAACAGTAAACATACTTTAGGGCACCTCATTTACATAAATTAGAGTATTTCACACAGATTACTTGATGACTTATGAGGTCCTACTTTTACATAAAACAATGAAAATTAGACATTTTTCTGATAAGCCAATTCTGTAATTATTGCATTTGCAAAAATAATATTGAGTAGACAGTTCAAATTATGTTTAACTTAACATGTTCATATTTTACAAAGCATTTTCAACCATTATACTAAATGCATCTATCTTATTGCCTGAAAATATTGTCGGGGCAACTTCAATGCGAAGGATTGAGTAATGAATTATTGTTCAGAAAGTGTTGCCCAACCCATATCTGCAAATATTTAAACCTTTTACTTTCCACAATAAGATTTGTTCTTCACATCTAAGCTTATTTTGTTCTTGTTTTTAACCTCTGTCAACTAGAGTTGTTCTACTACATTTAATGCTACATGAAATGGTGGATCGAGTATTTTAAGTATGCAAACCTATGCTCTGAGACAATACAACAAAATGTATTAGCCTGGAAATTATTAGCCCATCCTGTGCATCTATTGCAACATAACAGATTTGTCAGTGCACAAGTAGCTAATATCTATAAATAGCAAGCAACTTGTGTTTCTGAAGATGTCAGTAATATTTGTTTTCCCTTCTCAGTTATGACTGTCAAACAAGATAATAAAAGTCATATGGCAATCATTCTTTGATGCATTTGTTCATCTTTTACAAGGGGTTTTAGCCTAAGCCCGTCCATACAACAATAAAAGCATATCATATTCCATCTGTACGGGGGTAGTAGTACACAGCTGTTAATACATGGATAATATGGGACCAGCACCCTACAGATGCACAAGTTCAGATATTGAAATTGGTGTTGAAAAGAAAATAATGCAATAGTGAATCACTACAGTCAACTACAAAAGGGACCACTGTATATTTTGACAACTACCTTAGACATTGTAGAGAGAGACAAACCATTTCAATATTTTTGAATTTAAAAGTCTGTAGCACCAGATGACATTTTATTAACATATTCCAGCCCCCCCCCCCCCGGATTTGGTGCGGCTGTAGATGTATTTCTATTTAGCATGAAAAAAAGTATATCGCACTAATAGATAGCATTACCAAGAAAATTGAAGTTTTTCAAAAATTAAATGTTTTTCGTCCAACATTTAGTGGGGAGCTGACAATGTCACATTGCAGTAGTGTATTGACCATGAAAAAGGTAGTATGATGAGAATTCAAAGTATAAAGCGACAGAAAAAGGTGTTTTAACCTCTTAAGCATGAGAACCCCGGTACCAAAGGTGGCCACGGCCTCTGACAGAATCCGACATAAAAAGTTGCACTAAATATGTATCAATCCATACATGCTGCACACTCAGACAACCGGAGGTCACTCAGGTAAACGCCCATGTAGCTGTTTCAACCAAAACTACACACAATTCCAACAATAAGCAAATTAATATTAAATATCAACAGCGCAAAAGCCCTCTCCTATAATGCATTTCCAGTGTTGGGGCTCGTTACTCAAAAAAGTAGTATATTGCACATTACACATTACTCTCAAAAATAGTAGTGCCTTACATTACAAGATTGCTGCCTGGAGAATGTAATTAGTTACATTACTCGTTACATTCTGTCTTGGCGTCTCATTCATGTTAGTCCACGGTTCCTTAGCAACAAGATTTGTGTGTGTGCTGTCTCTGTAGGTGCTTCGTTAAGTTTGAGGTAGTGTTTGCAGCGGTGAGAGGTTTCCAACACGGGCAAAGCGCACCTAATAGTCAAGTTATTTACCTTACGTTCAACAAATTCAAAGTAATGTTTGTATCTCTAACCCTCCAGCCTGCCCTAGCCAGCGCCCCCATACACACACTGGCCTGTCGCCTGCGCAGCCGCGCAAGAGGGGAGAAGGTCCGGCGCTGCTGCAGAGGAGCCGTGGTCTGCGATTACTCTGAGCTGCATGTAAATTACAATACTATACCCCGATGATCTGAATAAGTCGCTTAATTTGTCGCTCGTAGCTTTTTAAAAATAAAATCGCTAAGAGGGTCTGAAAAGTTGCTGAATCTATCGAGAAAGTCGTCAAATTGGCGGCCGCCCCCCCAGCCCGCCGTGTGTGATGCGTGCGACCATGCTGATTAACCTAGCAATGTAACGTAAGTAATGAGCTTGGCGAACTGTAATGTGATTACTACATTCAGAACAGTAATGCCTTACACTACTGGTTACTGAGTAGTGTAAGGCATTACAACACTACAGTGTTGGGTGTAACACGTTACACCCAACACTGTAGTGAGAGCAAGGCTCAACTGATTGCAGGCATATACGGCATGTCACCCTTCCCCCAGACACTCAGCCGACCAGCCAGCAAAACAACAGGGAAAAAAAGCTGTGGTGAGAGTGTGCTATTGGTTCCCAATGCAGTCGATTCATCCAAATCGGCCAATCCAGTGCTGAGATATTGCCACACTAGGGCCAGCTGACTGAGGGAGAGCTGTTCTTTCAATGGGAAAATGCACTGAGTAATGAGGAAAAGACTGAAAACCAGCCACACACTGTATCATTTAGATACAATGAACACTTTTGGTGACATTTAAGTGAAATAAATTTATATATACACCGGAGAAGTAAAAGCTTAATAGCAGAATAGCAAATTTTGAAGTCGCCTAATTATTTCGTAATTAAGGCTCTATTAGAAAGGCTCTGCTTCACTTCATGAGCTTGACAGTTAAACCTTGAGGTGGTTTGTTATGATTCTAGAGTATATTAGCTACCACTGTATCATTCCAGAGGGATATTCATTCTAAATGTGTCTTTTCTTCAGGTGAACATTTAATGTTTTTTTCTTCTTCTGTGTTCTAACTTCATTTACTCTGACCCAGCAACATACTAATAATTGCACATCCCAGTAAATCTCCGAAGTGCTACCTTTCTTTTGAGTTCAGGATTATTCAAATATACCTTGTGGTTGCTGAATTTTGCCTATATAACCTGTGGGCATATAATTTTTGAGCACAGGCCCAAAATAGAGGCCAGGCCTTAACAGGTTAAACTTCATTATTGGGCAAAATCACCTATTTTTTAAAGTAATTTTTTTTTAAATCAGATTTGGCCGATGATTCTGTATATGCAGTTATGTCACTATTACAATTGAAGGATGAATTTATGCCACACCTGTAGATCGGAGCCTTTCCTTGTCAACCTGAAATAGTTGGCCAGGGTTGTTCACAAGATATCTGCCAAATAGCAAGACTTGTATGAAAGGACTTTGTTACTACTCAGTCAGCTAACACTTAACACCACAGTAATACAAGTGATACTCATCAAAATGAGTTACATTTAGTGTCTTCTTAATATAAATTTCAGAAGATAAACGAGAAATCCAACCCACTGGAATTGTATGACTTAACTTTTTTATTCCAGCAATGCTGCAATAAAGTAAGACTAAATAAGAAACAAAATAAACTGCTTATTGAATAAAAAAGAAAAGACTTGGCAGTATGCGTGAGAACTAAACATCAGTCAGCCGATTATATTGCTTACAACGCCTGAAACATACTAACAGTAATACTAATATACAGCATTATGTCTTCATTATTATTATGGCAGCTTTCTTTTTCTTATTTTTTCACTTTTTAATTTTCTTGTCATAATTTTTTGGTCTGCGATTTGCTTAAATCTTTTATTACCATGTCTTATCTGTTCGTCAGTCATCTGTCAAGCACTCTGAACTGCACTAACCTTTATGAAAGGTGCTATACAAATAAAGTTTGATTGATTGATTGTTGTTCATCTCTCAGTTTGTTGGTTCACTCCTGCATTAACATGCATCTAAGTGGCCATGAAAATTAACGTACATCACAGGGACAAGTTCAAGATGAACTACACCTCGCCTGGAAGGCAGACGAGACCAGGCAGTGGTGACAAAAAGCTGCAATCGAGTCAGACAGTTTACAAAAAAAGTGGGACCGTTTCTTACAGCCGTCATAGAATATACAATCTAACAAATTGAACCTTCATTGAACACCATGAGACTAATAGTCTATAATCCAGTATTACATTTTTACACAAATACCTCATAAATATCATGACACAGAACATTTGGATTTTCTAGATCACATGGTGTTTGTGGTCCAAACTAAGAGCGAATCAGCTCTTTGCTCGTTCTCTAATAGCCGATGCTGGCTAAAAACATTTTGCTTGTGTTACAGTAGCAACAAGTAAGACATCTTGCATGAATACAATTTTGTCTGCTGATTTTATAAAATGTTTTAGTGTTAAAGTCAGCAGGTGATTAAAAGTGCCCAGAACATCATCGGTACATCTACTATAAATGTATTAGTGAAGTGAGATGTCTGCCCAATGGCCAAAGATACTATCTACCCGAGTCATAGTCTGTTCACCCTAATGCCAACTGGCAAATCATATAGCAGTATCTGCTGACGTACTACCAGACTAGAGAGCAGCCTCTTACCTCAGGCTATGAGTGACGCTCCCTCATAAAGAACTGTTTTCATTTTTACTTAAATAACCTTAAATTTGCACTTTACAACATTACAGGATCATGTAGTCCAATAAATGACATTACTCCAATAAATAAATAAAAAAGTGGAAAAATTCACCTTCGGATAAATGCCTCGCAGCACTGACTCCAGAAGATGCTCCATCTTCTGCTGGTGGCAGTTTGTGTCTCTTCTGTTTTGTTGGGATTTTATTCTCCTCAGTGTCTGCAACAGGTTCCTCTCCTGATGGTTCAATGAAATACATTAATATATAATATTTTTAAAAAAGATATGTCAAATGTGCTATGACAATGCAGACCAAAATAAGCACAAAAAAAACCCAATGCTGCAAGAATGCTTTAATCAAACGATTAGAGACTCTAGATTCTACATGTGTTTTTCTTTTGTTAGTACATCTGGACATTATAGAACTAATTAATGATCAATTTGAGGTTCTCTACCCCCATACTATCTACCCCAGCCACAGTCTGTTCACCCTAATGCCACCTGGAAAATCATATAGAAGTATCTGCTGATGTGCTACCAGACTAGAGAGCAGCCTCTCACCTCAGGCTATGAGTGACACTCCCTCATAAAAATTTCATTTTGACCTATCTTACCTCAAATTTGTACTTTAATATAGCACTTGAGTAAATGCACTTTGCTGCAGTCCAATCCTGCTAGGGGTACATCTGCTGACGTTACTCCAATAGATTAATAAAAAAGTGTAAAAATTCACCTTTGGACGAATGCCTCACAGCACTGACTCCAGAAGATGCTCCGCCCTTTATATCCATCCATTCATCCATCGATAGATACCATATGACATAATTTTAAAGCATTTATGTATTTCACCTCCAGTTTCCATGTTTTGTCCATCTTTTAACTGACATGGTGACAGGCATCTTTGAGAGGCGTTATTCTTGGTGGCTTTTCAAACTGCAGAGAAATAAAAAAAAGTAAGATAGCTTTGACTTTAGTTCTAGTTAAATCATACTACATTAGATGCATTTGAAGTTAATGGCTGAGTAACACAGTTACATTTGCGAAATGTTGAGCGTTTTCTATGCTTGAAAAACTGCAAACATTCTATTCTTATTACATCCCTCCAGCTGCAACTTTTGAAACACACACACCAGGTGAAAATGTCATAGAAACACAGAAAAAAAGGAATAATGAGGACACACCCTGAAAAGCCAGCACCTTCTCTGGTTTTACCTGCTCTGGTCTGTTTCCTGTCTACTCATAGTCAAACGTATTTCCTGTGCTGTGCTATGCCAATCCTGCAACCCTAATTCAGCCTGAATGAAGCTGTGAAGTGTTGACCTCATCATGTTTTGAAACATCTAGCCTCTGCCACAATACACTGCATAAAATCAGATTCTGACAACTTGTTGCACTGGCTTATCAATATACAGCACCAGTTTACTCGGTTGTTAAAACATGTAATGTCGATGTGAACTTGTTTCATGTTAAATTGAGAACTCGTTGATATCTACCTTACTTCGTGCACATAAGCACACAATTAGAAGATTCTCAGCCGAAGTGTAATTCGCATATGGTGATATGCGTCCAAGTAGGCTATATACAGCATGAGAGGTTTCGAATATTTGTCTTTCGAATATAAGCTGGCATATATATCTTCAGATGTCTTATACATTGCAGGTATTTAAGAACATGACAACTATCCCTATTCAAGAAATCGGTTGTAGCCTATTTGTATTAAAGGTGAAATATGGAATATGAGCTGAATGCCGCCATCTAGTGTCTCAAGATCGTAGTCGCGACAACAAAAAAGTAATTCCAGCGGTCGGGTTGCCAGGTTTGTTGCTGAGTGTGTCAAGATCAGCCAGCATCATGTCAAGTGATGAATCGTACAGGGTAAGGACTAATTTCGAGTAATCAATTCATTTTACAACAGTATTTAATGTTAACCTAGCTATTCATTATCTATTAGATGCAGGAAATCTCTGACAGTCCTATTTAGGCTAGCTATCGTTAACCTACTATCATTTATTCTTTTAGTCTCTAACGTTTTGAGTGTTTTGTAATAGATACGAGCTAGCTAGCTAGCTAATCAAACATGAAAAAATGCTCTCAACTCAAAATGATTACTTGTTTCTGTAGCCTGATGGTGGTGAGCAGACCAGCAGCTTCCACAGCAGTTCCAGTGAGGCATATGGCAGATGGAGAGTTGGAGAGACTGAGGTTGGTACAAAGTTACCTCTTATGCAGTGTAGTGATAATGAATAAAGACTGACCCGGTTTATATGGTTAGTGGGCTACCATATGGGGCTACCATATAATACTACTACCACTACTACTACTACTACTACTACTACTAATAATAATAATAATAATCATAATAATAATAATAATGATAATGGCTTACATTTATATAGCACTTTGTATGTACTGGCAAAATATAGTGTGGTCATATGCACATCCTCTATATTACAGGTGCTGAATAGCACTTGGTACAAGGTCAAAAATAAAGAATACTTGCACACTGGAGCTCCATGGAGTGTACCTTTATATAACATGTATAGATTATTCCCTTGTTTCTTCTTTTGGAGAGCAGGCCACACTGGACACTAGTATGGGTGAACACCCAGCAGCACGAGGAAGAGGAGGCAGAGGAAGAGGAAGAGGAAGAGGTAGAAGAGGCGGCAGAGGCAGAGCTGCAGCAAGAGGAGGCACAGTTCGACCAGGTAATGTGTATGGATGTTTATATGTATCTACGCACTTTGTAAAGTGTGCTTTTATTCAGTTGTTTTTAACTGTGAACATAAATTAAACTTAACTCAACTCAGGAAGGAGGCTGCAGCAAGATCCAGAGGAGCAGAGAGTTGTGGCTATGCTGGAAGAGAGAAGGGTCGCGACAGAGGTTTGTACAAAGTCGGACAGGGCTATCAAATTCTTATTCCAGTCGCCTAACGAGTACGAATACAGTCATATAAGACCAAGGCATGGAGATATACAGAATAAATTCATTTCCTTTTATCTGTATGTTTTATTTTGTAATTGAAGGAAATTATTTGTATTGAAATACTTTTTTTCTATGCCATCTGCTTCCCCAGGAACTTCTTCAGACACTTAGCCTTGAGGAATACAGGGAGCTAGGGAAGGAGCTGATTGCCAGAGAGCCTGGGCTTGTATTCGATGCCCTCAGGATGCACCAAGCCCGGAATGGTGCCCCCCCACCTGCTGACCTGCCTGGGGTGCCATGGTGTACATGTGGGAAATGCAGAGACATGCCCACACTCTTGGAAAAGAAATGCTGTGGACAGGAGCCCACCCACTGTCTCAGCCAGCTGCCACACTTCACCCTGTACTGTCTGAACGAAGGAAACCTGCGCATTCACAGGCAGTACAGGGAGGACCTGATGGTAGTGAGGCCAGCGAGGGACCCGGGGGATGACAACCGGGAGTACCGCTATGCTGCCTACCGACACTATGTCTTTTGGCAGCATGGTGCCCTTGGGCAGGGAAACCGGTTGGTCATCCCCAGCTGCTGTGTGTGGGCGATCAGGGACCGTTATCCTGATCCCTATGGAAAGTATACAGGTTTTGTTCGTGGTCGCTAACGTGATCCTCACTGTCATACAAAGTAGAGCCTTTGTTAAGGGAGCAGCAATGTTTGTAAATAGTTCATTTCTATCAGTAAATAAGTTCTATGTAAATAATAATCTCTAAATAAGTTATATGTAAATAATAATCTCTAAATAAGTTCTATGTAAATTATTTTTCAGTAAATAAGTTAAATAAATTATTTTTCAGTTATTTGTTTTATTAAAAGAGGAAATGACTAAATGTGTCATGCATTGGTGTACTCAGCTCCAAGGTATAACATTTCTATGACAGTTTCATAACAGGCCTGGCTTGAGGACATTAACACAGATTACATTCCTAACAGATGACAAAATAAGTTGAGTGTAAACACTCAATTAACAAATGTAAGTAAATACTTTAACCATTGTTTCCCAACAATAAGATTTTATTTTTCATTTTTCTGTCCACAAATGATCAGGACATTCCTTGAACATAGAAGTAAATGATCCTGATTGCAAACTTGTCATAGTGCTTGTCATATTGCATGTAGAACATTCTAGGAATTCGACAACAGCTTCAAAAATCAAAACTAATAAGACAGCTTAAAATGGAACCACAATCATTAAAAATATATAAAATATCAATGAAGTAAATATCAATTGAGGTAAATATCACACAAACAAGAAAACTGCAAACACTAAAACTATGTACATAGTCTGAGGGTCCACAAGCACATCACAAGAGCCCAGCCGGACTAGGAGCCCAAATGACATGCATGGTGAGGTGGGTCTGGTTGGAGGTCACGGCCCCTGCTGGAGGGCTGGGGCTGGCGCTGGAGAATAAAGTCGCGAGGAAAGGCATCAGGAGTGTCCCTTGTCTTTAAGAAAAGAAAACATCTTTATTGTTCATATTCTGAAAATACATTTGCTTGTGTTAGCAGTTAAGCTATAATGTATAAGACAACATTTGTAAAGTAAGGTGTAAAACAAGTTTTTCTACATACCAACACCTCGCTTGGCTTGCATGCGCAGAAGTTCTTCCACTGGTGGTGGCGGTACGGGAGGGAGAAGGCCGAGTCTCCTTGGGTCATCTGGCCGTGGAGTCCTTCGTCGAGGCAGCCCTGTATTTGCAGCCAGTCTCCTGAAGAGAATGCGGACCTGGAGAGCTGGAATGTGGTCATAGGTCTTGTTGACCTTCAGAGCATAGACACTCCACCTCTTGGCATTTTTTTAGTAAAGCCTCATGGCCCTGTAATGTTTACAAAGAAAATTTACATTGATCTTTTATCAGTCAGTCAAATATCTTATCAGTCAGTCAAGTAAATATGACTTATAATTCATGACAGGCCTAATACACGATTTAGTGGCATGCACATACATAGGCTTGCCATTGGCTGTGTGCCTTAAAGGGCGGCCCACGTGCTGGTTGTAGTCAAGCGCTGCGAGGAGGGTCCTGGCCTCGTAAACAGGTGGAGAGAACGCGAAGCGCTTGCCAGCATACATCAGGATGTGATTTTGAAAAGCCTCGAGATCTGCAGTTGATCTGAGCAAGGCAAAGTGTGTACATATAATCAGATTTTAAAAAAGGGTGACATTTTGTTGTGTTGTGAATGCATAACTACACACAGCACTTACCTGAAGGTGAGGTATTTATGTACACTCTTCAACCACCGCTTGTTCAAATTTACGTCCTTGAGAGCCTCATGAGCCACCGACCCTCTCTCCAGCCATTCCTTGGTGGAGCTGCTCTCGAGCACCTCATGTTGGCATCGTCCCATCACCCATTCATGCTCATCTGCCACATAGTGGATGAGGCCAAGCCACAGTTTCTGATGAAAATAATTTATAATTATGAAATAAGAAACACTTATCGCACAGCAAGAGACACAAACTACTAAAACTAATTACACGGTCTGGTTATCTAGATGACAACAATGATTCACTCCCTGTGTCCAGTAAATATTGATCATGCCATGAATTCGTCAAATGTCGTAGCCTTGTTGCACGCCCACCAAAAATGATTGATGACATCGCGTACCCAAACCAGCAATGCCGACTGTCCTGGGATCTGTGCTGCCTGATGAGTAGATGCACACAAACCCCGGGAGAAAATGTATTTTGATAAACAGTTTTGGTTGTCACAAGTCTGTTTCCCATGATAAAATACTTACAGCAGATAACCTTTTGGCGAGATTCTTGGCTCCATGCCACATGTCAAAGCTGTGCAACACTCCTGGGAACTGTCCTTTATCTGGGTGAGAGAAAAAAATTAGTTTGCACCACTGACATACTGACATCACATTGCCACTCATAGAAACTGACAATAATGCCTGACAATGTATAGTAAAGACTGTGTGCCAAAGAGACCTAAAGAACAACACTGTCTCACCTAAAACCACCACATCTTTGTCTTTGAGACGGTTGATGACTTCTGCGCTTTTCTCTGCCCAGCATTCCTTAATGGAGTCCACACAGAAGGTGTCCTGGATGGCATAGAACGACCCAGCATTAACCATCCCCAAGTTCATAAACTTGAACAAGAGGGCGATTTTGCTGTAGTTGTTCCCGGAGAGAAGAATATTGCAAGCCATCATGAATTCCCGTGCTTGCATGCCAAAGTTGAGGGTGGGCTGCTAGTCCTCTACAAACATTGCGACATTAACCACAGCTTGTGATATTGTCACTCAGTGATCTTAGTTCCTGATCTTAGCTTTGTCTCACTTGTTTCACTTTTCACCATCTATTTGAAGCATAATGAACTGATTAGACTAATCATCAAATATGTAACAGAAAGCTGACCGATAACCTACCGTATGCAAAGACCTGAGACAAAGTCCTCATCAGAACTGTCAGCAGGAGCAGAGTCCACCTCACCAAATTCTCTTTCTGACCAGTCCATACTGTCAGAGAAAAGTAGATATTATTAAAGAAATGCTGAGCACTAACAAGTAAATGAATCAATAAAACACATTTAACAGGCTCATAGTAACTTACATGCTGTTCCTCAGATCATTGATCCCCTCAATGTCCATATCCACATTCAGGACAGATTGGGTATTTTCCTGCACACTCATGTCCTGCAGGCTAAACAAACAGATCTCAGACCAGTACAAGCTGATTGATCTACAAAAGCACCACACAATACAGTATCCCCTCTAAACTCAAAATACAATGGAAAAATAAACCAAATACAGGGCAAAGTAGGCTTTACACGATCAGTATTTTTGGGGTAAATAAACCATAACCGATCACGATCCGATCAATGACGTCATTGGCATGTTGTATCCGACATCAGCTGATTCAAGATTCAAAAAAACTTTATTGTCCGTCACATAGTGACAGAGCTCAAAACATAAACGCCACAAAGACAAACAAAACACATTTAAACCAATGAGCTGTGTATATTTTGCTTTGCATGTTTGTTTACAGCAAAACAAACACGTCTGCAATCTATGCAACGAGCATCTCCAAAAAGTTTCAATACGACAATGACATCATTGATCGCATCTGTGAATTGAGACATTGCGGACGATCTCACAAATAGGTCTCTATTTTGAGACCTATGTAAATACAGATAGCTAGCTAGAATATTCTTTATTATAGCCACTGACCGCAATGGTGAAAGTGAACCAGCAATACTGGACAGGGCAGGAGGATTGAGCCGCCTCCGTTTCCTCCGTTTACTGGGTGTGGAGGTAGATGGGTCACGATCAGTATTCTCATATCTAGGATCAATGTGATATAATGAAAATAAGTATAGCAGAGGAGTTTGACCGACGGGTAACATTAGCTAAGTTAGCAAGCGAGTTAGCTTACCGATCCAGGAGAAAGTTCGCCATTTCCGCTTGTGTTTTAATGCCCGAGGAAATCCTTTACCTGAGTCCATCGAGCGTATGCTTCACCGATATTTACTCTGGTTTTTGCTCTTCTCCGGTCACTCAGCTGCTGGGACTGATAACGCACCGTTCGCTGGGGCTCTGAAGAGCTTGCAGACTCCGCCATTTTACCCAGTGTCAGCCTAGCTGTGCAGAGCTTTGCCGAGCCTTGCCGAGGTTGCGAAATTGGCAACCCGGAGTGCCGGCCGCTATTTGGCTGGTACGATATAAACAGGAAGTCATTGTCGAACCTGTAAAAATTTCTTAAATTATTTATTTCAGACTAAATATAATTTTTCAAGGAAACGCATTACTTTTAATCTGCCCCCCTCTAAACGCCCCGCAGATGTATTATTAAAAAAATATAGCTTTTAATAAGCATATTACATATTCAACCTTTAATAATGGTCTTTGAAGGATCCATCCCATAATGTTTTCAGACATTTTAAATAAGGTGAACTTGTCAGCAGGGAGCTAACTAGCTACGTAGTGGGGGCTACCTAGCTCTCTTACTCACTTAGCCTCTGTAGCCAGTCAAAGTTAACTAATTATCCTGCTAACTAATCAGAGCAAAAACATTTTTTTTTTAGAAGAATCTTTATTTGTCAGACATGAAACACACCTGAAATGTGTCCTCTGCATTTAACCCATCACTAACTGCACATTCCAAGTATACACATACATTCACACACAAGCTAGGAGCAGTGGGCTGCTATGTCAGCGCCCGGGGAGCACACATGGGGGATTCGATGCCTTGCTCAAGGACACCTCGGCAGTAACCTAGGAAGTGAACTGGCACCTCTTCAGCTACCAGTCCACTTCCATATTGTGGTCTGTAGCTGGACTTGAACCGGCCACCCTCCCCAAGCCAAATCTCTACTGACTGAGCTACTGCCGCCCCATCCAAATACTGGTTGTTTACTTGTTATTTTATAAAATAGCTTACTTTGTGTTTTACTTTGCTTCTCTGCACAAGTTATTAGCAGTGTAGTTGACATCTGTTGCAAATAAAATGTCTCCAATACCCTAATTGTTGATTAACTCTGAAAAAAGTTATTCGTTTTTGAATACATGCTTTATGGGGACCAGGAAGGGGCGGTACTTACCATATGTGACGCGCCATGACAAAACCAGCAGCCACTCCATGTTTCAGATAACAGTATTGGTTGCCTTAAAAGTATACATTTTGTGTTCGAAATAGGGTAGAGTTTCAGGAAATGCTGGCGCATCGATGGGCGTGTGCGGCGATACAGTTGATTTGCATACTGGCTACCTTTGACCATTCACAGGCTTTTTTTTTTCTTTTTTCGGCCAATCAGGTGTACGTTAGTAGCGAACCGCATGGCTACTTATGCAGCCCCCAGCATAAGTTCTGCCACTTCTGGAAAGTGCATGTGATTTCGTCATTGAATGAAGATAGACCGGGAAAAATGCATTGCAGAAGAGCTAAATCGTGCCTGTTACAGCTAAAATCTATGGCAGTAATTTTGCAAGACACCGGATACTTCTGGTCATTCCGACGCCGATTTCACTTCTGATTCTGATGAGTGCACTGATGATGAAAGCGACTGTATTACACTAGAGAACATGCCTAATCTATAGCTGACCTAAGCCGAAGAGGAAGACGAGGAAGACGGCCTCGCAGCAGAGGAGCTGGAGCGTGAGATATCAGACGCTATATCTACGATGACGTGAAGGGGATAAAGACAGCGAAATGGAGAAAATCTGTAACTTTGACTGCTAATGCTACGTAAGAAGAAAGGAGAACTCTCTCATTGGGACACATTCGTGTAGCGACAACCTTTCTTCAGAGCTTATGTACAGCATACGGTTGGATCATCTAGCTACCGAAAGAGAGTGGCAGGACATGCAAATAAATCTCGAGGCAAACAGACGCACAGTAGTTACTTCGGACATGACTACATCCACCAAAAAGCCCCAGACGAAGAGAAACCACTTATTCCATCAGAGGCAATGACGTCTGCAGAAATACTTTTCAGTTTCTTATGGGGTGAGTTTCCATTAACATCCAAGTTATCTATTTTGTAATGTGTTCATTCGAAGTCACAGTCACAGGAATTACAAACTGTTATCTCATGTTTTTTGTTTTCATGTTTATACCTTAGCCTACATTGTTATTAGCTAGCTCAGTACTGTCGTTTTAAAATGATATGCACATCCAAACTAAACCTTAATGGGAGGTTTTGTCTTGTAATGTGAGCGTCTGCTATTAATTTGAATAAAGCTTGAATTGCTTGAATTGACTGATGCTCATGATTTAGCATCTAGTTTACTGGAGGATAGTTTGTATGAATACATCCTGTGTTAGGTGACAATGTTATTATAATAAAAGCATTTCCATTTCAATAAAGTACCTTCTAATTCTGATCAGTCCACTAAAGTGCTTAAGGAAAATAACACTACATCAACATTAACAACATGACAACTGCTTTTGATAACCATTGTTCAAACCACTAAAATACTTTCTGCACTGCAGGCTAACAGATACCAGATGTCACTGAGGCCCCATCCACACGGGCGAAAACGATCTTTTTTTTCTCCGTCTTCCTCGTCATCGTTTTAAGAATATTTGCGTCCACACGGCTCCACTGACGAAAACGCTGTAGTTCATATTCCAGGCCTATAGGTGGTGCTTGACAATTACCAAAAACAGAGAAGAAGACACGGAGCATGCGCATTAAGCTTGCGCGCTGTAAACAGACAGTAGACGGAGAAACTAAACACAAAAGAAGAAGATGAAAATGGCGAGTGCAAGGAAACCAGAATCGTTTGTGTGGACCGATAATGAGGTCGAACTGCTGCTGCGACTCACACTCAAATACAAGGCATGTAAGTTGCAAGAAAGGCTCAATATCTTCTGCAGCACGAACACAAGCATATAGTCCGCCGTTGTTGTTGTTGTTATGAGACGTTGCGGGGTGGGGCGATGGCGTCATCGTTTTGGAAAGTATGCGGTTTCGCCATCCACATGAAAATGGGAGGGCTGCGTTTTCGTATTTCTCCACCCTGAGACCCGTTTTCAAAAAAGTGCATTTTCAGGCGCTGCGTTTTCAGGAGCCAAAAACGCTCCTGAAAGCGCGGCCAAAACGATGCAATACGTGTGCGTTTTCGCAAAACGGCGTTGTCGTCTGGACGGGGCCTGAATGAATGTAGGGGGAGGGCTTATCGAAATGAGATGCAAATAGGCACCATTGTATCGACTAGCCAGGGGGTGAGAATTTCCTGCTGAGAGTTGCAAATGTTTTAGGGCTGTTTTCTCCCTAAAGGGTTTTGAGATGTGCATACATTCAAGTGGCCACAACTTCTTTAAATACTATCAGATTTCCATATGTTAGACATCATTGGAAAGCTTAGAAACTACACTTTCAGAATTTGTAAATAACTCAATATGCCTCTCGGGAGACTTGTTGCTGGTTTTCTCATGGCTGGTCACATATTTGATAGTGGTGTATGTGAGAACCATTAAGTGCAATACCAGCTTTTGATTTATAGGGGGCGATAGTGAGAAATCTGTGTGTGAGTGTGTGTGTGTGTGTGTGTGTGTGTCCCAACAGAAAATGGTAAATTATGGGCCTAAGCTAAAAATCACATAGGCACGTTTAGAATGACTCCTGAATTCATTTAAAACGCTTTCCCTTATGGGGACCTCGATTTTGGTCCCCATGATGTGACTTTGTAAACAGATTGATGTCCCCATAGGTATAGGAATACAAGCACGCACACTCACTTACACACACACACACACACACACACAAACAGAAGGGGCTCTGCGCTCCATTCTAGCCCACTAATTCCTATTCATTTAAAACAGCCACGAGGGCACAGCGTAGCCTGGCCCAGCCCCAGACACCAGCCATTCATTATTCAGCTGCTTGCTTTATGAATGGCTTACAGGTGGATGCTACAACAGCAACAGAGCAACACGGCTCGTAAATCACAACACGCACTTTTTTCAGCATACAGACCCTGAAGATGCGGAGTCCTCATGTGTGTTTGTGTGCGTGTCCCAAACAATGTCGTCAGTTTCCCTCTATGCACTTTCTCTTGCTGCTGTTTAATTAGTAATGAGGACAAATATTTGTTTGTTCCAACACTGAAGGAGGGAGCGGAAGAGAGAGAGAGAGAGAGAGAGCAAGAATGTGATAGGGAGAGAGAAAGAGAGGGAGACAGACAGTGAAGGGGAGACTAAATTGGCTTCCCTTCTTTGCTGTTAGAAAAAAATCTGTTCTCTCTTCATAGGCAACCAATGATAGAGATGACCACTATACTCAGTGTGTGTGTGTTTGTGTGTGTGTGTCTGTGACTGTGTGAAGCAACATCTAACCAGAAAGCACAGGGCAGCTGTTTAACATAGTCTTTGGTATAACTAATAGATCACACTGTGTTACATTTGTCAGCGTGACACTTTTCTCCTATATTGAGTTACACTCCAGGGCTTCTTCTCCTCCCTCTCTGTGTTCTTCTTTACACTCCTCCTCTTGCTCTCTCTGTCCTTCCCTATTCTTACTAACCTTCACAGTCGTTCTCGGTCTCTCTCTGCAAATCATGACTCAGGCGACAGACAGCAAGGGAGACCAGCCGACCAGAACAATGCACTGGTCTGGTCAAGATGTCGACTCCACTCTCATCCACCAACTATGATGGATGACAAGATGAACTGTGGTTGTCTGGGAGTTTTGTCATGTCAAACTCCACTCAAGTGTTCCTTTTGAAGAAACACAATATATTATCTGTCTTTGCCTATATTCTGTTTATCTCCCATGTAGCTAAAGGTAAATATTAGGGCCGTCAGTTTAACGCGTTAATTAGATTAATTAATTACACTGCGTTAACGCGTTATAAAAATTAACGCAATTAATTCTGAGATTCTGAGTGGCAATTCAATGCGCGAGCATTTTAAATTTGGCCCATTGAATGACCCGTAGGCTACTTGGCAGTGGCACGTCACTGTAGCACTAGCACTGAAGAACTTGTCCGGATGTGTTTGTCACTTCCCTCCTGCGTCGCTAGTAGGGCTGTAACGATACACGTATCGAAGCTGAAATCGCGACACTCAGATCCACGAACCTGTCTCGCACTGTGAGAAGGCAGAATGGCGACACAACTTCCAGTCCAGATCGGCCCTAGGAGCTGTAAGTAACACTACATTAACACCGCAGTGGTCATTCGCCAATTCTCCGCCGTTGTTCGTTCACACAGAGCGAAACATTGCTGTAAAGGCGAACCGCTGCGTAACTCACACAGAAAGCCGGCGCTGCGGCTCCTAAAGAGATGTGACTGTATACGTCATGATGATGAT
The DNA here is from genome assembly GCA_903131615.1 of Diplodus sargus. Taxonomy (NCBI): domain Eukaryota; kingdom Metazoa; phylum Chordata; class Actinopteri; order Spariformes; family Sparidae; genus Diplodus; species Diplodus sargus. The sequence goes on from CAEMYA010000024.1 coordinate 1,856,208, forward strand.
GTGTGTGTGTTTTCAAGGGGTTTCCCCGGTGTCTCCCCTGTCAATCAAACCCGACGGAGACTGTCTTCCGGGGTAAAGTTCACTGAAGTCTCAGTCCGGAGGGCTGACCGTCGCAGAGATTTTTTTCATCAGAAACTCTCGGTGAGGTAAAATTTTCTTGCCGGTGACGGACGCATGGCAGAAATGTGACGAGGAGTCAGTAGGACGGGCGTGAGGAAGGACGCTTCTCCACGTACAGCTGTGGTATTTTTAACTTGTTGCCAAAGACAGTTACAGTTACTAGGTTACCTCAGTTTGGTTCTGTAACGTTGTTTTGTGGGACATTTCTCTGTATTAAAGCTAGGGTCTACAATCCTGGAGAGCTAGCAAGAGAGCTAGCAAGATTTAAAAGTGGCACCTCCTCTAAGTCCCCCCCCCAAATCCCGTCAGTGCTCCGTCCAAAGCCACTCTTCCACAAACTTGAACGCGCATCTGGCAGTGGGACTCAGCAGGGAGAAGGAGATGCCGGAGCAAGATGCTGCAATTCAGCTGAATTTAGCACGGAGCAGACAGGAAGTCAAGCGCCGAAATAACAAACTACATCCGGTTACTTTTCAAAATAAAACACTCCGTGTTGACACCAGCACACATCGTGAGGCCAGCTGTCTACCGTACTGCGCCGTGGCGGACTCAAACCGCAACCGGTGGGGATTGCCGGAAGGCAGAGCAAAACCGGATCGGAGCCGCAATGCAGCGGACCCCTATCCAGTGGAAATTGGGCCGACTCATTAGCCATTCTCATGGCTAAAAACAACACACAAAGACGCTAACGTTAGCATTGGGCTAATACGAGCTACAAACGTAGCCAAGTTGGCAAACCTTACATATTTCATGAAAATAACAAATCTCCCTGAAATAAAAGAAATAATTACCTGTCTCACAGAAAGAGAGCAACCTCTGCCTCACTTTTCAAGCCCTTCACATGCCCCAGTTGTCTCCACCGCTCAAATACCGCACCGATGTTGACTCAGTCCGACTTCTTTCTTTATCCAGAGCCTTTTTCGTGGCAGCCTTTTCAGCCTCAGGCTTTCTTTTCCTTGCCTTTTTAGCGGGGTGAGCTGTTACAAGTGACACTGGCTGCATTTTCTCTGTCATTGTAACTGAACGTCTTCTCCTGCAACTCCGTATTTCTGCAGAGGAGTGTGCTGAACATTTCCGGCATCAGTGAAACTTAACGTGTGCACGCGCGGAGGAGGGAGGGACGTGCTATCCGGGCCGGATAGCACGGATTGGTCAGATGCCGTCATGTCTAGCTTTTTCTCAGTCCTGCAGCTGCTACAGAGGTCCGATTATTTTCGTTCCTTTTTCTGAATACATAATGTATTGACTAGTCTGAGGACAGCAGGATCATTTCACTCAGTATAACAAAATGTGTTTCTGAGCAACATTACAGACTCTAGCTTTAAGTCGAGCGAGGCAAGCACATTGTTGCTAGGGCCTTTGAAGGGCAAGTTCTTCTCTTCTTAGTGTATTCAATTGATTAGTCATGCAATACAATTTTGTAATGTCCTAGAAGAATTCTTTATTTGGGTACCTTTAGCAGATATGAGATTAAAATGATTGAACGATTAATTAGATTAATTAATTACAAATCCTGAAATTAATTAGATTATTTTTTTTAATCGCCTGACAGCCCTAGTAAATATATATTTGATTTAAAAGGGGTCTAACTTATCCGCAGGCATCAGTACAAGTTAAAGGGACATTGCAGTAATACTGGTTTAATCTAGGGCTGCAGCTATTGATTCTTTTTGTAATCGATTAATCTAGCACTTTATTGATTGATTAATCGATTAATCGTATAATTATTTTTTTTTTGCGTTTTTAAACAACCAAAACAAATAATGCATAACGAAAATGATGTGGCTGTAAAATGATCAAGCATTTCTCAAAAAATCATTTCAAAGTGACACAGACACATTGGATTAGCCGATGGAGGCGGTGTAATGCACTCAAACAGAGTTTATAATCACAAAACAGCCAATGTAGCACGTAATTCATGAGCATGTCTGTGTAAAGTGATGTTTATTTTTGCTCTTCTTCTGTGGCAGTTTCAGTGAGTTTTGGGCGCAGATGTATGATGTATGTAGCGTTAGCATGAAGTAGCGTAATCGCTAACGCCGATTTTTCGGACATGCACCATTAGCGTGTTTTTTCTACTTGCTCCTTTAGTTGCTTGGTGTCAGAATTGAGTTTCGATTACGTGAAAATGATTATCATGAGTGTTTAGCCGAGCTTCTTCCCGTTAAGTGGGTGTTCTGCATTAATATGTTGCTACATGGTTAGCATGCTCTTATAGGGTGTGTAATGCAACATGCGCAGCTCGGGTTGAAGAGGTTAAAAACATCAAAGCTTAACATCATATCTAGTCAAACCGCATCACAACATCGCTACAAATACAGTATGCTATTAAAATCAGTGAACATCAATGTAAAGGCTTAGGCTACGTGACCTTGTTTCAGTGACTCTTGGTGAAACAGCTTGTGGATGTTTCTAATTCAGATGTTGAATCATTGACGTTGTACTGCTGTGGTAGGCCAGGTCTACTTTGCAGTAGACACATTGCACCTTGTTCTCTTCCTTTTTCAGTATATAATGATCCCAAACTTTAGATACTCTCTGCCATTTACGGACATCCTGACTTTTCGCCATCGTGCCAGTTAAATTCAAAATGTATGACGCGCTGGTATGCTTCCTGACGGTCCGTGTGGAACAATCAGATCCCTGCGCGTATAGTGCGCGTCATAGGAATTTAACGAGGCTTCGAGGCGGAGTTTTTGCCTTGAGGAATTTTTATAATCGAGTTAATCGAGTAACTCAATGAATCGTTTCAGCCCTAGTTTAATCATTCTTGAATAACAAAAGTAGTATCATAACTAGAAAATAGATAGCAATTTGGTTATTTTAGACTAAAGAAGAACAAATTAACCATCAAAGAGATGTGGCAGCCTGGGGGCTGTCAACTGGCAGCTATGTTGTCATGATGTTGGACGAGAACACATAAATGATAGCATATATTGGCACCTTATATCTATATTTGGCACCATCTGTAAAGTTACATTTAACTATGTTTCCATGAGCAACAGCATTTTACATTACATTACATCCTGTTTTTAGCTGATGCAACGAGAACAGAAACTGAAACAGAAAGTGGTGGTCACTTAAAAGAACAAATGATCCAGTGTATTGGTTAATATAAGCACATTACTCTGTGTCAATGTCCTGCTCACTTATAATGTCTACCATTTCATGTTTTTGATGGAAAAAAACACTACGGCATCAACATTGGAGGGATGGACCAGTGCCAGATGACTGCTCGTTTGCCTCCAGACAGTACGTTGCTTGGTGTTTCTAACATTCCTGTTAGTGTTCGCTGTCGGCCGCGGGTGTTTTATATGCAGATGCTTTTCGATAGCAGACATCCTCTTGTTGAACTTCAGAACAACTATACACAGACAACACACTGTTTAATTGGTGCATCTTCATTATGGTACTGTATTACTGTAGATACGATTGTCAAGGCAGTTTAGCTGGAGCCTCCAGCTTCACGTCAGTGCCCTCTGCTGCAGTGGCCAGCATTTATTCCACAACTAGTTGACTGCTGCCTACAGTGCTGACTAATGGGTATCGTAGTTGACGAGTTAACTTGTTGTGAAACCCCTTATCCGTGATTACATGGATGACTGCAGCTTTCCACAAGTGCTGCCTGTTTGCCAAACAGCTGACTATTCAGTTAAGTCCACCCAGCTATCCTTAAGGCTTTATTAATTGGTGATTTCGAAATATTCCTTTGATTAACAAATTGTGGTTACCGGAGTGTGCATTTAAGCCTTTGCTTTAAAGCGGTGTGAGCATGACCATGGAGACAAGTTACATGCCTATCTGTATCAGTCCGTCCTCTACGTGCTCCAGTGTGAGTGTGTGTGCTGCCACGTGTGAGATCAAAGACGTGTCTTCAGTGTCTATCAAATACTAGCTAATAAATCGATGACAAAGCATGATTGGACATGCAGGAAATCCTCAAGAGTCGTGCTACTTCAGGCAGCAATGGTGGCAATGACTTGACGATTGGATTGGAAGTCCACTGAAAATGCTGCATTTTCCTACTTTGTGCTTTTACAGCAAAGCCATCTCTGGGACGCATTGCAAAAACACTCAAAAGCAGGCAGTGTTATCAAGACGGTGCCATGTGAGTAGCAGCCTGTTGCAGCAGCTCCTGCCTGCTTATGAGTTTTTATTCACTCATAGTCTTTCTACTATTCAGTTTAGAAGGTTTTTTTTAACCTATGTATTGCTACTGTTTTTAATTGATGCACTTTATTTTTGCTATCCCCTTTGCTGCTGTAATGATACAAAATCCCCTGTTGTGGTGCTAATAGAAGATTATCTTATCTTGTCAAAGTAATATGCTTATGTCATATTCATAGAAATTATATTTGTGTATCTCTGATTATACTTTTCATGATTACGCTGTGTTCACAATGTAACGATTGTGAAGTACGTTGTCATTGTCGGGTATATTAATATTCAATACAACTCAATTATTGCATTAACCGAAACATGGCTCACAGAGGATATTAACTCCTTATTTGAAATTGCTGGCTATTCAACCACACACAAATGTAGAGGAAGTAGAGGTGGAGGAGTTTCTCTATATGTTCGTAAGGGTCTTGATTTTAAACAAAGAACTGATCTTGAAGTGAAGTTTCAAGACTGCAACAGTGAAGCTGTTTTTCTAGAGGTTCAAATTGTTGTCCTGAAAGAGAAAAAAAAAGTGATTATAGGTTGTATATATCGTCCTCCAAATACCAACATCAACGAGTTCAAAGAAGGTCTGCTAGAGGTATTGGAACATGTAGACAAGGAGAATAAACCTTGTTATTTACTAGGTGATTTTAATATCAACCTTCTGAATGAGGAAATCAAACAACACATTGATGATTTTATGAACTTATTGTCCTCCAATTATTTCTACCCTTTAATTAACAAGCCCACAAGAATAACTAGTAAATCCTCTACACTGATTGATAACATTTTACTAATGCATTTTCTAATGTTACTAAATCTGGTGTTCTTTATACAGATATCTCAGATCATATGCCGGTTTTTCAGTTTTCTGTCTTGTGTGGTAAATCAAATATGTCTGAACCAAAGAAGATTCCATCTCGCAGGTTTAATGAAAAGAATATCAACACCTTCAGAGAAATGTTGGCAAAATTGTCTTGGGAAGCTGTATATGAGGCTTTGAATGTAAATATAGCTTATGATTATTTTTTTTGTAAGTTCTATTCTGTTTTTGATCAATGTTTTCCTCATATAAATAACAGTAACAAAAACACTGCAGGCATGAACAAACCATGGTTTACTACTGAACTTAGAAAATCTGCCTTGAAGAAAAATAAATTGTATAAAAAATACATGCAAAGTCCTACTCCTTTAAACTATGCTACATACAAATCATTTAGGAATAAGTACAATCATTTTCTTAGAAATGCTAAACGGGAGTATTATAGTGACCAATTTAGAAGTTCTACAAACAACATTAGATCTACATGGGCCTATCTGAAAGAATTTCTCAATATGAAACATGCATCTTTTCCATCCCCAGCTGAATTCCAGGATGGTGGAGTAAAGATAACAGAGCCACCCCAAATTGCAAATAGATTTAATGACTTTTTTGTGAATGTGGGACCATGTCTTGCTAAACATATTGGTGACACTATTGGTTCTCCCACTGATTTCATAAGTAATGAGTATGTTTCCATAAATGTTTTTGAGCCTGTAAAGACCACGGAAGTACTTGATATTATTAAAAGTCTCAAAAACACCTCTGCTGGCCATGACGAGATTCCTGCCTCATTGGTCAAAAAGGTAGCC